>JASJUY010000051.1:0-74999 GCA_030347605.1 Trichosporon sp. DN520 | reverse complement strand
TGTGGTGACGGCGTCGGCGACGGCGAGGGCGCGACGGCGAACATGACATCGCCAGGGCGCCACTCGGCCGTCAGGGTAGACGGGGACAACACTTTCTAGACTACTCTGTACCACTCCTCACGCCCTCCCAGCTTTGAGGACGGCGCAGCCTGATCAACCGGACGAGGCTGTCTGGACATGAGCTTAACCACCGTACGCACAGCTCACCGTCATTGTTGTGAATGAGTCGACTAAGTCTCGTCAGCGAAAGCTTGGACGTCAGCTTGTAGTTGTGATCAACACAGCTCACATTTTTGGAACGATCTTGGCCTCAGAAGACAGAGCCTGACAGCAGCTCATCTCAAACCGTACCCGTAGCCAGGGACTTACAAGACTGACTCGTGTGTAGCTTTTGAGGACGACGGACTGCGTTTCAGCTACAAGCAAATGTGATATAAGCTCACGAATCGTAGAGGACATGGCCATGAGATTCTGACCAGCTAAGTCCGCTTCAGTTCAGGTTCCAGGGAATTCAGCCTGGACGTCAGCTTTCGGCTGACATCGATTTGACTGACACCTTCTGGCTTGCCCTGCTACTGATCATTGCGTATAATGGCGGCTAGCCGATAACAGCTTGCGCGCGTTTGATACGCTTCCAGCAGACGCATGGGGATTGATGGTCCTCAGCGAAGTGACGGGACTTGGATACTCGCGCTTGACAGCGTCTATTGTAGATCGGAAGAGCTAACTGGAAATCAGCTAGAAGAATACAAGAGCCAAGCTCATACACTGCTGTAATCCCGTTGGTTGTGATCTGAGCTCAAGGCCACATCACTGTCTGTAATGAGCCCGAGCCTGCAAGATAATGTCCGTTCTCGACGTCTGGGCGTCAGCTTGATACTACGTGACGGGGTAGCTAGCATCTTCTGGCTCTCTCGGCTCGTTCTGGGATGAGTTCTTCGGCGGGGGAGGGGTGGTGGCTGCCATTAGCTGCTTTGAACGTAGGAGTTCCCCAGCTGACGCACTAGACTGCTTCGTGTGTAGCCTCCAAGAGCAGGACGGACTGGGTATCAGCTCAGCACATCGCAGAGTTAGCCGACAAACCGCCTGGAATCCGCCGAAGAGAGATCATGTTCAGTCCGCTCTGGCTCCAGAGTAGGGAATAGCCTGGACATCAGCTAAGACATCGACAAGGACACAGCTTTCATATCCTGGACTGTTCCAAGGTATCTTACAGCAGATACGCGGTGATTATGTCAGTGTGCCCGTCTCCCGTGTCTACACAGCTAACTCACTGACTCAGACGTGCGGAACCAAGGCTCGGAGGTGAACCAGCCCGAATATCAGCCCCAAGCACTGTACGATGAAGCTCACAAACGCGATATTGTCTGCCTTGCAATCAGCTGGGAGATCTCAGGGGTACAGCTGACATCTTCGGGCTTGCTTTGGAGGTGACTGTTGCGGTGCGGACAGAGAGCGTGGATGAGGCGCGGTAATTCGTAGCTCGCATCTCTGCGGCCGAGCCAAAGGACTTCTTCGTCCTTGACGCTTTCCCGAGCGGAGAACCGGACTGCGTGTCAGCTATGACGTTCGGCGAAATAGCTCACAAACTGCCAATGACCCTCTTGCCGCCAAGATCTGCGGTCTGCTATGACTTGCAGGCTGAGAGATGTCAGGGAGCGAGTCTGGACATCAGCAACGATCAACTTAGCTCATCACCTACGAGTCGCTGTCAGTCATGTGGAAAACGGAAACATCCTGGTCCTCATCAGCTTCTGTGCGCAGTAGCGGCTGATTGAGGTGTTTTGACACGACTGATACACCTGTGGGTATTCGGGTCCCGAACCGTTGTGATTTGCTACGATACTGCTGGTTAGAAACCTCTGGTCGTCAGCTAACATGTTACGCAGAGGAAGCTCACTTGTCCCTCGTTCTGGTTATGACGAGGACTAGGCCGTCGAGGTGCAGGTACGGTGCTGGAGTGACACGAAGCAACCAGTTAGCTCACTCACAGGTTTCTGGAGCTGTGCCTTACCCGTTGCAGATCGATGACCAAACTGCACATTAGCTATGGCTGGACGCGTCTCAGCTCACCCCTTGTCACTGACTGGCAAAAGATGTTGGCCACATATCTGGTCCGAGGAGCGTCTGTTCGTTAGCTTGACAATCTCCAGTGGTCAGCTTATCTGCCTGAGCCTTTGCTGGGAGCTGTAGCTTCTGCTGGGGTTCGACCAGGTCTGCACGTTCGCGGAAAGCTCTGAAGGTCAGCTCAGGTGTAAGATCGGCGAGGTCACATCTGCTGATCGGAGGTGGCATTGCGGAAAGAAGGAGCGGCGTCTGGCATCAGCTCGCGACAGCTATCTAAGAAGCTCACGGGATATGTCTTGTGGCACGAGATCAGTCGTTTCAGATCACGTCCAGACTTGACGAAAGTGAGTCTGTATATCAGCTAGTGCGCCTAGTGTCCAGCCCACACGGGGTGGGGGAAACGTTCTCAGAGGGAGAGACAGTACTTGCTAACCCCAGCTAGTCCGTTTCACAGTCTGGCAGCCTGATCACATGTTTGACCGTTGTGAAGCGGGGATCGGGACTGCGTGTCAGCCGATGAAGCCTGCGGAACAGCTTACAGCTGCCGTGGTCCGGCCTCTGACAACTGGTCCCATCACCGTCACGACTAGGTGCAGAGGAGCTGCGCTGGATATAAGCTCAACAAACTGTGCCTTGTAGCTCACAGACTACGCCAAGCTCGGTCGATAAAGCCAAGGACCATTGCGGCTCCTATGAGAGCGTACCTGATTTTCAGCTTCGTGGAAAACATCAACTGAGCTTACATCTGCAAGGCCGGGATGGGACTGATCGGAGGTCATTGACGAAAAGTGCGGAGGTCTGCTGACGTTAGCTTCGCGGACCTGGCCAGCTACTCGCGATTCTGGACGACCGTGTATGATCGTTATCGAGGGGAGTGTCAGGCTGTGTGTCGGCTACAGAGCATGGTGGAGCATGAAGCGAACTTCTGGTCCTGCCTTCCATATTTCGCGTGAGATGTCCAAGCTCGCATGCCACACGGGAAAACGGCGGTCTGGAAGTCAGCTGCGGGAACTTGTCAGAGCAGCTTACGCACGCTTGAGCTCAAGGTTGCAAAGGAATAGCTCTCTTGATAAAATCGGAGCTGATGTCCTTCAGGAAGGAGCCTGGATATAAGCTCCTATGTCGAGTAAGTGCAGCTCACAATGCCACGGGCATTCGATGTAATGCAACGGTGGTACCGGAGATTGACCACCGGTCGGAACAGATCGAGACCCACGAAAACCGACTCACGTCTAAGTCGTGGTGAATGCAAAGTGAAGCAGACTGTGTGTCAGCTACTTGGCCGATCTATGAAGCTCACGAGGTGACACTTCCCTGCCTTTTGGCCGTTATCCCAGTCTTCTGCCACTGCTCGGGCCGGGGATGAGCGGTCGGTCTGGACATGAGCTCGATGGTGGTAATCAGCACAGCTCACGTCTTGCTCTTTACCGCGCTATGTTAAGGGGAGTGGCGCAGAGTGTGGCGGCGCCCGTGACTTGAAGATCAGCTAGCGAGAGTTGTGACAGCTCACATACTCCGTTCCGAGGTTGCGGATAGGCAACTGACGTCTGAGTGTTAGCTACGCGACAACGGGATGGTAGCTCAAGGTTTCGCCCACTACCAACTCACAGTGCATTATGCATAGCTCGCAGGCGGGCAAATCTGAGAGTTAGGCCCGCTTGCGGGAACTGCAACTCACAGATGATGACGGCCTAGCATGGGCCTACGTGTCGTACTGATCCTGTGCGATCCGCCGACTAGAACGAAGATCTGTCTGGGGTTCAGCTTTGTCGTCAAGATTAACAGAGCTTACATCGGCGGCGCTGCATAAACTGGGGTCGCTAGACTAGATCGTGCGGCAGCGGATACTGAAGTCAGCTGTAACTAAAGCCATCGGCAGTTGACAAACTCAATTGTTCACCACAGCGCCAGGATGAGGAGAGCTGGCCCGCAGCCATGTGGAGGGAAGGGAGGGAAGCACTGCGGATCAGGTAGGGGACAGAATCATTGAGCTGCCCGCGTTGACTTTTGAAAGAAGCTGCGACACAATCGAGCTTGTGGAGTGGCAGTTAAGCTTTATTCGTCCGGCAGGTCCATAGCTGCAGCCTCTGTACACAGATGGACAGAGACGCATGGGTCGGAAGGGCGCGGGATTTCAGCTCATCCGTATCATAAGGGATACACCGTCGTATCTTCTGTCAGCTAGATTACATCTCACAGGCAGCTCACCTGTCAGCCTGCCGGCGGTGGTATGATCAAGGCAGTTCGCTCAGCTGATCAGCGCGTGGGACCCAGGGGCAGGCGCTTGCGGCAAACTGTGTTATTCCGTAGCCTCTGGACCGGGTGAGAGGGGTGAAAACTGCGTAGAGGCGTCGAGGGCGAACTTGCCTGAAGTCAGTTTATCGCGAGTACGTCAACTTGCGCCCAGAGTCGCTCTATCAAGGCAGGGGCACGAACTCACAAGTGCGTCTTCTGAGGACGGGAGACTCCGGCTACGGGTGCAGCCCTTGTGTTCAGCTACAGCGAAGACCTTGGGCAGCTTCAGGTAGCCACAGTTTGTGACCTACTCAAGGTCCGTGGGAGACGAGTGCGAGTGAGTTTGCAGATGTGCTAACTTCATCCACCGGCTTGGAGTTGTCGGTGTTGGAGCGGGAGTTCAGTCTGAGCTGCACAGAAAATCAGAGCTTACAGTGGCAGCGTCTGCGGTGAGCTATGGCTCCATTCATTATACAGTAAGCTCACCATAATCTTGAGTCCGGCTTCTCTAATCTTGTTAAAGGAGTCAATCGCCATGAAACTCACAGCCATGGCCGCTTAAGGCAGGTAACGCTGAACTCAGCTGTGCAGTGGAGTCCAGCTGTTCATGCTGAGGTCTGAGGTCAGCTTCCTCGGATGTAGACAGCGCACCCTTTCAGGACGATCATCTCAGCAGCATCTGCTGTCAGCTACAGTATAACAGCCTAAAAAGCTCACGATGCGATGCTGGGCCACTCTTCTCTCCACTAAAGGATCGTCCGCTCATGTTGACTGCGGTTACAGACCCGAGTCAAGCCGAGTGTCAAGGATTGCTACCCCTCGCAAGTCTTCACGGCCTATGGGCGCCGAAAAGGCGGTCTCGTGACTAATGCGGCCTGCTTGTCAGCTACGCGTAGTCGACCGTTCGTTCAGCTAGTGTCGGACTTTACCATAGCAAAAGCGTAACTGTTCTGATGAATGATGGTCATGCTGTGTGTGCGGTCATAATTTCACAGTGTGCAGGCTGTATAACATCACCAATCCTGTCCGGTTAGCTCATTATGCAACCTCTGTAGCTCACATAGCTCTAGCGGCGAGCTTGGCGCTGGGGCGAGGGTCGCTCTCATGGGCTGGGCCGCAGTTTTCAGTCATCGTTACACTCGCTGCCAGCATCTCTCCTGTGTATTAGCTCTAGCAACCAAGTGATTTAGCTTACCGCCACGCTGGTGTAGGTTGAGAGCGCAAGATCGGGAGTCGCTCTCGCTTCAAGTCGCTCTCGCTTCAAGTCGCTCTCGCTTCAAGTCGCTCTGGAGGTAATCGACATGCGGTGAAGCAACACTGCATGGTCTGAGAGATATGGTGAGTAGGAGTCAGTGACGACGTGGAAGATGAAAGGAAAGGAAGCGAGGTCAGTGTACTGATCAAAGGCTGCGCCCCAGTTGATTGTCATGACTGGCAGCTTCTGCGCCCTTGTGACGTCGCAACATGAAGCCTGAGACAGCTGCCTAACAAGGAGTTTATCGCTGTAATGTGAGCTCATCAACAATGAATGTGATGAACCTGGCGGGTCAACTTGAAGGCAGGCAGGTAGGTGTTAAACGAAGTTCTCGGACATTAGACAAGAAGGAGCGGTTCATGCGTAAGGCAGAAGCGTGCACGGACTGCCTTTGCACGACGTCTCAGCCACGTGGATATCTCAGAATGATGAGATCGTAGCGACGCTGTGCCTATGTACGGGCCCGAGTCTGTCGACGTAGAGCGCTCCTTAGACTAGTGTAGAACTCCAGAGGTCGGACAAAGCATCGCGGCCAAAGCGTGATGCTGCACGGACCGCCAAGTGTCTGCCGGTCGCTGTCGTCCGCGTGCGTTGCTGTGCAAGGGTTTGCTGCTCAGACACGACACTGCCAGAGCCTCCTATGCTCTATAGGCTGGCCCTGATACCCATGTATGTCATAACGTTAACCACTAACTTTCATTGTCGATCACGGGTGACGACAGCAGCTGTCTAACATCGGTGCCAACGCTGGCATATGCGTCGGCATCCCTCGCTTATCATCGGGAACGCTTGAGAGAGGCGGCGGTCGCCGTCATGGGCCGCGGATTGCATCGCGGTGAAGGTTCAAAACAGCACTCCAGACTTAGCGAGATCACCAGGCGGCCATGACCTCAACACGCTAGCGTTTCTTGTTAGCGCCTGGTGCGGTATGCAGAGACTGAGGTATCATCCACTATCGGGCCCCGGCAACAATATTCGGTATCTCGGCATGAAATCCGGACGACGCCGACATGACTTGGCAGATCGGAGGAGGCCGAGGGGTAGCCAAGAACACTCAGAAAGCGACAACCTTTCATACTGAGAATGTCATTCTCGATCTGCATTGCAGGACGCAAGTAGTTCGCCTTGAGCTGTGGACTGATCTTCTCAATGCAAGAGCTTGTACACAGTGGATAGCGTTTTGCGTTTCAAGACGGTCAAGTCTCGCCGAGTATACCCCGCGTGGAGACGCCGATTTCAGGGACAGATGATCCAGAGTTACCGACGGAAACTCGACCGGCTACTCGGATACTCGGTCCTCCACCCGATCCGGGGCCATGGTAACCTTCTGGGCAGGTTTGGGTTAGTCTCCAACCCTCGCGGTGGGGATGCAGGGCGCGGCTGTCAGTGGTCAGCGGACAGCGACGCCTCGATAAAGTGTCCGATTCCAGCGTCGTTTGGACATCGAGACATCACTCACTCACTCGTTCATTATGCCCAGCGAAGACGAGCAGCCTACGCCGCAGCCCCTGCCCATCGCCGAGGGTGAGTGCGCCACAGAATCCAGCCGGCCAGCTGCGACGCAGCTGGGTGGCTTGCTATGAAGGGATCCCAGACTGATCATCACAGTGGACAAGCTCTTCTGTACCCCCGGTAGCATCTGGGAGATCGAGACCGTCAACATCAACGGCCGACCAACGAAGGTCTGGAAGAATGTGAGTTGTCCGGTGCTGGTGGGCGTTGCGCAATGTCGTCCGTGGACCCCCATGGGGACGATAAGGGACGAGCAGGCTCTAGCGGCGCTCATCCCTATCTGGCGCACCACTAGCTGCCGCCGCACTCCGCTGAAATGCGGAGCTCGCAGCGCTTCCTCGAGGCGCCGAAGCGCAGTGCACTGAGATCGCATGCTAACAGTCGCAGTCGCCCAAGTCCTTCCGCTCTTTCTACCTCGAGAAACTCGACGAGCATGCCGACAAGCCTTTCCTGAACTGTGCCGCCGCGGAGCCGGCACCCGTCAGCCAGCGCGAGACGTACCTGTTTGCCGACATCAAGCGGCAAGCTGTCTCGCTGGCGGCGTGGCTGGTCGGCAAGGGCGTGCAGACGGGCGACAAGGTCGGCATCATTGGCTACAACTCTGCGGGCTGGCTTGTGACCTTCACAGCGATCGGTCTGCTCGGCGCTGTACCCGTCGTCGTCAATGCGGCCGTCACGCCCGACTCGATGCTTCACTGCCTGAAGCTCACGCAGCCGAAGATCAGCGTCGCCGATGCCATTTCGGCCGGTACGCTTTCGTTTATGACCGACGACCTGAAGAAGGGTGGCGTTGGGCCGATCTACTCTTGGCAGAGCGTCGACCACCTGAAGAAGAAGAAGCACATTGATGTCATCGATTTCAAGAACCTTGGTACGAGCGCGAAGGCCGAGCAGGCGATCATCGACGGTACCGGCTTCGGCGTCGAGCGGCTGAACCCCGAATCCGATGGCACGATCTTCTTCACGTCGGGCACGACCGGATACCCTAAGGCGGTCCTGTCGTCGCAGCGCGCGGCGTTGCACACCCTCGTGACTGGCTCTTCAGGTTTCATGCGTATGGCTCTGCGCCAGGCCGGCCCGATGGCGCCGCACGTCGTCGAGATGGTGAAGGAGCTGATCTTTGCGCCGAAGGAGGAGCCGCCTGTCACGCTGATGGCCGTGCCGTTCTTCCATGTGACGGGTCTGTCGATCCTGAGCAAGTGCTTCGAGGACGGTATCCTGATGGTGACGATGCGCAAGTGGGACGTCGACGAGGCCGTCCGCCTCATGACGACGTACAAGATCAACTCGCTCACGGGCGTCCCGGCGATCCTGATGGCGGTGATGCAGAGCGGTAAGCTGCCGAAGGATCACAACCTCATCGGCGCCAACTATGGCGGTGCGCCCGCACCCGAGCGCCTGGCGTCAGATGTCAGGAAGCGCTGGCCTGAGATTCACTGCTTTACGGCCTGGGGCATGACGGAGACAAACGCTTCGCACACCGTCTTCGGAGGCGAGGACTACGTTCGCAACCCCGCTGGAGCTGGGTTCGCCCACCCCGTCACCGAGGTCAAGATCGTCGACATGGAGACGAAGAAGCCCCTGCCGGATGGACAGACCGGCCTCATTCTCGCACGAGGCATGACGCTCATGAAGGAGTACTACAATGACCCGGAGGCCACTAAGAAGTCCTTCGACAAAGACGGCTGGTTTGACACCGGAGACGCAGGATACCTGAAAGACGACATCCTCTACGTCGCCGACCGCATCAAGGACATCATCATCCGCGGTGGAGAGAACATCTCTAGCGAGGAGGTCGAGAACGCCGTCTACCTCGATGACCGTGTCGGAGAGGCTGCCGCCGTCGCTGTCCCGCACGACATTCTTGGCGAGGAAGTCGCTGTCGCCGTTTCGCTCCGCCCCGGAGCACCGCCTACCACTGCAGAGGAGATCAAGAGGGCAGCGCACAACCGGCTCCGGTCGCACGCTCGCCCTGTCTTCGTCGTTGTCTATGATGATCTCCTGCCGCGCAACCACAACGGAAAGATCATCAAGACGGAGATCAAGAAGACGGTGCAGGAGTTGTACGCGAAGCACAAGGCGGGCGAAAAGGCGAAGGCGAAGCTCTAAGTGGGTTAAGAGCGAGCTGATAAAGAGGTAGAGGAGATAGTCTCCTAGTTCTTGTAGTGTCGGGTTGTTAAAGGATGTCAGATACATGAAGCAGTACGTTTGATGCAGGGAAGTCAGTCAAGGTGCCATGGTCGATCGACGGATCCGAGGGTCGCGGAGGAAGGCGCTGAGTCAGATCTTCCTCTCGGCTCATGGATTAGTCTGGGCGATGCTCTGCGCTCTGGCGGCCGCCTGACTCAGATAGACGGAGTATGCACGGCTCGAGATTCTTGCGTCAATGGTGGCAGCGGCCGCTGGGCATTCACTCGCGTCTCACAGTGCTGACACAGGAACAGACCTCTGGACTGTGCACCCTTGGAATTCGCGAAGTACGATCTGGCAGCGATTGAAGCCTGATACGGGAACCTTGCGGCTGCGATTGTAAAGTCCGTAACATAGAAAATACATTCGTCCAACAGCCCGGCCGCCTGTGGTCCGGCTTGGGCGGAGGCAGGGTGCGGGGTGCGGAACGTCTACAGATGCAGCAGTCATGCAGTGTGTTGTCGGGGCCAGCGGCCGGGTATTTGAGCATTCTGGTGGTGGCAGTGCAGTGGGCTGGTATCTGGGCCGTTGAGGCGTATCGTCTAGCGTGCCGTGCCGGCGGCATCGGGGCGGAATGCGCGGCGATCTGTCTAATGCGCCGTCGCTGTCGTCTAAACCCTCGTCGGGGTGATTACAGGAAGTACTCGAGCATGTGTGGTCGCTTCTGCGGCACACTCTTGACGTCAGGCTGCGCGGCTTCGAAGACCTTGTACTCCTGGCGCAGATCCTCGTTCAGCTCGAGGATGGACGCGACATTCCCACATCTGTAGCAGTAGTTCGGCGCGGACCAGACCGTCACGATCTTCTGGCCGAACATGAGCTTGTAGCCCTCCATCACGAGCTGATGTGCTCGCGCTATGAGGTCGATGTCGTTGTTGTGGCAGAACGTCTCGACGACGTCGCCACCGAATAAGAAACCCGCTCCTCGCGGAGACATACCCCAGCCCTGGATGTCTGATGTCAGCCGCAAAATTCAGGCGCAGTTCGTTACTTCGTCATCATGTTCTGGAGCATCACTCCACCGCCCTCGTACATCTGTAAAGGAAAGACAGTTGCAGGGGCAGCCCTGCTCTCCTACCATCTTGCTTTCGCTCACAATCTCGATGCCCCTGAACTCACCATCTGGGTCACTCCATAGCAAGTCACAGAAGACACCTTCATGCGGGACCTCCTGTTTTCGGTCGATGGCGCGGATCTGGTCCAGTCGTCCGAGCTGTGGCGACAATCCGCCGTGCACACACAGAATTCGTCCATCAACAATGGCGGCGAGCGAGAGGAAGTCGAACACATCGGTGCAGTAGCGCCACACATTACTCGAGCCGTACTTGCGTTGGCACTCGTCGTAGAAGCCGTACACTTGCGTAATCTGCCGCGACTCGTGATTGCCTCGGATCAAGGTAATGCGATCCGGATAGCGCACCTTCAGGATCAGGAGCAGCAAGAAAGTCTCCACAGAGTAGAAGCCGCGGTCCACAAAGTCGCCTGGGAGTCAGCTATGCACTAAAGGGGAAGGGCTGGACGGGGTCGCAATACGCTCAGCTTCGGCAACGACATCTGCCCGAGGAGCTTCCGCCAGGCTTAAAGTGGCAACAAACAGCCAAATGGTGGGCGACCCGCAACCATGCAAGCAACGCACCCATGAAAATGTAGTTCGTTTCCGGGCAGTGACCTCCAATTTTGAACAGCTCCATCAGGTCGAAGAATTGGCCGTGGATGTCGCCACAGATCTGACGTTAGCTTCCTCGAGGAAGGCTGTACTCACAGTCACCGGGCTGTCGACATATTGAATGTTTCCCTCATCCATAAGGATCTCCTTTGCCTTTAAGCAGAGCTCCTTGACGCTGGCTTCCGGGATGATCTCACATCGCTTCAGCTGCTCTATCTGTCTGTTCTCGTCAGCTACGGAGGTCAGGGTTGTAGCTTACTTGTCAAGATCGGAGGAGAGGGACATTGTAGGAGTGGATGCACGCGCACCAGGACCAGTGGCACGTGCTGGACCTTCTGAGCGGTCTTTTGGTGGTTTGGAGAGACGAGGCGAAGCCGGGTCAACGACGAAGACGATGCTCGTGCGCAGAGAGATAAGGTCTAACGAGCAGTGGAGATGGCGGCGGCGGGACGGACGAGCCAACGACATGGGTCAGCGGCCAAAACGAAAACAACCGGGTCATCACCTCCTCAGGGCCTGTGCGCCTATAGCGACCGGCGCGGTTAGGCATCCTCACCACGTGATGGGCCTAATTCGCCTGGCACGCGCCAGTGACGTCTCAGCCACTCCCTCCACTGACCATGTTTTTGGTGACCGGCCCCGGACAACAATCGCGGTAGTTGCTTCGACTGCTCAACTCAACAAGCCTCAGCCTGCCTCAGCCTTGAAGCCTCGGGCAAGCACAGACTATCAAAGACAACAATGTCCTTCGGGTGAGTAACAGCACGCCGACCCCTTTTGTTCTGCTCGCCCCGTCCCGGCTTCCCGGGTACGATGCTCTGATGCTCGTCGTTCCCCAAACCGCACGATCGTTATTCCTCCATTCTCCAGCTTCTCCTGTGGCGACCACCAGTTCCCTGGAGGATTTCATGAGCCATGGTCCTTGAAGACTGGGTCACGAAATATCTCCAGAAGCCGAAGGAGCAAGAGGGCGGTGAGGATCCACTCGATCCACTCGATGTCTTCAACAAAGCTGTCGAAAGCATCCTGGAGGCTACCGAATCACCCACGAAGAGCCCTCTCTTCTCCCCAGTATCAGATCTTCACACATCTTCGCAGCCAGCGAAGGGATATGATCAGGCGGACAATTTCAAGCATCCTTCGGTCTTAGCACAGCCGGAGCCTTCATCGCAACCTTCAACGTTGGGGGCGTCCACGAACCCGGTCGGCGCGGCCTCGGAACAGACCGCGCAGAACGGTCTGCCAGCTTGGGGAGCTTTCGAGGCGGCTGCACAACATACTGGCCTATCTTCCTTGTTCAATGCGTACAGCAGCGCTTACTCCAACAGCTTCAACAAGCCCGCAGGCGGAGGCCTCTTCGGACAGGCTTCGACGAGCACACCGGCAGCGTCGACTGGCGGCTTCGGCTTCGGGCAGCAGGCGCAGCAGTCGACGAGCACGCCGGCCGCATCTGGAGGCAGTCTGTTTGGCGGCTTTGGGCAGAACCAGAACACGACCGCGACGAACACGGCTAGCACGGGAGGGCTCTTCGGTCAGAAGCCTGCCGCTCCGGCAACTGGTGGCCTCTTCGGCCAGCAGCAGCAACAGAACACGACGCAGCCCGCGACTGGCGGTCTTTTCGGACAGCAGACGCAGCAAAATGCCAACCAGCCGGCTGCGGGAGGTCTGTTCGGCGCCGCCAGCCAGGCTAAGCCGGCCGGAGGTCTGTTCGGACAGCAGTCCACAACGACACCAGCAACTGGCGGGCTCTTCGGTCAGCAACAGCAGCAGCAGCCGGCTGCCGGTGGAGGTCTCTTTGGCGCACAGAGCCAGGCGAAGCCTGCTGGAGGTCTGTTCGGGTCTACGACACAACAGCCTCAGCAGAGCGGCTCTCTCTTTGGTTCGACAAATCAGCAGCAACAGCCCCAGCAGAGCGGCGGCCTGTTCGGCTCTACGACGCAGCAGCCTCAGCAGTCCGGCAGCATGTTCAACAAGCCCGCAGGAGGGCTCCTCGGCGGCTCGACGAGCACGTTCCAGCAGCCCGCGCAGCAGTCCGGAGTGAGCAAGACGACGAAGTTCAGCGAGCTGCCCGAGGGCGTGCAGAAGGTGATCGAGCAGATGGACGCCTTCTTCAAGGACCAGCGACACATTGGGCAGACGATTGATGCCGAGCCAATCGGCCGTGCGATCTGGCAGACGTCTTCCGACATCAAGGTCGCGCACGACGAGGCGGCCGCCATCGCGCAGGGACTCGATGCCCTCAAGCACTCGCTTGAGCGGCTCGCGGCCAAGGTCCACCAGCAGGCCGCGGACCTCCAGAAGCTGCTTGAGGTGTGGGAGGCAGCCAAGCCCGCTGACGCCCGCCATCCTGGCGTGCGCCCCGTCGCGCACCGCGACTTCCCGCAGGAGTTCTTCGCCCGCATCGCCGAGGAGGAGATGGAGCGTGTCATGCGGTACAAGCGCAATATCCAGCTGCTGAGTCGCGCCATCGTGTCCCTTGGCGCCGATGCCGAGAGCATGACGCCTCAAGCCGTTGTGAAGACGATCCAGAACAACCAGGCCGCTATCCTCGCCCTTGCGTCGCAGCTGGAGGGCCTCGAGATGCGCATGAACACCCTTCGTGCGAAGTTCACGTGAGTGCACAGCTGAAGTTCGGAGACGGAATTAAAGCTGACTTCCCGCAGAGACGAGTACAGGGAACACACGAACTCGATGCGCGACCCTTTCAAGGTCGCTCGGGAGGAGAAGGGTCTGCCGCTGCTCGCTGCTTAGGAGGCGCTTGCGGTGTCGAGGTGATTGATCAGCGACGTAATCCTGTAGGCTCGATAAGAGGTGTAGAGAGGATAGAAGGAGTATGCGTAGATCGACTATATGTATTGTATAGACTGCTCTACTTTGGCGTCGGGCGGTATTTCTCCTGGTCCTCCCGCGAGTAGACCCACCCGACGCTCCATGCTGGCTCCCATCCGAGGCCCTTCCAGAGTGCCTCGCTCGCCTCGTTGTTCTCCTCGACCTGAAGATTGGCCCTCAGCTTCCTGCTTGCCTCCGCTCTGAGCTGCTTCTCCTCTTCAGTGCGTCCCAGGCTAGGCGTTTCAGCCATGGACCGGAGTCTCTCCGCAACCACGATCTTAGCGAGGCCCTTCCTCCTCCATTCTGGCAGGGTGTATAGCGCACCAATCGAGCCGTCGGCATGCGTCATGACCCAGCACACCGGCGGACCTCCAGACACAGGCCGGACGAGGGTCGTGTACGCAGAGCGAGAGAGGACGTATTTTGGCGGATGATACTTTGTCAATCGGGACATCTGCCATCAGCGATGCTCCCTGGGACCGAAAGGTCTCTGAGCTAACTCACCTCTGGTTCATCACCAACACGAGTATGATCGAACTTTAGACCCAGCTTCTCCAGATGCTCTCTCGCCGAGGAAGTAGGTGGCAAATCGCTAGGAGCCAGAAAGCACCGACAGATACCTCTGCTCGGTGCGTGTAGCGCTTCACGCAGCGCCGGCTCCCAAGCCGCATTCAGCTGGCCCATAACGAAGTGCTGAGTAAACTTCTCTCGCATAGCCTTCCTCGCCTCGATCATTGCCTCTGCTGCCTCCTGGACTTCCTGTGTCTGCGGAACGTCGGGTCGCAGAGTAGAGGGAGACACGGCCGATCCCTCAATCCTCTTCACACGCTCGATCTCGGCCTCATTGAGCTCGACCTCGGCGCGATGCCAGATCCGGACCTGCTCGCTAGGCGCAGGCAGGGCGACAGCCACGATCCAGCTCCTGTCGTCCTCGCTTGGGAAGTCATCTGGCGGGAAAGAGGCTAATATGCTCTCGAGAGGTGGAGCGTCCAGAACGCCCTGCGGCTGAGAGCCGGGCGGAGGGGAGCTCACGATCGCACCCAGGATCGACTGCGTGTGCGGCAGATAGCGCGTTAAGAGCGGGAGAATGGCCGCAGAGTCATGCTCGTACAGCTTCAGCTTTGTCTTCGGCTGAGCCGACATGGTTATTGCGATCGGGACGTGGTCGTGGTGGAGTTGTCGAAAACAAACTCGCCGGCGCCGGTCCGATCGCCGGTCTGTCACTGGACCGGCTGTTGATTCCGCTGATAACGGACGTCGGCATTCTGCCGGCACGGGCCACAATTAACGAAGACGCGTCCGTGCGTCGTACGTCGTTCTTCCCGCTCATTATTCCTTCGAATGGCACGCTCCGGTATGCATGATCGGCCTGGTCATCTGTGGGTGAGTAGCGCATGGGTCCCATAAGTGGGCGAATGGTATCGGTTGTAGCGAAGTTCGCTCCATCCCTGGAGCGTGTGCTCGGAAGTGACTGCCCTGCCGGGCATCCGGAGCCGGCTTTTCGAAGACATCCCTTGCGCTTGTCTCCTGGTCTTCGAAGCTGTCATACACCAAGACGCAGAACGGCGCCTCCGCCGACATACACGATCCCTTTCTCGACGGGAAGTTTAACTCTATCTCGGCACGGAGTATACCTCTCCAGAACATGGCGCGCAGCATCACCCTAAGGGTATCGAGATCTAGGGCATATTTCTCACCCCCCTCTTGAGTGACTTGGTGTTCGCGGACATTATCAGCGACCATCAGAGAACAGACTGATGTTCCATGAACGTCATGCAATCGGCAGACCGGCATCCTAAACCATACAGACTCTCACCCCGTACCGTGCGCATGGAACTGCACTATCGGCATCCAACGCCGTCTTCGGCGTGCTCGCCGACGTAAGGAGCCCCAGTCCGACGCGACCCATGAGGCACCACGCTGCCGCACAGCTGCCGTACATCGGCCGCGCCTGACCTTCTTTAATTAATTGCCTAGCCTCGTGTTTCAGCGGAGGACAGGCAGTCCCGCCTCCACCGGCATGCATGCGTACACATGCTTGCACAGCGTTGACTGCTAGCCCATCCACGAACAAAGGAGATCATCGCTAGCGTCGTTGCTTTGCCGCGGCGGGCAGCGTAAGCTCATGGGATATGTGGACGAGCCGGACGTATAAAAGCTCGATGCCAGGAGATGGGCCGCACCGCATCGGCACCATGCGCTTGTCATTTCTGATACTTGCCGCTGCAGCGGTTGCGAAGCCGCTCGGCGCAAAGAACACGAAGAACCCTCACCGGTCCTTGGACAGTTCGGTCTCTGCCAATGCCAGTGCTCCGGCAACCGCCACCAGTATCACCATCTCGGTGAGCAGTGCGGCCGCACCTGCCTCGACCAGCAGTGCGACCCAGCCTGCAGCCAGTTCGGCGGTTCCCGCTTCCCCCGTCAGCTCTGCTGGAACATCGGCTGGCCCCGCTGCTCTCGACGCACTCGTTAAGCGTCGGCTACCCGCCGAGTGAGTCTAAGTCCTCACCTCCGCTCACACCAGCCTCCAGGGCCTCTTCACGTTCGTCATTGCGCCAGTGCAGTCGACAGAGCACGATGCGTGGACTGTCAAGGCTACCGGCGGCAAGGTGACCATAACCTCTACGAGCACGCCTGGCCTTGGTCGTGCCCTGCTCGAGTACCTCCGCCACCTAGGCGGCGACATCTACTGGTCAGGCGACACGTTTTCGGACCTGACGTACGCCGACGCGGACTTCTCGGGCTCATCGTGGGCTGAGCACCGTCACCTGTTCAACCTCGTGACGCACTCGTACACGCTTGCGTTCTACGACTGGGCCAAGTGGGAGTACCTGCTCGACTGGGCTGTGCTGCACGGCTACAATCTACCTCTGGCTTACACCGGCCAGGAGTACGTCTACGCACAGGTATGGAAGGACTTGGGCGTGGCGGACGCCGACGTTTTGCGGTGGATCACTGGCCCAGCATTCCACGGCTGGTCGCGGCACGGCAACATTCACGGTAATTGGCACGGCACGACGACCTGGGCATGGCTTGAGGGGCAGCACAACCTGCAGAAGCAGATCCTGACCCGACAGCGCGAGTTCGGTATGGACCCAATCCTGCCTGGTTTCTGCGGCTTCGTACCCCCCGAGCTGCAGCAGTACGTCGGCGGACCGACGTTCAAGACGTTCCCGTCTTGGATGAACTTCACCCCTAATTACACCAACACACGCGCGATTGATCCGGAGTGGAATACATGGAACGTCGTGCAGAGTGCGTTCCTCAAGAAGCAGCAGGAGCTGTACGGCTTCACGTCGGACTATTACATGGTGGATCTGTACACCGAGAGCAGGCCGTCGAGCACCGATCCGACATATCTGAACGGCGTTGCCACGGCTGTGCGCGAGAGTATCCACGCCGTAGCGCCGAACGCTACTTGGATCATGCAGGGGTGGATCTTCACGAACAATCCCGAGATCTGGACCGCGACGGCAAGCAAGGCGTTCCTCGACGGCGCGGGCGAGAGCCTCGTCGTCCTCGACCTCGCGGCTGAGAGCATGCCGCAGTGGAAGCGGCTGAGCAACTTCTTCGGCCGCAAGTGGATCTGGTGCACACTTAGCAACTACGGACAGAACAGCGGCATGTACGGCGCCCTCGACCAGTGGAACCAGGACGTAATGTATGCCAAGGCTAATGGCGGACGCATGAGCGGCATGGGCATCGTGCCCGAGGGCATCAACAACAACGAGCACCTCTTCGAGCTCGTCACAGACCAGGGATGGAGCAGCACGCCCATCAACCTTGCTTCTTGGACGCAGGAGTGGGTCAAGCGCCGATACCGCGGCAAGGACATTGCGCTCGCCCAGAAGGCGTGGCAGCTCCTCGATGGATCGGTGTACAAGGGCAATAACGCTGTGGTCCAGTGCACGACGCGCTCGCTCATCGATCTGCCCCCTGCTGTGTCAGGTATACTGAACGTCACGGGGCACTACCTCGCCACGCAGATCACGTACAACACGAAGGACGTTGTCGCCGCGCTTGACAACCTTCTCAACTCGATAACCGGCACGGGCCCCCGCGGCGAGCAATTTGAGTACGACCTCGTCGACGTCGCGCGCCAGGTGTTCGTGGACGCCGCGATCCCGATCTACATGAAGATGATCGCAGCGTGGAAGGCCGTACCGAGCAACACTGCCGATGTGCAGAAGTACGGCCAGGAGCTCGTCAGCCTCATTACCGACATCGACCGCCTGGTCGCTACTAATAAGCACTTCCGCGTCGAGAACTGGATCGAGGATGCGCGAAACTGGGCAGCAGATGCACAGGAAAAGGACAACATGGAGTTCCAGGCGCGCAACCAGATTGGCCTCTGGGGTCCTGCCACTTACGCACCGTGGGGCCTCAACCGATACGCCGCTAAGCACTGGCACGGCGTCCTCGCCGATGTCTACGCTAAGGGCTGGGAGCTGCTATACAAGAAGCTCCTCACAACTCCTCCATCGGTATGGGGAAATGGAGGCGCGTTCTCGCTACAGGTTATGAAGGCTGTCGAGCAGCCTTGGGAGAACATCAAGTCGGGAGGCGTTCAGGGCCCACAGGGCGACTCAGTCACTATCATTCGCGAGCTGAAGGAGAAGTACAAGCAGTGGCTGTAGATGTTACTGGTGGTGGCATACACGTAGAAGGGCATACACGCGACACAATCATGAACAAGTGAACATGCATGAAACCTAGTGATACACGGTGATCCAGCTCCCTCGAGCTCATTGTCCAGTCGTAGACCACGTATGCGAGCGATCCGACGACTCTACTATTCCTTAAAGGGTGTAGCGGAAACCAGGAGCAAGGTCGTGGAGGTTGACAACATCAATGAACTCTCCCGGCCTAGGCTTGCCCTCGACACGATCGCGGCGAGCATTCTCGTACTTGTAGTAAGCGATCATGGCGAGAGCGACGATAACCGCGGCGGCAGAGAAGGCGAGGTTGATGCCGTATCCGAGCTTCCAGTGAGGCGCGTCCTTGGTTGGGAAGATGAACGGAGCAATGAAGGCGGGGTAGTTTCCGACCGAGTTGAGGTATCCGAGGTGGACGGCGCGCTGCGACTGAGATCCACAGTTGTTCGCGACCCAGCTCTGAACGAGCGGAATGGCGCAGTAACATCCCAGCACGATGCAGAAGCAGGCAAAGTAGCGCGCCTTCATGTTCTCAGTGCCGAGGAGGACAGCGAAACCGACGACGTTGAGGCTGAAGACGCCCGCGACGAACGGGCCGCGGATACGCATGCGGTCCGAAGCGGCATTGATGAACATCATGGCCACGAAGGCGACAGCGTACGGTGGGACGGTGAAGAGCTGCGCGTCGGTGTTGGTGTATCCCAGCGACTTGATGATGGTCGGGAAGAAGCCGCCGAGCGACGCAAGCAGCAGCTGCATGCACGAGAAGATGAACGTGACGGCATAGGTCTGCCAGGCGGTCACGGCACGCTTGACACCGTTCCAGTCGATGCCATTGTCGCCCTCGTCGAGGTGCTCTGAAGCCAGACGGGCCATCTCCAGCTCAGTCTCCGCAGCGTTCAGGTAGCGGCTCCGGTCTGGGCGCGAGGGCAGGAAGGCGACAACCAGGCAACCAAGCACGAATGACGGCAGACCCTCAATGAGGAAGAGAATGCGCCAGGTCTGAATGTGGCTCTTGATGTGTGCGACGCCGTACGCCAGAAGACCGCCGAACGCACCCGCAAGCGTTCCCATGCCGATGAAGAGGGAGAGGCGCTTCGAGATCTCATTCTTGCGGTACCACAGCGAGTAGTGCAGCACGATACCTTGCCCGAACATGCTCTCGCCGAGACCGATGAAGAGGCGGCACACGACTGCACCGGCAAAGTTCTGGCTGCCTGCGAAGCAGGTCGCTGCAGTGGCCCTGTCCCGTCAGCGGGTGCCTCTCGTTCCTCGAAGATGAAAGTGGACGATCGTGGCTCGCAGATCGACGCTGACGCCACGGATTCCGCCACATTCGCACACATGATCGCCAACTCACCAAATGATACATCCTCCGCCCAAGACAAGATTGGGTCGCAGCGCCTTGGACAGGAGTGTTCCCGGAATTGAGCCCAGGACATAGGTGATGTAGAAAGCGAGCAGCGTCACGCTGTACTTGGTGTCGGAGTCGCCCAGCAGCTCAGTCTGCAGGCCTTGCAACCGCGCGTTTCCGAGGTTTCCACGCTTACATGTCAGCCAGCTTCAACGAGCATGCAACTCACGTCCAGCTGTGCACTTAAGTACATGAGAACGGTCATGGGTAGGATCGCAAGGTCGAGCTTGCGAAGCAACCTGCGCTCGGCTTTCGGGTCGATGACATACTCCTCCCGGACGTCCTTTGGCTTCTCATCCATGCCGATCTCCTCTTCGACGCCCTCGATGTGATCGACGACGGGCTTCTCCTCGATTCCCATAGCGGTGAATTGTGCTCGCGGAGATCGTGTCTAATCAGCAGTCTGGTCTGTTCTCTTGCTGCTTTATAGCGGGCCGTGCTCGGATCGTCTTAGTCGCGAATGCAGTTGATTGAGTCCGATCAGTGGAAACGATGTAAGCCTTAAGGTCAGAAAGTCAGAGGCATCGGGAGCTGCATCGCTCCCCAGTATATACTGCCATCATCCCCGGCTGAACTGCTGCTTAGCGCGTCACAACAAGCGCAAAACGTTGATCAGCCAGATAGTTTTCCGTTACCGCCGGCGAAGTGGGCACCACTGCGCTAGTCCGCGGGGCCGAGCGCCCCGCATTTCGGCACAATCTTCACCCAGGACTGGCAGAAAGCGCAAAGCTACGGCGTGCTCCGTCGCGCACGTCACAGCATCCCTGGCGATCGTCAAGCCATAGTCCGTAGTCGGCTTGCCTCACCGGGAGATGCCGCTCCAAGTTTAGACGCCCCGGTGCCTAGGCCACGCCACAGCACCAAATCACGGGCACCGCCGACGGAAAATTAGCGAGAATGATGAAGAGAGGCAGGAGTTGCAGCGGCCGTTAGAGAATCGTGACGGTGGAGAGGGAGGCACGGCCAGGGGCGACCCCGCGTGTCGCTTGTCCTGATGGCTTTGTTCCCAATTTGGAACGGGCCAAGAACAGCTGATAGCCCACATTGCAGTTGCCGCGCTACCGTGGCCGCAAATGCTCGACCGCTTGCTCTTTATGCCAGATCACAAGAGCACGATGTAACCCGCCCCATCTCGGTGAAGGAAATCGTGTCGAGGTCAACGTATATCAGCCACAGCGACGCATCAAGAGCGGTCAAGCTCACTGGTAGTGCGCGAAGATGAGCAGCTTGCCGATCATGACGGAGGCGGACTGATCCGTCTACCCTGTAAGCACGACGCCTTGTCGTTTCGCTTGCCCGCTTCAGTGAGCCGACTTGGCCAGGTCAAAGCCAGGGCTTAGATGCCGATCGTCGATGTTGCTGGCTGTTCTTAGACACCGACGGCCGACGCCTTTGCTGCGGCCAGAGCGATAGATGTCAAGCTTGCCCACTTCATCGTTCCAAGCGCGTCCGGATAAACCATATTCGCCGCCGTTGGCAGTTCCCGAGCACGGATAGCGTAAGTCATACGGAATCATCACTATACTTTGGTCTGCGATGCATGCGCACCATCACGAAGCGCTATCACCATGTCATGATCAGCGCATACAGCTTAAGGCGCCGACGTGTTTAATGTCCATACAACACTTACGCACGTATCAGTCTTGGCCATTGTTAGCAGGATCGTGATCTAGATTCCTCATCCTTCAGTTCCGCCAGACAAGGCAGATCAGCACTCGCTTAGTTCAATATCGTGAGCAACTCACACCATCAAGCACCAAGCTGGGGGTTTACTGTCATTCATCACTCTTGCTACATATGTACATTTTCTCGCTCTACTCGGCTGACCTTCCCATTTTGACTTGATTATAGAGATTTTGCGTTCGTTGAGGCGCTAATCAAGGTAGTCCATCAAGGATCTAGCTCGACTCACACACTTGCGGCGGGCCTATGCCGAGGGATTACGAGCCCTCTGACGAGCCTTCTCGAGCAACTCCACAATACGCTCCATGTGCTCACCGTGACCTGCCCCCGCGCCGGACTCGCGCAGCTCCTGAAGCTTCTGGAGCATGAAGTTGATCTGGCGCTCAATGACCCCATAGGGCAAACCCTCAACGATGGCAGTGTCGAGATCACAAGCTTCCTCCTCCACCAAGTGAGACAACTGTGCCCAGGTGACATCCGCTTCGGCCTTGGCCATGCGAGCTGCGCGAGCCGCGGCACGCTTCTTGGCCTTCTTCCTGGCGAGAACGCGCTCGAGCTCGGCCTTGACGCGGCGGTTGTTGAGGAGCTGAACGAACAGGAGGGCGCCACTGAGGGGGAGGGTGTGATAGGCCAGACTGGGGTTAGCTACTCTATCGAGGGAATAGCTATGTGGGCATGTGAGGAAACGAGGGATCTCAGAGGACAATGAGATATCGTGAGATGATGGAGGAAAGAGGTCGACTTACACAGCACAGTGAATGAAGATGTTGCAGTCGACGGCAAGGGTCACGACGCCAACGCTCCAGATAATCATCTGGAGAATAATTGCGCCCACCAGGAGCTTGGAGCCGCGGGAGCGAACATGGCGAAGTTCGTTCAGCTGGCGCTTGTCGAATTTCTCCTTCTGCTCGAGAAGGAGGGCACGAGCGGTCATGGGGGGCTTGATCTCCTTATGGTTGTCGGAACCGTCCTTGTCCTGACCGTAGGGATCGTCTGAGAGCAGAGGCTCGCCGGAGCCCTTGTCGCCCTTGGAGTCGTGGTCGGGGTCGTTGCCGTGCTTCGAGTTGGGCTCGCCGGCGTCAGTACCGTTGACAGCGCACCAGCCCCAAGGGGTGTGGGTACGGGTGTGACCCATGGTGCCGTAGTTGATGTCGTCGGCGGTGCGGCTGTTGTCGACCGAGGCGGTGAAGAGGTCGTCGAGACAGTCGTCATTGCGGTTGTCGACGGTCTCGTCGCTCATAGGCTGGTGAACAACGAGGCGGGGGATGGTTGCCGGATCGATGACACGGCCTTGCAGATCCTCGGGCACAAGAATGTGGACCTCCCTGTTGTTGTTCCGGCGGCTGTGCTCCACGACCTCAGCGGGGCTAAGCCAGGGAATTTTGACGCCTGTCTGGCGGAGATTGAGGCCGCCATGGGCGTGGTCGCGGCGCCTCTGGCCGTCGGGTCCGATGGAGAAAATCGAGATTTCACGAATGCAGGGGTGGCTACCGAAGGAGTAGTTGGGAGAGGCCCCGGGCTCGGGGTTGGCCGGACGAGGAGGGTGGACCTCGTCCTCCTCGGAGTCGGAGGTGTCGGTGTGCTCGTCCTCTTCGGTGGTGTCTACAGCTGAGTCGTTGTCGGTAGTGTACTCAGCGACGTCGTTGTTGGTGGGGGCGTGAGGGTTGCCCACGATGCAAGGCATCGGTGCAAAATAGATAACATTGCCGTCGTCCTCGTGCCGACTCAGGCGAGGGAGAGGGATAGGCTGAGGAATGGGGGTGTATGAGGGAGGAGGGCTGTCGCCGGTAAAGTCCTCGCTCTCGTAGTCGTTGCGCATAGGCATTGTGCTGTGAGTGTTGGGGATGTGAGTCGATAAAGTCGGAGGTGAGGTTTGTCGTCGTTTCGAAGGAAATGGAGGGGGAGCGTTGGGAGGAGGGTGAGATGGAGATCACAAAGCGTCTGATGGCTCTTCTTATATCCACCAGCGACGACCATTGCCTCAAAGCATTCCAAGTCGTGCAAAGGGGTGCAGCGTTGCGAGTCACAGTCTCGTAGACACCCCAAGGCAAGGTGAGTGCGAGCCTGGCGCAGTCTTGACACGAGGCTGCCGCGACAGGGGCGCAAGAAGGAGCATGTCAGGCAGCGCAGATACGATCTGATGAGAGAATTTGAGTGCCAGTCTCGTGCGACGCTGCACGGAGTAGTCGCGTGTCGCTAACGCGATGGGGCTCGGGTGGGGGTCTGAGTGAGTGGTGCTCGGCGCTGCTTGTACCGAGACAGATCGCCCATCAGCGGCCTGTTCTGGGCGGGTATTACGCTGCGTCCGCACCTGCTCACCCCAGGAGCGTGCGTTGACCCCGGCGTCTCGACGTCTCGCTCGGCCAGCGGGACACAGTGCGCCTAGACACGATCACACGACAGATCTCGCAGCACGTCCTGCGTCCTGTCGAAATCACCCCAATTTCCGCCGCCCCGATTGCCTCGTGTCACTCCGTCCGCTTGACTCGACTCGAGCGCCCTCCGAGCACGCGCAACGCTTGGCGACTTCTAGTTTCGTCAAGATTACCCGAGAGAGCTAAAGGTGCTCCGCGCCACGCGTTCCCAGGACCATGTCTGACCAGCTATCGTGCCCTACCCCCACAACATTTCCACCTTCGATCTGGTCTGATCGGTGTCTTGTATTAGCGGGCAAGACTACAGTACGAGTCCGCATCATTTGTCCGCCCAACTGCACTGACCAATCCTCCCAGCGCCTGGCGCGGGGAGCGTCGTCAGCGATCCACTCTTACGCACGGTCACACGCACGCGAGTAATTTTCACCTTTTGTCTCGCTGTTCCGCACCCTTCTGCGCAGTTCGTCGCTCATTTATTGATCTGGTCTCAGCTCTCTCGGCTCTTGACAACATCAAGATCCGCTTCTCTCCGACGGTGACGGAGTGCGAATCGGGACAACCCATCAGACTTTTGCTTTACGGCAGCAGGCGTGCGTTTAGGCATCTTCCGCCGCGAGTTCATTCTCTGGAGGTCATTGCCCCTTCGTGATATAGCGCCCTCGGCAGGCGACTGCAGTTGACGTGTTCTCCAGCGATTTGATCTGCGTGCTGATGTCCACCGCGCAACATCAGAAAACAATGTTGGACCAAGGTCTCGTCCCATTTGTCCCTCAGGAGCTCGGGGCGGGGGCACTCGTCCACTCGGCTCAGCGTCACGCGCAGCTCAATCACGAGGAGCCTTATCAGCGTCATATTTGTCGGCAATGCGATCCGACTGCGCCCGTCCCTGCGTGATTCAGCCGCGTCATCAGAGCGACCACATCTATGATCCCTTTGTCTCTAGAGATCCCCTGCATGATCATGCGGTTATTGATTCCTATGTCTCTAGGCTTTACCCAATAGTCATGCATCCCTCTTCTTGTAGATTCGTCACACCAACACGAGCCAGCTCTGACACAGGGTGAGTGAGTGTGAGTGCAGCGCGCCTAGTGTCGTTATGCACATCCCCGCTCCCACCTTGCGATTTCACGTGGTCTCTCAATGCTACAATCTGAAGGATTCTGCGAGCTCATGTGTTTTATGGGGGGCTCGAGTCAGCTCATCACCATCAAAATTACATTTTCGTCTTGAGTAGTGTTCGTCTTTTATCTGCATTGCCAGTCTTTCCAATCCCGTACCCCTAATTAATAGGGAGCTCATTGTAACACAGTCAGGCATACGCCTACTACAAGTCCAAGTCTACGCATTGGCAGACGACCCGCGCTGAGTCGTTAAAATCAACTCTACGCCCCTCGTTCAAATCCCCGGCCCAAATGCCCAACAATAAACCCCAAATCTCCCACCCGCCTCACACATCCGCCACTTTCCTCCCAATATCACGTGACAAGCCTCACCACGTCATATCCCAAAGCGGAGTTCAGCAGTCATCGCCGCCTTCTTAGTTCAGTGGCTAGAATTTTCCACTAGTAGCGGTGTCGCATCGGACTATGGAACGGTCACCCGTTCGATTCGGGTAGAAGGCATACATCTTTTACCTCGCTTCTCCTTTTTGCTTTTGCTGATGCTGAGCTTCTTATCAGGGCTGCACGGAGCTGGGATGCCGGTGCAGTGATTTTGCGAACTGAGCTGAAGGATTTCTTGAGGCTTGGGGGGTGGGTGGCTGTGCGACAGCGACTTTTCATGGGTGTCAGCTCGCTGATGCGCACTTGCGTGGGTGCCTCTCGAACACCCTCTTCCTCGCGACGCACTCTTCCTCGCTGAGTATCATCATCCGTTATTTCTTTCAGTGCTCGCCCCGCCCGTCGACCTTCAACTTGCTTAGTCTCCTAGGAGACTTCTCACCGCTCGCCCGGCTCGCAACTGCCCCTCTCGCTCGCCCGGCTCGCAACTCCCCTCTCGCTCGCTTCGCTCGCAAAGAGCTCACTTGCTCGCTCCGCTCGCCGCTCGCATGCGCCAAAGAACGATAACTGCATCCTACAAGAAAGATCTACGAAATTATAGAGGAGCGTAAAGTCGGTTTGATTGAAGGTCATGACGAAGTTGAAAGCCGAAGGAGGAAGCCAAAGGGGTTCTGGTAGGTCTGGGTTTGCATGCCAGCAGATCTGGCAATGGGGTAACTAAAGGCTGATCTGGATGGGGTGGGGGTAAAAGGGGTAGCTTTGCTGTAATTTGGAATTGGAGGATATGGAGGATGGAGGATGAAGGCGTTCAACTGTCCCGATGAAATGAAAAGAAAGGAAATCACAACACTAATACGTCCCTTGCACTCTCTCTGCATCACGCGCACACTCTCACATACGCGCTTACAGCACGTATGTTGCTGGAACGACACCCTCGCGGCCAGTGGCCGGGTCGCGGGCGTACCACCACTCGTCGCTTTGCTCGTCGTCGAGGATGATAACGCGCTGGCCGGCTCGCATCGAGAGCTCGCCCGTCTCGAGATCGGGACCGCCAAAGTCATATCGCATGACTGTCTCGCGGCCGCCGTCGTCCGAGTCGCCATCGGAGTGTGCCGCGAGGAACTCGTCGTTCTCTGGCGGCCGCTCGTCATCCGTGTAGTGCGAGTGGTCGGAGAGGCGCTCTGATCTTCGCTTGCCGGCTGCGTTGGCTGCGGCCAGGCCGGCAACACCGCCAGCAGCACCAGCGCGCGCCACGCCGCCCGGCGTGAGGAGCGACTGTTCCAGCGCTGTCTGCACACTGTTGAGCATGATCTGGTGCGTGGACGACACCTCGGACGGCGCCTTCTCGTAGATCTCCTGCGGACGGTGGCGACGCTCGTACCGACGCATGCAGTACGCTGCAAGCAGGATCAACAGGATCAGCAGGAGGATCAGCGCCGTCGCGATCGCCATGGCGACGAGGACGACGATGCCCCGCGCGAGGTAGTGTTGCAGCTTGAAGTTGAAGTTGCGATCCGAATAGAACAGGCCGGAGGCGGCACCAAGAGTACCGGCCGCTGTCGAGCCGACCATGTATGGAATCCACTTAGCGCCGTCGTACAGAGCTGATGACACGTTGCCAGTCTGCGCAAGATGCACCTGTCCAGTGGCCATGAGCAGGCGGTTGTTCTCAATCGGGCCGTCGACATCGTGTGTGTGGCCGTCCATTAGCGGGACGAAGGCGAGGTTGTTGATGGTCGTGCCGGGGAGGAGGGCGGACGAGTTCTGCTCGCTCCACGACTTGCCGTCCCAGCGCTGCAGGTACGGCTTGTTGTCAGACTCGCCGTAGCCAGAGGCAAAGACGTTGGTGGAATTGTTGTCGTCAACGGCGATCGAGAGCACGGGGCCCGGGAGCTTGCCGATCGGAGTCCAAGACTGGTTGACAAAGTTGAAGACGGCAGCGTAGTAGCTGGCGTCCTGGATGGTGAAAGAGCCACCGGCGAACAGACTGGACGCCTTCTCTCCTGCAAAGCCGAAGCTCTTCACCTCGCCATTCTGCAGGCCGCTGCCGAGGGCCTGCCAGCGGTTGTTCTGCCACATACAGATGCCCGCACAGGAAAGCGAACCGGCAGTGGCAAAGTCACCGGCGACAATGATGTCCTCAGTGTCAGGCCGGTTGCGAATGTAGTTGACGGTCGGGTCGCCGGACTTGGTCGCAAGGGGAGGAATGTAGTTCTTGCGCCACTCATTTCCCTTCAGGTCGTAAACATAGACACCAGAGTTGGACAGACCATCAACGCGGAGGCCGTCGCCACCGACATACAGCGTATCCGAGTGAACCTCTAGAGCTCGGACGACGCCATCGACGGGCGGCGAGGGGCCCGTGAGCTTGTCGCCCTCCTGGAACGCGACGCCCTTGATCGAGCCACTCTGGGCGGTGAAGTTGCCGCCGAGGACGACCACATCCGCTTTGGAGCTCGCGTTCTTCCAGTATGCTCCTGTCAGCGTAGCCGGGGCGATCGCCGGAGCAGTGTTGATGGCAGGGGCGTCCGCACGGGGAGCCAGTCGGTGCCGGAAGTGGGAGAAGAAGCTGCGCCGAGAGTTGGAACCGGTGGCGTTCGAAGCCTTGCCGGACCCGGACCCTGGAGTGAACGAGGCACCCTTGACGGACTCGATGGTGGCCGGTTTGTTCTTCTCGGACTTGATAGCCGCAATGCCCTGGGCAGCGTTTCGCGAGTATCCAGTGAAGCGACCAGCAACGTAGTTTGCGTCCTTGCCATCGAAGCACGCCGCGCCGTTGCCGTAGATGATGCCAGAGTCGTTCCAGTCGTTGGTGGTGAAGTTCCAGACGGCAAAGCCTCCAGTCGAGGCCGAGGCGCTGTCATTCGACAGGACAAAGTTGAAATCGCCTGCGACAAGAAGCCCACCAGAGATGGCTCGGATAGCCCTGACGGGGCCGTCAACACCACCTCCAACGGGGCTCCATGACTTCGCGTCCGGGTCGTATTTGGCAATGTACTTGAGGTCACTGCCGCCCTGAGAGGCACCTGTGAACTCGCCGCCAAAGTAGATCGCATTATCCACCACTGCAGCGGTGTTGACGAGACCGTTCAGACCGCTGTTCGCGAGTGCGTCCGGAGAGGATTGACCTTTGTCAACCAACAAGACGTTCGAAATGCTGCCTGTCCGGGATGTGAACCTTCCACCGACGAAGAGGTGGTCCTTCAGCTCGTTGATGGTGCTGATTTTGAACTGGTTACCGTCGGCGGATGCGTTCTTAGCCATGGCAAGAGCGAAACCGATCTGCGTGAGCTGAGTCTCGGTCGTGTTGGGCATCAGCGTGTCGGTCTTGACGTTCGACGAACGCGGCCACTCGAAGACGCCATAAGCGCTGCGGATGGATGTCCTCGTCTGATTGACCCGAGTCGTGTTCGTGGTGACGAGGGACGGAGGGGCCGTCATAGTGACCGTGCCACTCATCACAACACCATCTGTGCGGGTTGTGTAGGCTGTGCCGGTGTACTGGGCAGCAGGAGTCGATATGCCTTGTCCATTGGCGGTCGTCACCTGACCACGCGTGGTAGTCGTGCCAGGGAACGGCATCTGTCCATTGGACTCAACACCAGTGAGGACAAGCTCGACGCCGCTCGCAACGAGAACGTAATTGTCGCCGTCGACACCCGACGGGTTCTCGGCCAGCTTCAGGTTGACAGTCGGGCTGAAAGCGTCGGTTGAAGCTTCAACCCAGCCAGAGTAGATCTTGACGCGAGTGTAGTCCTCGACCCTCTCCTGAACATTGGACAAATAGGCACCGCTGTCTTGGGCAGGGAAGACAGAAACGTCGACAGAGGTGCGAGTAGCGCAGTCACCGAGGTTGTTACACCCGGGGATCACGAGGTAGATGTCGTAGAATGCGGAGGAGCCGACCCAGGGGTAGAGCGTGAGAGCAGTATCGGGCGTGCTTGACTTGGGCACGTCTGCCTTGAGGTAACCTCCGACCGTGCCGGCAATCTCGGACGGCGACTCTCCAGGTTGCCAGTTACCAACAGCATTGACCCTGTTGTTTGATCGGCCGCATAAGCTGTGGTTTTCGGCCTCCACTGCGGAAGAGTACGCGCCATCGGAAAGCAGCTCGACGTAGTTGAGAGCAGCTGCATCGCCATCCCACGATGTAATGTGCAGGTCAAAGCCAGTGATCGACAGGGATCCGTCGGCGAAGAGGAAGTCCTGCGCTCCAACGTTCGGGTCGGTGGACAGGGGACAGTCGTCGGTGCACGTCGCAGTCTGCCCTGTTTGAGGATCCGTGTAGGTGAGCGATAGCTTGTGGTTGTCAGGCAAGCTGATGACCGTGAATGCTTTCGATGTGCTCTTGCCGACACGACCATTGGAGATTCGAATACCAGCACCAGTCAGGTAGGCGTGACTGAGGATCTCGATCTTGGCGGGAGAGCCGTCTCGCGCCATCCATGTTCCGAGCTCGGGGCAGACGAGTGCTTTGACGTCGTTGTACTTGCTATCTGAGGTCGCTGGTCCTGCGTTGATATCGAGACCGCTCCATTGTGATGCACGCTCGGGGATGGTGAATGGTGTGAGGTAGCCGGACTTGCCAGTCGTGATCGTGTTATTTGGTGCGCTCGGTATTGATTTGAGCAGCTGGTACGTCGCGTTCGTCGAGTCGGCGAACTGAGTCGTGAACTCTCCTCCGAAGTAGAGACTCGAGCCGTCTTGATTCGGCGCAATGATATCCACAGGTCCATTCAGGCCGCCGAAAGGGACTTCTGTCCATTGTTTGGCCTGAGTGTCCCATCGCGCTACGTTGGCGCCACTACCTCCTCCTTCTGGCGCTGCGAATGTCCCACCCGCCCACACTTCGTGATGTTCGTCATCGCAGTACAGTGTATCGACAGTCCCTGGCAGCCCTGATTGCAGTGTTCGGAATTCTTTCGATGACGGTGAATATGCGACAATGTTGGATGTAGATGTCGACGCTAGTGATGAGAAGTTGCCCGCGGCATACAAGGTATCATCCTTGGACGAGTAGCAGAGGGCCTTGATGGTGCCTCCAGCGTTAGTAGAGGCGACCACCGTGTATGTCCCGTTGTCATTCCGCGTGACGAGCGTGTCTCCTGTTGATGAGAAGGTCGTCCCCTGCGAGGACGAAGACGCCGCGGCGAACGGTGACTGCTCCGAGAACCAATCCAGCCCTGAAAAAGCTCCTCCCAGGTTGACGGTACCCATGCGCTGGAAGTCTACCATCGGAAAGCTGTCAGGCGCCGAGGAGGAGGCCATAGCGAGGGTCGCGGCCGCGGCGAACACCCCCAGCCGTCGTGCCGGCGGATTTCGTCGCATGGCCGGGGATTTTGAGCGGGGGAGGTGGGTCGGTGGGCGAGGAGGTCGAAGCTGAGTCGAGGTCAAGGTCGGAGTCGAAGCCGATCAGAGAAGGTGCGGAGGATAAGAGGTGAGGGTTGTGGGAAGACCGGGTGGAGGAAAGGAGGGACGGAAGAAGGGGGAGAGGGAGGAAGGGAGGAAGGGAGGAAGGGAGGGAAGGAGAGTCGGAAGGGCGTGCGATAAGAGAGTGAATGGGCCGAGTTGGACGGACAAGAATAAGGCAAAAGGTGGCAAAACTTGTGTGAAGAAGAAAGATGGAGGTCAAGGCGAAATGACAAGCGCCATATGCGACCAGGAAGGCCGAACGGGTGGTGTTGGAAGAGAGAGAGCTGGATGGGTGGAAAGTAGAGGGGTGTGTGCGGAAGGGAAAGCTTAGATTGTGATGCCGGGTGCGGCGAGGGCGGCGGAGGGTCGAGGATCGAGAATCGAGGATCGAGGGCCGGATAGCCAGGTCTGGTCAAGTCAAGGGCTAAGCAGGATTAGGCAGGATAATCAATAGGCGTATAGGACCAGGCGGGGTAATACCAGTTGTAGTACACAGCGTCCAGATGTCCAGAGCAAGTCTTTTGCGTTGAGCGGTGATTCGTGGGACGTACCGCGTTGAGTGTTGAGCGGGCGGGGATGTAGGCGTGGGCGAACGATGGCGTCAGGCGTCAGACTAGAATGGTGAAGCGAGGCGCGTCTGCCGGCAGCTGTCTAGTCTAAGGCTGAGTGGTGGTACCGGTGATGCTCTAGTGAGCACGCTGTGCAGCTGGATAGCTTGCTGTGTGGTGCGGTGAGCGTCGGAGCAGGATATAGGACCCAAAGTCGGTTGGCCGGTTGGTACGGTCGGTACGGTCGGGCGGTGACGACAGGGTGGGAGAACCGGGCTAGCTCAGGTGGGAGGGGCGGCAGCCTGGCTGCTTAGCGGCGCTGGTTGATTGGTTCGCTGGCTCGACGCTTTCGGTAGACTAACAGTGTAGTGGTCTCTGTAGGCGTGTAGGCAAGTCGAGGCAAGGCGAGGCAAGGCATGAAACGGAGCGCAGGCAAGAGACGAGCTCGATGGGGAAGGTGTGAGAGAATCGTATGGGCAGGCGGGAACGCGTCTGGCGGGCGGTTGGATGGTCCTGGTCTAAGGGTGGCCAGACAGCGACCAGTGAGTAATAAAGCGCGTGAGTTGGGCGATGGGGGCGGAGAGGCGGCAGGGGCCGGCAATCTGGCTAAGGCTGGGGCTGGCGGGCGGAGCGGGCAAGCAAGGGCTTGACTGGGCTGAGCTGGGCCGGCGGTAGCGGTATAGCGAAGTGCGGACTCCAGCGAGGGATGCACTGATGATGGCGCCGTGAGTGAGATGGACAACGGCGAGCACAGGTACGGTGACTTTGATTCATTCATTGCATGCATGTATGCTTAGGAGTTTGTCCGTGACTACTTTGACTTTGTGAGAAAGTGAGACCGCCCCACTGTCCTGGTGCTTGGTGCTTGCAGCACTGACTATGACTGACGACTACGCGGTGACGGCCCTTCTCACTGCTGGCCCCTCACTGATCCTACGACCACTCTGCGATGCTTACCTCCGTTCCTCCTGCCTGCTCCGTTCCCTGTCGGGCGTTCCTGAGCATTGAGGGCCGATTGAGGGAATCGAGGGAAGCGAGCAGTGCTTTTGACCTAAGTGGCGTCTCATGGCGTCTCATGGCGCCGGGATGTCAACATGGCCCCTGCACACTCCTGCATACTCCTGCACCCTCCTCACCGCCTTGTCCTGCCTAAACGGGTGCAAATATTTTTCAGACAACCTCAGGGATCCGGGCGGACCTTCAGGGGATGTACACAGCGGTGGCCAATGCATGCGATGCAATGGCCGCTTTGCCAGGTCTCCTACTAGTCTGCAGGTCTGTTAGGTCTGTATGCATGCAATAAGCTGTCAGGACGGTCAGGTTCGTCAGGATGCCCATACACCTCACCCTGCACAAACACTGCCGAGTTTCCCGATCATGATCTAGGACTCACTCAGCCAGCCCGCGTCGCATACCGCTGCAGAAAATGGTTGTTGACGGGATTTGCTTCTCGGCATCCTCTATTGATTCCAGTCCACTGACAATTTAAAAGGATCGCAATTGAGCTCGGCCCTGACAGTTCAAGATCCGCAAAAACAAAGCAGACACCAGAACACCGACTTTCATACCTCCACCTCCGATCGCGTGGACCGCGTTCTGCCGGTTCTGCCGTCTGCTGTGCGGTGGAGGGAGGAAGAGCGGCGATATCTTTCCACGTGGTGTGTGCCGGCCAGTGGCACCCGCCACACGGCTCTGAAACGCGCATGACACAGGCAAAGATGGCCAGGCTGGTCGTGCCTGCTCCAGTCAGCTCCCGTCCCAATCTTATCGCTGTTTCTTCCCCTCGCGACATCCTCCATCTCCTTTCTCCTTCACACCCATCTCCAGCAGATCTTTCCACCTGCGACGTTGACTCCGAGACTGTAAACTCTGCGACCAACGTTGTCGACAATGTGGCCTCAGCCATTCCTCTTACAGCTAAGCTCGGCAACTTAACCTCGTGCATCAGACATGAAACTCGTTTCCGTAAGATCACTCACACCACTGACCTGGTCCGCCTACACCGCCTTCTTCTGCAGCTCTTCTATCGTTTCACACTTGCAATCGAGTCTACTACTCCTTCGCAATATCAGTGGAGCCGACGGCCACACCAAGGTTTAGATAAGGGGAAGGACCTCGTCACAATGTCACAGATACAGCGGATCCGCTAGCGCGAATTGTGAAGCACGGAGTGGCATTCACATCAACATGTGGCTCCGTGTCCGCCGTGAGCAGCAGGCTCGCCCACTTGACTACTTAATCTCAGACCGACGACTACTGTCTCGTAGACGCCTCGAACTCGGAACCACTACTGCTAGCTTGTATAACTAATCTTCGCCTCGCTACTCACTGTATCATAAGTATCTCAACTCACAGAACGACTCGCCCAGCTCAATCTCGATCCAATGCGCTTCTCGGCGCTCTTCGCTGCCACGGCCGCCTTGTGGATGGCTTCCGCCAGCGCTGCCGACCAGTGCACGCACTATGGCCTCCCAGAGGGCGATGAATGTACCTGCCCCGCCGGATGGGGCGCCTCGATTGGATCGGGATGTGACACACCGCAGTGCGGTGGAAGTCTTTATGTCCCCGGTCCTAAGGCAAAGGGAGGCAACCTGAAGGACTGCCAGTGCTCTGACGGTTGGACAGGACCGACGTGTACAGGTGAGTTGAAACCGGGTTCTGCTCGGCGAGGCCCATCAGCACATGCTGACCTCAGTCTGTGAAACGAATCAGGCATGCTCAGCATCGCTCAATCGCTACTCGTGGGGCACAAAATACTCTCAGGTGCCGGGTCTGAACAATACGTTGATTTGCTCCTCCTCCTCGACTGTGTATGGAACGGGGCAGATGACGTGCGGTCTGAGTAATCCCACCATCAACATGCTCTTCCCCGGCGCGGCTCGTGTCACCATCACGCGGTCTCTGGACTCGACAAAGCACCCCGGTGGCGATCGGGTACTGAGGAAGGCCGGTGTGAATGGCGGACGAGGTGTAGCCTACGCACAGATCTGGATCAACAATATCGAGCAGTTCTCGTGCGCAGCGCAGAACTGTACGCAGACGATCGCCAAGTCCAGCATCAAGGGTGCTACCTCAAACAGCACGACTTGGGACTGCGCCAACCTCGAGTGTCGCTGCAATGGCGAGAGTGACCTGTGTCGCTCTCCCGGCGTCTTGGGCATCATCAACAAACTGCATGGGCCGCTCTCAGTCGACTGCGGTGGCGACGACCAGTGCCAGTTCAAGCAGCAGCTCGTGACCAACTTCTTCGGCGAGAAGGGGCTCACGCTGACCGACTGCACCTTCGGCGAGTGTGTCGAGCAGTCGACAATCGACAATGCATCCTTCGACAACAGTGTGCCTGGCCCTTCGGCAGGTGTGATTGCCGGGCTACTTGCAGTCGCCGCAGTCATCCTTGCTTCCTTCATCGCGCTGGTGAACGGCATCTACTCTCGCGAGCGTGCCCGCCGAGCGCCGGCCATGGGCAACTTCATGAAGCGGCCTGGAGTGGGGCTTTCCTGGTCGGGCGTCGGTTACGAGGTGCCGCGGGAACAGCGTGGTTTCCTGCGCTCCTTCAAGGAATGGCTTAAGGGTGGTCGAGTGAGCTATCTGAAGCTGGAGCGGGACGTAAACGTCGGCCCGCACGGCGGCAAGGTCGTTTTGCGGGACTCGTGCGGCGAGATCCCCGCTGGCGGATTCTGCTGTCTTCTCGGTCCCAGTGGAGCGGGCAAGTCTACTCTCGTCGACATCCTCTCGGGTCAGAGCAAGGCGGGGCACGTCGAGGGCAACGTCTCTTACACTGGCTCGGGTACAGGCCGCATCAAGGTTGCCTACGTTGACCAACGCGATGTGCTCAGTGCGACTGCCACGGTGGCAGAGACGCTACAGTTCGCGGCCGACCTGCGGCTTCCCGAGAACATTCCAGCCCACGTCAAGGCGGAGCGTGTGCGCACGGTGCTACAGCAGCTCGGTCTGGAGCACGTCGCGGACACACGCATTGGCAGCGGTGAGGCTCGCGGCGTCTCGGGCGGCGAGATGCGTCGTGTGTCTATCGGTGTGGAACTCATTAGTGCGCCGGACGTGCTCATCCTCGATGAGCCGACTAGTGGTCTCGACTCGGTCAGCGCCGCGCGCATCGTCACGCTTCTGAAGGCGATCACGGAGGACACTACGTGCCCGACAACGGTCATTGCTTCAATTCACCAGCCTTCGTCGGCTCTGTACAACGCCTTCTCACAAGTCCTCCTGCTGTCGCGCGGCAAGCAGCTGTACTTTGGCCCCGGTGGTGATGCTCCCGCCGACTACTTTGCGCGCCTCGGTCTGCCGTGTCCGGCCCACTACAATGTGGCCGACCACCTACTCGAAATTGCCGCTGCGAGCCCGCCACTCCAGAACGGGCGTGACGCTGTTGTCTCGTTATCCTACAAGAGCAAGGAAGCGCACCTCTTCGACGAGAGCGAGAGCGAGCTGAGCAGTGCGGGATCGTCCGAGATCGACTTCCTCTGCAGCGGCGAGGTCAATGTAGACCTCGCCCAGCGCTCCGGCCGTGTGGGAACCTCTCGCTTGTGGCCCGACGGGCGCTGCGAAGTGACCTTCCTGACGCAGATGGACGTGTTGAGTCGACGCGAGTGGGCGAACCTGATGCGCGACAAGACGCTCTTCGTGAGCCATGTGATCGCGGGCATCATCCTAGGTCTCTTCGCCTCGGGTGTCTTCTCACGTATCGACCTGACCATCTCTGGCTTCAGGAACCGCATCGGCTGCCTGTTCTTCATCTGTTCTCTTGTCTCATTCTCGTCGCTCAGTGCGCTCAACAATCTCGTCGAAGCGCGCCCGCTGTTCCTCCGTGAGCGTGGCGGCTTCTACTCGCCCTCGGCGTGGCTCCTCTGCCGCGTCCTCTTCGACATTGTGCCCCTCCGCATCATCCCCATCTCCTGCCTCGCGTGCACGACCTACCTTCTCGTCGGGCTTACGCCGACGCTCGTCAACTTTGGCCAGTTCTACCTCGCCGTCATGCAGTTTGCGGTATCAATGGCGCTGTTTAACTTTATCCTCGCGGCCGCGTGCAGCAACCCGGCGCTGGCTGTGCTGGCGTCGAACCTGTGGAACATGTTCAACTTTGTCTATGCTGGTGAGTTGAGTGGCCCTATATCTCCTAATCTTCCGATCTCTCCCCCATCCTTCCACTGCTCTACCGACTCCCTACACATACCTCTTGCCTGGCATTCTCCCGGCGTCCTGTCACAGCAGTCTGCCTTATAATCTACCGTTCGCCCATGACGTCGCAATCCCCTACCAAGCTTTCTTGCGCGCTGCGCGCGACACAAAGCTAACGCCCCAGGCTTCTTCGTCAAGCTCGAAAACGTGCCCGCCTGGGTCCGCTGGCCGACGTACATCACGCCCCTCGGCTTTGCGTTGGAGGCCATCAGCGTGAACGAAGTCGGCGCAGGCCTACCCATTAAAGACGATTTGGACGGCATCGCAATCGAGATCAACGCCGCGTACATCATGAAGCGCTTGTTCGGGTACATTCTCGGCAAGTACTATGGCGACGTGCTTGCGCTGTGCTGGTTCTTGATCGGGTACCTTGTCCTGCTGGTTTTGCTTGTTGTTTACCATATGCGCGAGAGCCGATAGCCCCTTGTTCTTGGTAGGCTGTCGTTGATGGTGCCCCGGTAGCCTCTGTGTCTCTGTAGGCTGTCGTCTTTAGTGCCCAGTGACAGGATCCGGATCTAGTCGTGATGGAAGGTGATGAAGCTCAAGGGACAGGGATGAGGAAAGGAGAGATGAGGAGAGGAGAGAAGGAAGAAAGGAGCCAGTGCAGGAATCGAGGTGTCGTTTTGCTCTAGTTCGTATAAACATGTATTCCGTTATTCTGACCAGGAGTGGAGAAGGAATCTTCCCATGCAGACACGCTAGTCGCAACACATCCCAGCTGCAGATGCAACTTTGCTGACACCGATTCATCGATGGCGAACAATGGAGACGCTCATAACACAGACTCGAGCAAGCATTATGATACATATGTGTGAATGCGTATGGTATATCTGTATAGTACAATGACCTCGGTGTCTCTGTCCATAGTCTGTCCGACCCCCACCGCCGATCCAGCACTCGCCGATCTCGCAAGCGATCGCTCCCCTCCAATCCCTAGCCAGTACTCCCCATCTCCTGATTCCCTCCCCTCAGCCACCGCCTTAGACGAGACCACTAGAACCCATTCATGGGCACGAACAACTGGCTGAACTCGGTCCCATCCAACGCCGTAGCAGTAGGCGGCGCGACATTCTCGACGCTCGGCCAGAAAGCGCTCAGCCACATATCGAAGTCTGGAGCGATATCGCCCTCAATCGCTGGAGTCGGCACGGTAGGCACGGGAGGCGCACTCTCGTGCAATCTGTTCGTGCGTCCCAGCATCGCGTCCACCTCGTCGTTCTCCGGCGCGGGCTGCGAGCCGTCTGCCGATCCGGTGCCGTTCGTCCCGTTCCACCTGGCCATCAACCTATTCGTAGCCTGAGCTGCCAGTTTCTGCCCTCGAGAACACAATACACGATACCAGTCACAAGGCGTTTTCGTTGTTGTCGCCTCGAGGAGCGTCACGCCACGCATGAGGTGGTGGTGGCACTCGTTCGCTAGTCGGCTGTGTGGGCTGCGGCAGACGAAGGCGGCGAGGGGGACGAGAGAGGAGTACAGGTCCAGCACGACTACGCTGTGTCGGCTTACTTTTGGGACCTTCTCTAGCACGTACGCCGCGATGTCGATCACGTTCACGCATGCCTCGTTGATCACGACTAGCACGCTGGCCACTTGCGGCGACTCGAGGGGCTCATCGGGCGAGTCTTTCAGGGCTTGCGAGAAGCCCGCTCGGTGGAGATGCAGCATGCCCGTGTTGTGGTGCAGGGAGAGTCGGATCTGCTCGAGCAACGCCCGGTCTCCCGAAGGCTCGGCCGGCACCTCTGTCCGCCGCGAGGAGAGAGGCACGCTGTCCATGTCGGGATACACTGTCACGCCCGGGAATTTTAGTGCTCGAGGCAACCGGTGCCAGAACTCTCGCACTGCGCGGTCGCCAAGCTTCAGGCGACTATCGTCCTCACTGTTGATATACTCTGTCAGCAGGCGGTGCAGGATGTCGTCCCACTCCCAGCGCCAGTAGAGGTAGGTGCTGTCTGGCTGGTCGCTGGGTCGCAATGTGTCGAACTGGTGCGGCTGGATCGAAGGAGGGCATCCGAAGCGATTAGACTGAGCTGTCAGACACTGAGGAGTTTGTTGTAGAAGTCATCGAAACTCACATTGATGCGCTCTAGCGTGAGGAGCTCCCACCAGACGCGGCGCCGCGCGTTCACCTCACGCTCTGGTAGCTTCCACCAGGCGCCATCACGGTGGAAGCCTGCTAAGATTGCAAGACGCAGCGCCAGACCGACAACAGCGTACAGCTCCTCTGTGCGGCGGCTGCCCGCGTTCAGCGTGAATGAGTAGTGCAGGTGAAGTGTCGCCCTGTTGGTCAGCTACATGTACCTGTGGCGATAAGCTGGCGGTGTGTCGCGACTCTTGCCGCGCACTACCTGATACTCACAGACTTGCAACGCTCGTGTTGGTCAGGAAGTCGGCAGCGCCCAGACAAGCGAGCGAGAGGCGATTGAACGTGTGTGCCTTCTCAGAGTACGGCACCTCCCTCTCGTCAAACAGACTTCCAACGGCGGAAACGGCAAAGACTAGGGCGAGCTGTGCCGCATCGTTGCGGTGCAGAGTCTGCCGGCTGTGTCCATATACGTCGAGCAGCACGACGTCGAGGTAGCTCCTGCTAACGGGTATAAAGCGCCAGCACGTCGCCTCCCAGTACACCTCGAGCAACGTCTGCATCTCCTCGTAAGTCGGCAAAGCGGCGCGAGCCTCAGCAAGGAAGGCAGAGCGATCCTGGAGGAAGAAGGGGAACGTTGTGCCCGCGCCGGCTGCTGCGGACGGCTTGCTCTCTTCATCTCCTTCGTCGGGAAGCACGTGCGCCGCTGCAGTTGGCGGGTAGAAGCGCGAGCGTCCACCGTGGCTGATCGAAAGCTGTCCAACAGTCACGGTGCCCTCTGCGACATCCTGGGGCGAGCACGACGTCGGATGCGGCAGCGGCTTCGTCCCCGCGGGCGACGACTGAGCGAGCGCCAGCTGGCGCTTCAGCGATGCGATCTCCTCACGGAGCTCGCGGACCGATGTGCGTGCGGCGACGATGCCCTCGGGACATAGACTGGCGCAACCTTAGGGTCAGCTACTGCTCGCATCACGCTGCACAGGGAAGGTCATGCGGGGAAGGCATCGCACAGTGTCGAACCCGGCGAGCACGGCGATGGCGACGCAGATGCCATCATCATGTAAGCTGCTCCGAGAGGGCTCCGAGCGCATACGGTGTTGAAGCAAGGACGTGCGCAGAAGTCATCCGCGATCACTCAGGCGGCCCCGCGCGGGGCACATCGATTTCACTATTCCTATCTCTCGCGGCGTTCTGATCGTTGCCCGCACATCGAGCATCGCGGTGGGCCATCTTGTCACTCGGCGTTCACCCCGGCGCCCAACCTTGGCCAGCATGACAATGGAGGAAGGCCAGAGGCGTTGTACTTTTGTTTGTCCAGTCCGATCCGGGAAACTGATTACTCACCTCGGCGAACACACTGCTTGCACGGCCATGCCTCCGCGCCGGCTAAAGTCAGCTCACAGGGGAGTTGGCTGAGCTCACTCTTGTTACGCTCTCGCTCGCATCGGAGCTTTGAGCGTTTGCACTCTGCGCACGACACGGACGGCCGTCCGATCTTCTTGGGCATGACTTTGGTGGTGGATGTTCAGTTTGTTGCTTGCTCTTGAGTGATCGGGTGGCCAAGATTGCTTGCGTGTGCAACCAGGCTCCAGCCGCCCAGCCAGGCAGCCAGCCTGACTTGGCTAGTGCCAGCGGCCAGCGCTTCCGGGCGTATGGCACAGAGTGGGCAGGAAGTGCGCGCGGGGGCCCTGCTCTCGCCCTGGAGCGGATACGGATCTCATCCTCGGTTAAGCGCGATCGGGTCGCGGGGCACGCACGGCACGCACAACGCAAAGGCGCGCAGGAGCAGAGAGCGATCGCCCCCGCTAAATAGAGGAACGGGTTATCCGACAGGAACCGGTCATGGGGTGAGCGCTCTCACGTGACTTCCGAGCCACGTGTGAGGCACATGCCTCCTCGCAACCTGATGTCTGGCCTTAACTGAGAGAAAAAGACTTGGTATCTTCCTCCTGCGAAAGCTAGACTTCCCCCTCATTACGCATTACAATGAACAGTTTCTCCTAGAGACAAATCAGAAGCCCATCCAATGCACCGGGTATGCCGCATTGGGACAGCGGCTGCGTTATGTCTTCTCGCCTGGGCTCTCAAGCATTAGGGTTGACCTCTGAGCCTGGTATCAAGGTCGCCTAACCACCCGGCAGCCTTTGAACTCCTAGATCATCGTCTCCGCGAATAGACCTGGTCTGATAAGCAACATCGACCGGCAGATTAAGCGTTCACTCTTATATTCATCGATGGCCGCGTCGGACACGGCGCCGAAACGGGCCTCGAGATTGCTGAAATCAGATTGCCGAAATTACAGAAAGACGCCGATCATGAATGCGCATCGCCCGGCTACGGCTTCTGCCACCACTTCAACCTCAGTTCTCATCTATCTTACATCCTCTACAACTACCTGATGGTGCATGGACACCAGATGGACTGATGACAAGCAGGGCGCCGCTGACAGCAAGTTCACGCCGATGCATATCCAGACCGTCGGCAACGGCATGCATCCCCCGCCGCTTGCTCGGTGAACGGCGCGCGGGATCAAAGTGACCGTCGGCGTCGACCGACCGAGCAGGGCCGGTTACCTAACCGGGTGGTGGGCCGTTAGTACATTATATCTCGGCGCGATGGAGACTTACCGTCCTCATCTCAACCTCACAGCTAGACACAATGGGCATCACTATCATCGCCAAGTTCACCCCGAAGCCGGTGCGTATGATCTCACTTCACACTTCACGGGCGCCAGCGATAGCAGACATCCAGCTCGGTGGTTAGAGGTGGAGGTAGTGATGGTGATGGAGCACAATCTAACCCCCACAGGGACAGGAGGACGCCCTCCGTGAGGCCCTCGCCGAAGCCGCCCCCATCTACCGCAAGGACCCCGGTACGCTTGGCTGGCACGTCCTGTCTGGCAAGAAGGATGCCAAGGGCACCTTTGTCGCTGTTGAGCGCTACGAGAACGCGCAGGCTATCCAGACCCACGCTTCGAACCCTGTAAGTCTACTTATGTGTTCGAGAGGCATAGCTGACGGAGACTAGCACTTCAAGGTGTTCGGCAAGAAGGTCGCCCCTCTCTGCGCGAAGCAGACCGAGCTCACCTTCTACGACGAGGTCGAGGACAAGGCTAAGCTCTAATTCTGGTCGAACTGTAGCACCGATGGGAAGAGTTGTCGAACTGATGAATATGTAACAACATTCATGACGATATACTGAAAGCTATTGACAATGAAGGAGTACGGGACAACATAACAACAGCACAACAAACATGAATTACCACCGCGAGACTGACGCATATCTCCTCTTTTGACAACAGACGAAAGTTTGATGTTTTTGGGGGGGGTTTCTTTTCTATCTAAACGAGACAATGTCCTTCGCGGAGCCAGCCGCTTCTGTTTTCGGAAAGGTGACCATGCCTAGGCTTGGTCCCCTCTCGAGCTTTATGATGAGGAGATGGGCTTAAATGAGCGCAAACGCAATGTTGTCGTTCTCCACAATAACCACCTCCTTGTCCTTTGCGGGAGACGCAGCAGCCTCCGCAGACTTCTGGGCCATCTCCGTCCCACCATTCTTGTCCTTGGCCTTCTCGACGGTCCCCTCATCCTGCGAAGAGTCAAGCACCTCAATCACAGAAGGAGAGCTCGACTCGGCCTTAGCACTCGCGCTGGTGGCTTTCGCCTTCTTCCTGCGGAGATACTCTGGCTTTTTCCAGCTCCCGCGCCTCGAGGTCGTGGTCTTGGGCCTGAGGTACTCTAAAGGCAGAGGGGTGCCGTCCTGGGGTACGAGTTGTTTGTTGCGAGAAGCTGCGGGGGTACGGCGAGGGGTGTAATCGCGAGCGGCGTGAGCGGTGCGAGGGGTGGACTTGGCAGGAGGGATGAGAGGACCACGAGGCAGCTCCGTCGTGTGAGGAGACTGGGACGCATGAGTGGACGACTGCCAGTCGCGCTCGTTCTGCATGCCGACAGGCGCACCGTGGTGGTAGTGGAACGCCTCGAGTTCCTCGTGGCTGCGCTTGCGGTCGTAGGGATGGGTGTAGGGCGCGTGGTGTGCGGGCTCGCGGTAGGGTTGGTCACGCTCGCGGTAAGGATAGTTGCGCGGGGTCTGGCTACGCCCATTGCGGCCATTATGACCATCGTAGCGGTCATCCCAGCGGTAGTTCCTCCAGTAGTCATAGGCGTAGTCGCCGTGACCACGGTGATAATTGTGACGACTGTCGCCATCGACACGAGCAGAGTAACGATTGTCGTAGGGCTCCTCCCTAGCCGCAGAAGGAGGCGGGTAACCATGACCATACGCGTCGTCCTCGACAGGCAACGAAGGAGAATAGCGGTACCCGCGCCCATTGTCCTGAGGAGCGAAAGGACGTGCGGTGTCGAAGATAACAGCTCCGTGGTCGGGCGACGGCGAGCGATTCAGGCGCTCATCCTGGTGACGCTCCACTTCATTGAAGCCGGGAAAGCGATAGTGGTCGTTAATCCCGCGATAATCGTAGCGGTGCATGTGGCCCACTGAGGGATTTGCTGGGGGGTTGAAAGCCCTTGGCTGCTCTTGGTACGGCGTGTCGTAGTCGGAATCGTAGTAGCGCTGCGAGGGCTGGGGCTGGTACTGGCAGCGGGGCATGGCTCGAGGCGAGGAGACACCTGCGCTCTCGATGTCGGGCTGGTATCCGTCCACAAGCGACGATTGCTCCACACTGTTGACAGGAGGGAGGATCTGGTCGTCTCGAGGGTCGAGCAGCTGCAGATTAGCAAGCATTTCCTCAAAGAGGTGATGAAGAGGTTGGATGAATGACTTACACGGCGCGCTGATCCCATCATTTGATGAGCCTGCCTCATCATTCCACACGCTGTCAGCGTCCTTGCTGCCCAGTAGTCTTCTTCGGAGGATACGTCTTGAGAGCTTCCGTTTCCGACGGCGGTGGTCCCGGTGATAGGCTGCGTAGCCTCCAACGCACTGATGTCGGGCTGGGCAAGAGGCGCGGTTTCGGGCGAAAGGCTGCCGTCACTGTCTCATCAGTAGCCTTCCGAGATCTTGAACAGACTTACGACGATGGAGTGGGCGACTGGACGGTGCCACGTCGACTGTTTGAGATCGGAGTAGGGGTAGGGAGGATCTCGATGTCCATGGCCGAGATCCACGTTGAGGTGGACGTTGATGAAGTGGGAGAGAAGGATTTGGCAGGATCTGGCTGCCCATAAATACCTCGGAAATCAAGTGACAGACTCGTGAGGAGCGCACTGTCCTCCCAAGCATGCTGCAAGCCGCTGAGAGGAGAATGCGAGAGGAGTGCGAAGCCGTAGAGCACCGTGAGAGCGTGGGCGGCTCAGCGTGCGAGGGGCGCAAGAGGAGAGAGGGGGATCTCGTACGCTGCCGCAGTTAGGCGGAGCCTGGGCGAGACGGACACGCATGGACTGTTCTGTCTGTCCATCTGCCGAGCGTCGAGTGCTGCGCCCTCGGGACGGCCGGAGGTGGACGGCTGCCGTGCTCTGCGAGGTGGGGCCGGCGCCATACCACGACGACTTGGATCCGCTCCGAGACTCTCTGACACGGATGAGCAGGTGAAGTTGGAGAAGCCGTAAGAGAATTGCAGGTCACTAATCGATTAGCAGGCTGTCTTTTACAATAATGGGACATAGCACATCCTCCGCGAGGCCCGCAATTGACACCTGCACTTCACACAGGACGCGATCGCGAGGTAGCTTAAGAACACACGCTGGTGTAATCGTATCGTCCGCCGCTTCGATGTTGCACTCATAATGTATTGTATCTCATTACAACATCTTAGGTGAACAAAAGACTCCATCTTCTTCCACTTTGCGCGTATCAACGAGCCTTTCATATTATCGCATATGCGTAGCAGTATTCATGTCGAAACGTGGGTCAAGCGTGTAGAATTGAACACCATAGTTCCCATTCTTTGGAAGCTACTCTACAGTCTACGGGTGCATAAATGATAGGTATCGGGTCGAAGTCATGTACGAGAGCCTGCGCGGCAGGAAGGACGGGCTGTTCACCGCCGAGAGTCGCAAGCGGCGACGACTTCAACGTCGTGTCCCACATGGCGGGTTCGTGGCACAATTGCGCTTTTTCCATATTTACGTATACGGTCCACAGCGTCCGCATGCACATCAAAAGCTGATGCCCTGCTGTCTCGGAGATTAAAGAAGTGCACATCTGCATCATACATACACTGCATACACGATAAGAGGATGTGAGACCGCATGTTAACTCGAGGACCGTTCGTCTCAAGAAGTGATGTTTCGATGGGCATGGTATCTCTCCATCTTTCGGTTGCCCCACCCCAGCTGCACGAATCTACTCCAGGTGAGCCCATAGATGTCGGAAAGTCATGAAATCAACACATATCTACATTGCGAAGACTCATCTCCATGGTGGAAGACACTTCAAGCAAAAGAAAAATCGCAATAAGTTACGACGCCTGTGAGATTCGAACTCACGCGGGAAAATCCCAACCGCTGCCTAGCTCAATAGCAAGCGATCACCTTAAAACCACTCGGTCAAAGCGCCATTTGTTTTCGCTGATGGTGGCACCTCTGCGCGGGCGCTACGTCCGCATCAACGGTCGGACGATCGAAAAATCGACGACGAACTGGACAGCTGCAACGGTATTTGTCGAGTAGTAGTCTGAGCAGTGCCCGAGGATTAGTGCATCCGTGACGCACAGCTGTGGTGTTCACTGATGAGGAGAGACGATTAAGGGGTCGCTGTGAGGCATCTGCGTGCCGAGTGAGACATTCAGTGTTGATGACCACAACATCAACATACCTGTCAATGACATTGGTCATGGGTTTCCTATCAGTGCCAGTGCGTGTACGCCTCTGGTCAAAGGGCAGAACAGCTTGGATGTGCTTGAAGATGCTTAGGATATTCGGCATGGCCAGATTTGCGGAATTCCTGGCCTTTCTCTGTCACGATTGCCGATGCTCGACCCCCTCTTCCGCGGTATCTCTCTGCAACCATGACCCAAGGAGACCCCGCCTCCCCCTCTACTCATAAACAAACGCGCCAGACCTCTACCATCAGCCCGCATAGCACAGTGGCAGTGCGTTCCTTTCGTAATGGTCGGCTTGGAGTTCTTCTCCATCCTCCTGATCGTGTAAGGGAAAGGTCGGCGGTTCAATCCCGTCTGTGGGCATACGCACGCGCGCGCGGTCGCCAGGAGGCGGCCCGTTCGCTTTTTGGACGTGTAGAGGACGTGTAAGAAGCTGGATGGACGAGGAAGACGTGTTGCAGGGAAAGTGGCGGGGAAAACCCTGAATATTGCGGCCAACGGCGACGCGGCAGCCTTAGTCGCGTCGCGGTGGCCCCTGGCGTCTCTGGGAGTTCTAATTGGGTAGTGCTGTATGCGTTTTTGAGAGAGTTCGGCATCGAAACGCAACGAGGAAGACAATGCCGAACTTTCCAACTTCGGGTCGGGCTACACCGCTTGATACCGCAAGCGGCGCCTTGCACCAATCTGTGATGCTGCGCGTTGCACTTCTGCACCTGTCTGCGAGCAATTTGAGTCCATACATCAAGCTACGACACTGCATCAGTATAACGAGGAAGGCAGGAAGGGTGTGCGCCTCGAGTGTGGCTCGATCTGCCACGAACGCCATGTAGAGGTGGAGGCTTCGCGTGGCCATCACCGTCACCTATGCGCCTCCTCCAGATCAGCCAGCGACCGTCCGACTACCCAGCTTGCTCTCCTCAATCATTCTGCAGGGCCACAAACTCGGAGTCAGTCACTTGCATAGCCTTTCCACCCTCCGCGCCGCCATCCGCTCTTCCACATTCGCGGCTCGGAGCGACACGCCCCCAACCAGCGTGTCCCTGAAATGCATCCCTCTCACCCTCTTCCAGTCCCTTAGCATGTCACCTTCATCCAACAGCAACACTCTCCACTAAATCCCTCTCCTCCCACCCCCATGCATGCCAAAAAGCAGCCTCGTATGGGGCTCGAACCCATGACTGTGTGATCAATCGGCTCTAAGCGTAAGAGTCACACTATCTACCGACTGATATAACGAGGCGAAGCTCGCAAGCTGTGTGCTGCGGCGGAGCGGCGCGCGGCCATGGCTGCCGCACTGTAATCTCGCCGCCTGACATCATGTAAGGATGACACCGAAGACCATGACGACGAGCACGATAACAAGATTGCGGAAGCGGACATGTGGTTCTGCTGACCCCTGTGTGCCTGTCGGAGTCGGCCGGCCACGGCACGTGCCTCCGGGAAGACGTTCCGGAAAGTGGAGGCGTGTGGGAGGCGCTCGCCTCGCTTGGCAGCAAGTGGGCGACTTGGCGAAGGGTGGAATCAGGCGTTGGAATGCCGGGCGCTGGGATCGCAAAGCAACACTGAGCAACGAACCGGACGCGACCGGGGTGCGTAGAGTCTCGACTCTGCGTAGAGATGCACTGACCAGCCGGGGCGAGGGGTGCCTGATCTACAAATTGCGCTGGCACGGCAGCGAGCTCGGTATGCTGAGCGCCTGAACACGGCTTCCGCCAGTCACATCACCGCCGACAACCGCTGTGGATCTCAGCACAGACACTGGCGGGCATGACAGGCAGGAGGGCGTAGGAGGGCGTGAGAACGGGGCGTTGCGAGCAAATCCGCATGACCGCATCAGCGTTCTGCCCGAGCGCCACCGTTACGAACCGGTCGAGAGGGTGTGAGGGGGTTATAAGCAGTGACCTGCAACGGCTCTGGACTGCATCCCAACACATCCTCTCACATATCTATCTCACCCAAACCAACCCATACTCACACCATGTCGACCCTCGATGCCCTCGTTGAAGAGGCGCGCGCTGCCTACAAGGCGTCTGACCCCCTCGACCTCGTCGTGCGCGAGAAGCGTCTCGCATCGCTTTTCAGTGAGCTACCCAGTATACGAAGTCTCCATAGCTGACCGCAGCGTCACTGCAAAAGTCGGCCACCGAGATCGGCGAGGAGCACCTCTTCGAGCTCGGCGCTGTGCTCAAGCGCATCTCGAAGCGCCTGACGGCCATGCCCAACCCTGCGGCCGAGACGAAGCGCCGTCGCGAGTTGCGTGATGTATTCGAGCGCGGCGAGCGCAACGTGCCCGCTGGTGTCGTGCTGATCGTTGCCAGCGACCAATGTAAGTTATCATAGGCCTCGTGTCGACATAACTGACATCAGACCCTATCGCGAGCTGGGCAGTCCCTCTCGCGCACGTCTTTGAGGATGGCAACGAGGCCGTCCTCCTCATCACCTCCAAGACCTTGCTTGCGTCGTGTGGAAACGTCCGCACGTGGGTGGCTGATGAGCCCCTCGAAGAGTTCCCTGCGGTGGACGCCGTGGTGGGTCCGCGCAACCGTCTCCCTACCACCGTAACCATGCTTCCCGGCGGCCTCGGCATTCGTGCTCTCGAGACTGGCCCCGTCCCCGTCATCGTCGACTCGAGTGTGCTCAAGGAGCCGCTGCAGGCCGGCAAGGTGCCGCATGAAATCAAGCGCATCGCCGCACAGATCCGACACCTGCGTGACCGCGCGTACGTGTTTGTGTCCAGCGAGCTGAGCGACCTCGTCGCACCCAAGCTCGGACACCGCCCGCACCACTACCTGGACAAGGCGCCGCAGGAGACGGGCGTGTACACTTTCTCGCAGCTCGACCGTGCGCTCGAGGTCGCGCGCGAGGTGCCCGCGCACGCTACCGTTATCTACGCCGACCGCGCCGTCGTCGCCCGCGCTGTGGCCGAGTACGCCGCGCGCGGTGGCACGACCCGCACGACCCACATCAACGGATACCCCGCTACCCTCGCCATTGGCCCCTACTACGCCTACTGCGGGTTCAGGCGCAAGGCCCAGGTCACCGTCAACCAGCGCCCGCGGCACTGGTGCGTCAGTCTCATCCAGAGCCTGCCGATGCGGAGCACCAACTACGTCGATATCGCAATGCGTGAGTGTCCACAGTGTGGTCTCGCTTGCACCCTGTGCAGCGAGGGAGAGGAGAGCGAGAGCGGACCCGAGATTGAGGGCGAGAAGGATCCGCGGTGAGCAAGACATAGAACGCCAGCTGACAAACAGGCTTAGGTATTGGGATTTTGACACTTTTGGCGCTGGGAGCTGGGGGATGGGTTGGGCGTTTGCTGTTTAGGCGCATCGTTGCGAGGTCGACCTGGGGTTAGTGTTGGAGGTGAGGTGGTTCCAAAAGTCATGCCGTTGCGGTTGTAAATCTGGTGGACGATCAATGTATTTAGTGTCTCTGACGACTATGCGACGAACGACTGGCGACGACTGATCTAAAGCATGACGTAGGGTGGCCTGAGAGAAGGGTAGTTTCGTGCTCCTCGCTGCCAGCAGCAGCCGATGCGCCATCAAGAGCACATCGCAAGCCGATGGAAGCCCCTTCAGTTATCGTAGATGTGTCCCCACCCTACCTCCAACGGTGATTCCAGACGAGCGGACACCAATGACGCCGATTCCCGAAGTGGGCAGGGGAAAGCTTGAAAAAAGTCAGACTCCTCTTGTTTAGCTCGTATCAGGTTCGGCTGTGACGAGGATTGACGTTGCCTAGGGCGAGATAACCGGAGAATCCAAGTCGGCTAAACCGTTCCAGGTCTTGCGCGTGCGCATCGGCCGTCATGCTATTGTTATCCTGGAGGGCGCTGGTATGCATATCACGACCTTGAGGCAGCGTAGAGTGGTCGTGTGAGAGGAAAGGGTGATGGCGATGGCTGCAAGAAGGATGATGAAGAGACCCAACGAGGTGTTCGCATGCAGCCAAAGGTGGATGTCGGAACGGAGGGACATGTGTCCGCAGACGGACTGGAGCTCCGAGGTGTCCAGTGTGGGGTCGTGTGGGACCCACATCACTCATCGGGCCCGTATCGCGACACGGAAAACTTCTAGGCAGCAGCGTAGATCTCACCAGCCGGGAGCGGGTAAAGCGGTCATTCGCCCCGCCAAGCCTTGGGAGTGATCAGGTAAGCAAAACCAACTGGATCTCTGCAACGCAAGCGAGGTTCCTTCATAAAGCTGCGTAGCCCAGTTTGGGTGGTGACTGCAATGGCGCAGAGCAGTTAGTCACGGACGGTGATCGAGATTGTAGCTAGATAACCGCGTCACATGCATTCATGTGCTGTGATGCACGGCATAGGGTCGGGCTTATCGGACCACTTGCAGCAGCGCACGGAAGAGGATCGAGGAACTGCCTTCCGAAGCTTGCATCATGCATACGTTGTTGATCCAGTGCGAGTACTGCAGGGAGCAGGGAGACTCACTCTTGCACTCAGTGGTGGTCGGTCGGAGCTTCCGAGGCCGAAGCCCCGGTGGGTGGGCGAGCTGGCGCCAGCGTACGAGCCACGAGCCAGGGTCACAGGCACACTACCGCGGCAGCGCGGCTGCGGCACGGACAAGACCGAACACCGCGCATACCATCCACCCACCCAGCTTCAGCCTGCCATGGTTGATCCGGGTTCTCCGTCCTCAGCTCAGTCTGGTCGTGCATCCAGCAGACGACATTACCAGAAATCAGCTCATCTCGACGTTGCTCCATCTCTGCACCACTCCATCCCCCATCTCCATCGCTGCTGCCAAAATGCTCAGCCGCATGACTCCCACCGCGCGCTTTGCGCTCTCCTTCCCCTCGACGGCCCGCCGCGGCTTCGCCTCGTCCGCCCTCCGCCTCAGCTCGAAGCTCTACGACTCGGCCGACACCGCCGTCGAGGCCGTCAAGAAGGGTGACATCGTCCTCGCCTCTGGCTTCGGTCTCTGTGGTCTCCCCAACACCCTGATTGAGGCTCTTTCGCGCAAGCCCGAGATCAACGGCCTCACTGGTGTCTCGAACAACGCCGGCGCCTTCGTCAACGGCGAGAACAAGGGTCTCGGCAAGCTCCTGGCGACTAAGCAGCTCAGCAAGGTCATTGCCTCGTACATTGGCTCGTGAGTGTGGAACAGAGCGGGTCTCGGGATTGCAGGACGAGTGAAGCCGCTTGGCGGTGTCGTGACCGGTGGACAGGCAAAATCGCTCAAGCGAGCTGTACCGAAGCTGTACCGGGAATCCGGCCGGCGCCGCTCGGCGAACGATTCACGGACCTGGTTCGCCGCTCTGAGTTGCTCAGACTCAGTAGTGACGCTCTGTGGAATTTGAACTCTCTGCGGCCCTGGAGAGTCGGCGCTTGAACTATGCTGGGAAGAACCGCACGCTGACACCCAGGAACAAGCCCCTCGAGCAGATGTACATGCACGGCGAGATCGAGCTCGAGCTCACTCCTCAGGGCACCCTTGCTGAGCGCATGCGTGCCGCTGGTGCCGGTATCCCGGCCTTCTACACCCCTACCGGCAACAACACCCCGGTCCAGCAGGGCACCATCCCGTCCAAGCACGACAAGGACGGCAAGCCCCTCGAGTACCCCAAGCCCCGTGAGCAGCGCACCTTCCGTGGCCGCGAGTACGTCCTTGAGGAGAGCATCTACGGTGACGTCGCCTTCATCCGCGCCTGGAAGGTTGACGAGGCTGGTAACTGTATCTTCCGCTACACCGCCAACAACTTTGCTACCGCCATGGCCAAGTCTGCCAAGATCACGATTGTCGAGGTGAGTGCGAAAGTGTTGTGTCAGCGTGTGGGATCTGTGGATGGCTAGGAGAGCCGGGTCATGCTGTGTGGCACGGAGGGAAGATACACGTGTGCAGCGATTCGGCTGCAATGACGGCGATCACGATTCTGCAGGCACGCGATAACCGTTCACGGGCGCAATGCTGACGCCCCAGGCCGAGGAGATCGTCCCGATCGGCACCTTTGACCCCATGGAGGTCCACCTCCCCGGTATTTACGTCAACCGCATCGTGAAGGCCACCACCCCCAAGGAGATCGAGATCGAGTCTGTCCGCCCCGCTGAGGGTGAGGAGAGCGCCGCCGCTGGTGCCCTCGGCAAGGGAGAGGCCCGCGCCCGTCGCGAGCAGATCGTCCGCCGCGCCGCCCAGGAGCTCAAGGACGGCTACTACGTTAACCTTGGTATTGGCATGCCTACCCTCATCCCCAGCTTTATCCCCGAGGGCATGACCGTCTGGCTCCAGTCCGAGAACGGTCTGCTCGGCATGGGTCCTCTTCCTACCCGCGAGGAGATGGACGCAGATGTCATCAACGCCGGAAAGGAGACTGGTGAGTGGCCCTGACCGGGTGGCAGGTGGTTGCCACTCCGGAGGGAAGACACCTCTTCTCCAGCTATCAGCAATACTAACCTCAGTCACCATGGCCCCCGGTGCTTCCGTCTTCAGCTCTGACGAGTCCTTCGCCATGATCCGTGGCGGTCACATTGACGTGTCGGTCCTCGGCGCCATGGAGGTCTCTGCCGCCGGAGACCTCGCGAACTTCATGATTCCCGGCAAGCTTGTCAAGGGAATGGGTGGTGCCATGGACCTGGTCTCATCGCCTGACCAAACTCGCATCATCGTCTGTACGGACCATTGCGATAAGGTGCGTTTTCTGGCCCGAAACATGCATAGGAAGTTGCAGAAAGCTGACAGAACAGCACGGCAAGCCCAAGATTGTCCAGGAGTGCTCCCTGCCCCTTACTGGAAGCCGCTGTGTCAGCATGATCATCACCGACCTTGCCGTCTTCGAGGTCGACCGCAAGGCTGGCAAGCTCACCCTCATCGAGCTCCAGCCCGGAGCTACGCTGCAGGAGGTTAAGGAGAAGACTGGCGCCAAGTTCGACATCGGACCCAACGTTGAGGAGAAGGCTGTTTAAGCGTCACGTGATAGCATCATTAGCGAGCGAGTAGAGCCCCCCGTGCAGGCTGTCAGTAGTAGTTCAGCATACGCAATGTATTTGGTATTCTCGGCAACGCTGCATGTTGCATGGTGTATCGTCTGGCTGGTACGAGTATTGCTATGTGAGAGCGGTGGGTTGACTTCTTCCTCTCGACATTCGAAGCCGTAGTGCTCCGGTCACATGAACAGCGCTAGTGGTCACTTAGCCGAAGATAAGATGGGAGGTTGGGGGCTCCGTTTCTTAGCCATCGTAGATCCCGAACTCCGAAAGGTCTCGGAGACAGTCACAAAGGCTGTCACCGTGCGTATCGATTATCTGCAGTCCACACTTCCGATGTATCTCAGGCTCTGAGTGCAGAAACAGCACAACATCGCGATGCCATCGCCACACTTGTCCAGCCAGTTTACATCTTGAACAGCGCCTGGAATGAGTGAGGGAAGACGCCATGCATGTATGGGCCGTGTGGGACGGTGTGGGCACATAGCAATCAGCAGTATGGAAGAACGAAAGCGCCCGTGGGAGACCTCGAAATGTCTACGTACGCTGCGAGCGGCCGCGGCGGAAATTGCGTCCGTCCGCTGGACGGTGATCGGGGCACCCGATTTCCGACCACCTTCGGAAGCTACGGCCCCGGCGCCGGTCAGCCGCACCAGGCGCAGGTGGTCAGTATCGCTACTCACCGATACGCGCTCACTTCACGGTGATGCTCGCAGAAAGCCGACGACTGATTACACCACTTGCCGTTCTCCACTTCCGTCCGTGATCCGTCATCTCATCTCAGATCTGTCGTTACCGCTCCTCGCCGCTAGATCGATCGACCGACGAGACCTCACTTCTTGACCATACATCACTGAGCACATAGCGACCTTAACGTCACCGACTCCCAAAAGCTCACTCTCCATCTTCCTCCTTCCTCGCACCCCACACCGTCACCAAGATGCAGGCTTCTTCCCGCCTGTTCACCATCGCCCGCCAGATGCGCGGCTACGCTACCTCGGCTCGTGTCCAGGAGCTCGTTACGCCTAAGCCTGATGATATCGTCGTCACTGTGAGTAGGGATCTGAGTGAAGGTATTGCAGAAGTTTCAGTCGAGCGAGCTGCAGACGGACACGACTGGGCCCGACTTCGCATTAGCAGCTTCATATCGGAATGCGGATAGCCTGAGCTTGCAGGCCTCCGAGAGGAGGAATTGGGTATAGCGAGATCTCAGGACCTTTGAGCTGGTGTTCTCTTGTGATCGTCAACGATATTGCTGGACATCCCGTAGGAGCGAAAGTCTGGAGATGACCGATCATATGCGCTCGGATCCGAAGATGTGGACGGGAATGCTGACAAACAGTACGCCAAGCGAACTGCCATGTGCCGCGCCTTCAAGGGCTCGTTCCGCGACACCTCGCCGGACACGCTGCTCTACCAGACGCTGCAGAAGGGTGTCAAGGCGTCCGGCCTGAAGCCGGATCAGATCGAGGACATTATCGTCGGAAACTGCCACCTTCCCTCCCCGGCGTACCACGCTCGTGCCGCCGCTCTTGCTGCTGGCATCCCCGAGCAGGTCCCCGTTGAGGCCATCAACCGTCTCTGCGCTTCCGGCCTTCAGGCTATCCGCCACATCGCTGACTCGATCCGCGCCGGTGACATCGAGATTGGTATCGCTGCCGGTGTCGAGAGCATGACCCACAAGTGAGTACTGCACGGAGACAAGGGATTTTGAAGCCCTGCGGCTCCCAAGAAGAGTAGGAGGAAGACCGCTTTGCTCGTGACGACCGGCCGTCTTGCCCTCAGAACCCTCGGTCTCATGTCTTAAATGTCGATATGAGCTCCCGCTGACCTCAGCCCCCGCCCGTCGCCCGTATTCGAGGAGGCGGCGATCGACAACTGCCAGGCTGCGATCGACTGTGCCGAGCCGATGGGCTGGACTTCCGAGAACGTTGCTGCCGACTTCAAGATCTCGCGCGAGGACATGGACAAGTGGGGACTTGCTTCGCACAACCGTGCGTCTGATGCGTCCAAGTCTGGCCGCTTCCTCGAGGAGATCATCCCGATTGAGACCAAGGTCCACGCCGACCCCAAGGACAAGTCGTCGCCCATCTCGGAGATCACCGTCACCGAGGACGACGGTATCCGACACGGCATGACGATGGAGAAGATGGCCGCCGCGAAGCCCGCCTTCACGTGGGGCAACAAGCAGAGCACTGGCCCGAACACTTCTCAGATGACTGACGGCGCCGCGATGGCCGTGCTCATGAAGCGCTCGACTGCCGAGGCGCTCGGCCAGCCCATCCTGGCCACGTACATCACCTGCGCCACCGTCGGCGTCACGCCCAAGTACATGGGCATCGGCCCCGTGCCGGCCATCAACAAGGCGCTCAAGAACGCCGGCCTGTCAAAGGACGACGTCGACATCTTCGAGATCAACGAGGCCTTCTCGTCCATGATGGTCTACACCACGCGTGAGCTCGGCCTCGACCCCGCAAAGGTCAACCCGAACGGAGGCGCCATCGCCCTCGGACACCCCCTCGGCGCCACCGGTATCCGCCAGGTCGTCACGGGTCTGCACGAGATCATCCGCCGCAACAAGGAGGACAAGGGCCCCAAGATCCTCGTCACGTCCATGTGCGTCGGAAGCGGAATGGGCGCCGCCGCCGTCTTCGCCGTTTGATGCCCGTTCGGTGCGTCATTTGACCTGAGGTGATCTGTCGTTAAAATTGGGATAGGATAGAGTGCACGTTGTTTATGCATGTACGATACAAATTGGACGGACAATGGCGCGTGAGCGTGAGCGTGAGCTATTGCGGTGCTGACATAGTCGCGTGGTCTAATACGAGTCGTATGGCTAAAACAGATCGGATGGATCTCACCGTGGCGCAGGGGTTGTCTGAGGCGCACTTTGTTTGACGCACTTTGTTTGAGGCGGATGGCTGAGGCGCAGTGTGTGGCACGTGCACGGATATTCGTACATTCACATCTATAAGCGTATCAGCGCCATCTCAGCGATGGGGGACACTGATGCATGCGTCCTCCACATTGGATTGAGCGCTGAGTGCTCGTTGTACTCCGGATGCAAGGAAATCAGCTTTTGAAGGGGCGGATGAGATAATCAACAGTGCTGGTGTCAAGCGCACAATTAGAGGACCCTTAGCCGCCAACGAGGCCTTCTCGATGCTCTGTCAACGCCATCCTGCGACACCTAAGCTCTCCTCCCACCATCGTTATATAGGGATAGTGTTTGATGCCAGTGATTTCAGACTGATTTTATACACATTTTGCATTAGTTCTCACAACGGCAGAGTTCAGATGAGAAATGAGATGGGTCTTGGGAGAACGGAGCAGTGAAATACAGGGCGCAATCGGGAGGAATACCAACAGATTAGGGGAAAGTAACAGGTGTGCGTGGATAGGATGAATTTGAGTGAATGATGAAGGGGGCTGATGTGGTGGTCGGCGACCTTGTCCTCCTTGACTTTACAGCGACCGGCCAGCCGGCCGAAAAGTCTCAAGGTCGCCGGGAAGGAGATTCAGCGATGATGGAGGACGAAGTGACTCTCTTCACCGTTTCCGATGAGACCCCTGCACCTTGCGGAGAGTGATACTTCTGCGGATGACTTTGAAGCTTGGTAAAGGAGCGAGGGAAGGTGTGATAACGATCCAGGTGGAAACTCGGTCCCGGTCGCCGCGAGAGTTCCCTCGCCTCTACAAAGACATGAGGAAATGCTCAGGGATGACCCCCCGACGATGAGCTGTCCGAAGAGCACTGACTCGCAGAACGCACGACACGGTCACGGGGCAAGGTAAGCACCGCGCGCTGAAGGGCGAGGTGGAGCTGCTGCGCAAAGTCGAGATCCGCATTACGCGGACGAGTGTCGCCGGAGGGCTCGGCGTCAGAGCTGGACTCGAGGGGCATGTAGGCCACATGGCCGAAGCTGGACTCTGAGGAGTCGGAGGCGGGCGAGTTGGGGGTTGAGGCTGGGAGCGAGCGCGTTGGCTGGTCGAGGACGAGGGGGCTGATGGACGAGTCGGAAGAGGGCTGGTCCTCTGAGGATGAACTGGCGGCGTGGGGAATGATACGGTGATTGGAGTGGTCGCAGTCAGGACCTCGACAGCCCCGCTGGTTCCGGCATCCCACGTAGATCCCAGAGGTGCCAATTAAAGCGGCGGAAGGAGCAACGGCAGAAAGAATAAGTGCGCCAGAGTTGAGGGTACGGTCAACCGAGTCGATGTTTGTAAGTGCGTGATTACCGTCGCTGGCTGCGTTGCTCGCCTCGCCTGAGTCTACGGTTGGGGAAGCACCGTAGCTGCGCGGACTCATCTCCTCGGGGCTGCTGCAGAAGCGGCTGGGGTCAAGCCAAAGCTCTGTGAAACTGTCAGCTCATGTGGTTGCGAAGGGCAAAAGACTTACGAACGGCAGCAGGATCAAGGAAAGGAGCATCAGCACTCGTACCAGAGGCGTTGTCGACGTTGTCGACGCTTACTGGGGCCGAGATGGCCCTTTTCGCGGGGGGAGCGGGACGAGGAAAGAGCATCGAGATCACATCTCGGGGGCGATTGTTGATCCGGACTCCTCTGGGAGGTCGGTAGTCGTGATCAAAGCAGAATCGAAAGCAAGGGCCTAGATCAATCCACAGGTGATCAGGTCTGTTCACCGGCTTGATCAGCTTCCAAGCTGCCTTGAGCGCCTGGTAGTACTTCCACGGGATGACGTCTACGAGCGTCTGAGGGATGATGCGAGGATCGAGCTCATTGTACTTGGAAGGAAAGGAGGTTCCCAATTTACTATGCCACTGCACGTGGAGCTTGCGGTTCCCCAGGGCCTCGATGCACAGGTCGAAGTTCTGCAGAATAGCGCCGATACACCAGACATGCAACGTTCGCGTGGTAGATTCCCTGATCTGGCGCTTGATATTGGAGAGCAGCTTCTGGCGACCGACCTCGCTGTCGTACTTCACGATGAGCCGGGCGACCCTCATCCAGCTATCGTCCAACTCCAGCGGCACAAGTCTACCCGGGACACACTCGAGCTGGTTGAAATGAAGCAGATCAAGGAAGTAGTAGAGGGCTTCGCTGGTCTCCAACTCCCGGTCCGTCAAGTGCATCACGGGACGTTGGATGCTCTCGAGCCAGCCGGCAAAGACATCGCTGTAAGGTCAGCTTGCCCCGCCTACGTCAGGAAGCTCACCTTGCGGCCTGCAGAGTCTGGGCTCTGACGTGGAAACCGATGCCGTCGGCCGACACGACAATGAAGTTGGGGCTTGTGGGGCGGGCGAAGAACTGATGAAAGGGGCCGTCATAGATAGGCACTTCGCTGCTCATGGTGTCGAAGTTTCGTTCAGTAGAGTGAAGATGAAGAGGAATGCACCTTCAGTTGATGTGTGAGCGTGAGTGAGAGTTAGGTGAAGAGACCTTCGCTGTATTTAGCCTGCTCTCGCACTTCGTGCGCACTCTCGCTGTCCATCACGGGAACGTGTGTGTTCCGAGCGGCACTTGGTGTGAACAGTCCTCCTTAGACGGGGTCAAACGCCTCGATCTCATGGCAGGGGCCTGACAGCAGCGCTCTGGGGAGTGTAGTTCAACTGAGGCGTGGTCTCGCAAGATCGGGCGCAGATCTGGGCACGAGCGGGGTTGCCCTCCGGCGCAATCGGACCGCCTCGCAGCATGGGAACTTGGGGTTGGGGACATGGACTTGCCGGCCCAGCATGCGCAGTCACGTCTTGTGGTGCTTCGTCCGCAATCTGAACCAATGACCCAGGCTGCCTCTGTTGAGCAGGTAGGAGCCCTCTCTTTCATGATTGCGAGACGATCGATGATGGTCGGCGGCGGACAGTGGCCATTGAACACAACCGCTTGACTGCCTGCCACGCGATACTCCTCGACTCCATCCCATGGAGCGGGGCGATGCCACGGGCTACATCATCGACGGCCGTTTATATGGACCTCTGATATCCCCTTTGATCTTTTGTTACAGCGGAGAGCCGCCGTACATGCATGTGGAATATGATAAAATTGAGCAAAGCATGAGATCGCTATAAGTCCTTGCACCCTTTCCGTTTGTTATACGTCTTCACTTTCAGCTGGCATTGTTAGCCGTCCGGATCCCGGGGAGCGGTGTCATATACATGCAACTAGCGTCAAAGCATATACAAAGAAAGCAAACATCTATAATTACATTCATGCGAACAAAGACTGAGAGGTTCGGTCGTTGGCCGTTGATCGCTGTGGGCATGAGAGTACAAGGATCAGACGGGATTGTATACTGCCTCTCGGTCACCTCCCCTGACGGCTAAACCGGGGACCACCGCGATTGCGGCTTCTCTCCGGTTGCTGAGCTGACGGAGCTGAGTTGTGCACGTTGAGACCGGAGGTACCCATGAACGCAGAGGAGTTGGGAACGGCGGTGGGGGACGGAGTGTGCCACTGGTGCTGCGTGGGCTGGAACGGGGGGTGGAGAAGCTGAGGTACAATAAAGCCGTTTCCGTGAGGCTGTTCGTAGAAGTCCCAGTGAGGGTTGCTGAAACCTTGAGGTACGAAGGGGCCAGGGATTAGCGGCCAGCCAGGCTGAGGCTGGTACTGGATCATGGCAGGAGACTGCAGCTGGCCGACGTGTTGAGCGGGGGCTACCTGCTGAGGCAGGGGGATTGCCGGAGCCTGGTTAGGAGGCTGCGGAACACCGATCTGATGCTGAGTGACAACTGACTGTTGAGCACCAAGGAACGGATGGGCGAGGGGGACGGCGAACGGTAGCAAGGGCTGGGCCTGGCTGTGCTGCGGCAGAGCGCTTGAGTTGTTGAAGAAACCGCGTGGCAAGCTCTGAGACGCCTGGTCAAGAACATGGCCATTGTGAGGGTTTAGAACTGCTTGAGCAGGCGCTTGACCGTTTCCGTCGCCCGGAGGCACCTGATGATTGGCAGCAATCTGCTCCACGTGCGAGAAACCTGAAGTATCGTTTGGCTGAGCGTATGCCTTGGAGAAGAAGTTGTATGTCTCGAGAAACTTGGACATGAGGTTTGTCCAGGTTCCACCAACTGCGTTCGCGTCGTGCCAAGCTACGTGAAGAGCCCGATAATAAGCATCGGGGAGCGCCTCTTTCCAAGCGGCCGGAAGCACGGTAATGTCGAGGACATTGCGTCCGTAAGCCGCGTCGGTCCTCCAGGTCGTATGCAGGTTTGGGTCGTCCAAAGCAGAACATGCCAACCTCATGTCGCCGAGAGCAGCCGCCCGCACGAAGGCGCGTAAGTTGGGAATGTTGCGGAGCAGCAGTCGCTCTAAGAGTTCAGCCCGAAGAAGCTGAATAAGAATGGTGCAGCTGTATCTCTGGGAGAACTGGAGGCTCTGTGCCCACAAGTCGTGCGGTGTTGCGAGGTCATCATCCGTGTCATATGAGGGCCGCTCTTGAACGATAAGACGAAGAAGGTGCCGGATGACTAGCGAGGTCTCGCAATCCGGATTGTCAAAAACGAGAACGTCCCTCTGAACACGCATCGCGATTGAACGGCTGCTGTTAGGATACCGAAACAATGAGCACTTACCCCATGGCGACAACATGTAGAGTGTGACATCTCAGTCTAACGCCGTCTGCCGCGATGATCGTTAGGTTACCAGGTGACGAGTCTGGCTGCATTGCCGAGGTGCTGTTGACTGTCATCATTTGATGCGACGACGTTCGTAGGAGGTTGCGATATGACAAAGAGTGAGTCGATGGTCTTGATCGAGTAATGTGTGAAGGAAGCGAGAGGTGCAGGTCGATGAATAGAGGTATCTAGCACAATGCGATGGGATAAACGTCTCCAGTGTTCAGATGTCTGCCAAGCATCAGTTCGAACTCAGTATGGAGTCTTCCCCCGCCCTCTGAGGTTCTGCGGGGAAACTCATCGGAGGGTGTGTGTCTGGTGTGCGTCACTCTCCGGGTCTTGACTGCCGTTGGGAAACGTGGGATGTGTGTTCGGAGTTTTGGGCTGCCCCCACGAGAAAGCCTCAGACAGTAGCCGAGAGCCTCAATTGAGGTGTAATGTGTTTTCCATCAGAGTGCGTTGTCATTGCTGGGAAAGCATCACCGTATGAAGCCGACGCTGTCGTCATTATCTTCTGATACGCTCAACCGTATGTCTCGCTGGTCTCACTACGATAAAGCATGGTGAGGTGAATCTATCACTGTTCCTGTTATTCAAGGGAGAAGACGCGGGGAAAGTCCTTACCAGACCGCAGCACTGTCTACGATTGGGGCGTCGAGGGCTTCCCAACTGGAGGCCCACGGGATGTGAAAGATAGCGCAGTGGGTGTGATGTGGGGTGAGAGGGCGTCAATCTCCTCGACCTCGCAGGCGCAGCCGCAGTCTGCCATGGCTGTAGACTGTCGTAGCATGGAGGCTACATTCAAGTGAGCTTGAGGGAGACACCTTGTGCTTTGCCTGATTCCGCAAAGCAATACAAATACATCGATCACACAGGCATCAATCTCAGGTGGAGGAGCGGCGATAACTCTCGGTCAAATGATGGGTGATTGCCGATATCTCGGCGACCAATCGGGACCCATGGCCAGTCCATCACCTTGTCGTTTCTGCGCATGCCTATCTGCAGCTGCGCAGCATTCTGAGAGCGTGTATGTGACCTTTGAGAAAGCATTTCAACTCCGACATGGGCCCGAATCGGATCGGGAAGGCGATAATCTGTTTCAGATCTGAGAGGTGCCCTCTCTCAGGTGCTCCGTAAGTCATTCCGCTTGATAAAATCAAAGCCGTCCTAAGGGACTCTGATATCTTGTGCGGCATATCGTACCTGTGCATGGGTGCATAACTACAACGACTGAACACAAATTGCGTGAACGCCAGAGCTAGATATCTCTCGACGTTGAGTTCTACTGCTTTTTCAGTGGGATTTCGGAGGCCGGCTAAGGTATGGGCAGTGTGGATCGTCCGACGGTGTCGGAAAGACGCTCAAAGATCATGATCTGAAGAGCCTCTGTTATCAATTTCGATTCCGGAAATACGTACTCACAACATGAAGTCCTTGCAGCGTAGGATGGAGGGGGGAAACCCCGGGTGACACCCAGGCGAAGCCTAGATCAGGTGGACGATGTCGACGTGCGCAGGCGGGCAGTACTGGTGCTTCTCGAGGACAGCGAGGGCCAGGAAGAGGCAGTAAATGTTCTGAACGGAGTCGCGAGGAGTGCTAGTGCCGTTGGCGTGGATAACGTGGGAGACACGGATCTCGTTCCCGGAGCGGCGGAAGACAAGCGCACGCTCGAGGTTGGTAAGCACGAGCCAGGCACAGCTTGCGTCCTTGCGGAGGCTCTCACGGCCGAAACGGGCCCAGACCTGGCTCAGGAGAGTAAGGGCGTCCGAGTGGAGGATGGGGCAACCGTCGACGAAGGGCGCAAAGGCGCGACCAGAGGCAGGATCGTAAGAAGCCCCGGCCTTGACGAGGTGCAGCACACGCTCGATCATGGCGTTGCTCACGACGTTGGTGGGGTGCAGCTCGACGGCGACCGAGGCGACGCCGCCAACGCGGCACTCGAGAGCGGCGGAGCAGGGGCTGCCACAGGGGGCGGAAATAGACCACAGACGCTTGCCGTCGATGCAAGCGTTACGAGCGCTCTCCTCGAGAAGGGCTGCGTTGATGCTCAGCAGCAGGGTGCCGTATGCGACACACTGCAGACCGCGGTATCCGTCGGGGCGCTCAACGGCCAGGAGCTGACGCCCGGAAACGATCTTGGTCGCGGCCGAGCCAACGGGAGTGCCGCAGTGAGTGCCAACGCCAGTGTTGAAGAGCGAAGGCTGCACGCCCTCCGCCAGATAGCAGAGAAGGGGGTGGTGCAGCTCGTCACGAATGAGGCGGGCATCAAACTTGAAGACGGTGGGGATCGCCGCCTTCACGGGGCACGGGTGGACAGGTGGGTGAGCAGCCGACGAGTACTGCACGGGAGGCAGCGTAAGCGCATTCAGCTGGTGCAGGCTGAAACAGACGTCGTGGTTCAGGTGCTCGTGGACCTGGATGTGGTGCGTGTGGGTCGTGACATGGGTGGTCGCATTACCGCAAGTCGCCTGCGATTCGGACACCTCGACGTGCGAGTGTCCGTGTCCGTGGTAGCCCATGGTCTGGAAGTGCACATCGCCGTTGCCATGGACGTGAGGGGCTGCGTTCAGGTGGACGCTTGAGTGAGTGTGGACGTCATTGTTGCTGTGAACGTGGTGGGCCGTGTTCAGGTGTGCGTTCGAGTGCGAGTGCACGGTCGCGGGAGGGCAGCACTGGGCGGCCTGGTACGCAGCTGCGCCCTGGTGCACCTGGTGAGCCTGGTGGGCGTGGACTCCCTGGTGAACGGTGGTCGAGGGAGGGCAGCACTGAGCGGCCTGGTGAACGGGCACGCCCTGGGGCATGGCAGGCGGAGCCGGGCTGCAGCTCTTGGCAACGGGCTTGCAAGTGTTACACGCGCAGTTGCAAGTACACTTAGTCTGCTGGTGGGGCTGCTGCTGGTGAGCGGGGGCGGCTCCGGTGGGCGCGGGGACGGGGAAGGAGCGTCCGTCGACGGGGGGCTGGCCGGGCATGGTCATCGTGTTCGCGTGCTGGCGCCCGTTTTGATCTGTCTGTAGGTAAGCAGTAAAGGGGAGTGGGAGAAAGAGAGCGATTGGGATGAGGAGAGACGATGGCCAGTTATGAATGAAGAGGAAGGCGGAGTGAAGGAGCATGGGTTGAAATATGATGCAAGGATCAAGGATCGAAAGGGGGAGTTGGGCGTTCCTCGCCCAGCTATGTCTGTGTCCTTTCCCTACCTGTGCGACGCAGGCGTCCTGTTGCAAATCCCGTCTCGCACCTGTCTAGAGCATCGGGTTCCTCTGTGCGCAAGGTGAGCAGCGTCCATCGATCAGTGTGTGTCAGCCAGATCACTGACGCCCTTAGTCTGAGAGGCAACACTGAGGGCATGGGGCATTGACGATGTCTTGAAAGCCTGCACACAGGGTGAAGCGATACCTCATCGTCGGTGGTCGAACGGCGCTTTGACATGCTGCAACGGTGCGTTTCCGTGTGTTCTCGCCGGGCACAAAGAAGATGAGCGGACGATCTCCGTCAGGATCACAGAAGCGTTGATCTCACTGTCCCATCGCGGAGAAACGATGCGCGGACCTGGTTCTGGCCCAAGGTCCGTAGCCTAGCCTCGGAGGAACATGCCGTGCGAGGAGAGCGAGGTGTCGGGATTCTCGACTTTCAAGTCGCTCGAGGCTGGTCGAAGGGAAGCCGCACGGACAGTGTAGAGTGGTCGCACCTGCGTCGAAGTCTGTGCGTGTTGGTAAGAACGCCCGTATGGCTGAGCAGTCCAGGCCAGACCTCGGCATCCGGACTGAACGCCTCGGGGCGGCCCAGTGGGCGTGCGCACGAGCTTCCTTGCCTCGGCAACCCTATCTTCCATGGGTGAGAGGTTGCACAAAGATAGGTTGATTGGATTTGCGGTCGTCATTGAGAAGCGATGGATCGTACAGAGAACCTGTTGTGAATGGCTCCTCATTGCTCATCATGCAAAAGTCTTCGGCTGATCCATCAGTCGTTGATCGCGAAGCCTGTAAAGTTGGCGTGGCCAGGCGCACTTCCAGGGGTCCAAGCTCTGCGCCCAGGTCTCGGGGAGGCGTCGTCGATGCGCGTGGGGCGTAGATTTCTAGCGCAGCAACGTAGAGTGAACCAGATCAGTGGTCATAGACAGTGCGAAGAAGTCTGGGGCAAAGCCTCGAGGGTGCTCTCTGGTGCGGTGGATCAAGTGGCATGCTGCTGCGTGGCTGAAGTAAGCGATGAAGCCTCAGGACTCTTCCAACAAGATCTGGCTGTGAGTATCGAGCTCGTCAGGAGAGCCTTATTGTGAAACGCTCAAGAAGGCGGAGTGTAGGATTGTGGACTTGCCGAGATCGGCATCAGCGTAGACTGTCGGCATTTCAGTCGCTCATTCCCCTCGTGGCTCCATTCCTTGTCCCTCGTGGCCTCGTGGGTCTCGTGACCGATCCTCAGACTGCGCTCGCTGCGTAACGCTCGTTTCAGCCTGCCTCTCAACCAGACATACAGCGTCCTCCTCGCAATGTTGGAATCACCTCGCTCGACATACCAGCCCCTGCTCCAAGGACCCACTGAACCAAGAAAGCACTGCCCCACAGGCTGCTCAATATCACGTTCCACAGATCCAGCGTCAGGTCGGAGACAGCCGACAGGTAAGGCACATCAGCACACCCAGCTGAGTCCGGCTTATTGTCCGGCGAGGAAGGGTGGGGTCAACAAGAGTGAGAAGGACGTAACTCCTCCGAATGTGTGCCCCGATTGAAAAGGTAGCATCTCCCGTAAGTGACGCCGCGGCTGCTTATCAATGGAGGACGATCGCGATGGCTCAACACTCGATTCGCCGGCTCGTCCTCCCTTGTACAACAAAGTCGCTCTGTGGACAGCTGTATTCCTGTCCGACTAGCTACCGAGACCGTCAGGTTTCTCTGCCCGCATGTTGTCGCTCTGTTGCTCCACTGAACTTCTACTGACACTCTCCGTTTAAGCGTATGAGGCGAGCCTGACGAGCAAATGTAGACCTGAAAGTTCCGGACCGGAAATACCGTCCATCCCTCAGTCTAGCGTGGATTCCTGTGAATTCGGACCGTCGCTCCGTGACGCTCTCCTCTGCTGTCCCCTTTTAGCTGCTAGCAAATCCTCCGCTTGGCGACCTACCCACTGGAAGTACGGCAAATCCTCGGCACACAGCCCCTCGCTTGCCCCTTGCTGCTCATCAGGAGCGTGAGATAGCGGGCAGCTCGGCAAGTGTCGACGCTGCATGTTCACAGGCACTCCTGCTGCCCACCTCACATGATCAGACCGCATGTGACACATTGCAGCACGCGCTCATCTTTAGGTTGTCCAAGTGCGGCTCTTTCGCCGATCGTGCCTCCCAGACCTCCGTCGTTGAGTGGCGTTTCGCCCAGCGACTCACCCGTTAGCGGCTGACACCGAAGCTAACACACCGATACCTCGGAGGACAGCAACAGGCCTCAGCGGCTTCAGCATGCGGTTTCAACTCGGGTCGCGCAATGTGTGGAGCCCTCTGGGGCAAACGACGCTAGCCCACTGAGTATAAGACTGACGGACTGACTTTGCCCACGCGCTTCACGAGCCCCTCTTATCGCTAATCCGACCTCGAGATAAGTCGTTCAGCACCGAGAATAACCTTTCTATCGCCGGCCGTCATTATATAACGAGACAACCCGCTTGATCTGCAACTCGCAAGTCCATTGTGAACATGGCCGACGTGGAGAAACCCCACACTGAGCATCTGCAGGCTGTCGTCTCGCCGCCCGACTTCCATGATGGGGATCTCGCGGACGAGAAGGACGTCGCTGTCCGAGGGCAGCGCACCGCCGGCGAGGCTATCATTGAGCAGCAGACAGCCATTCCTCTCACCGGCGAACGGATTCCCACGACCAAGCTAGAGTACATCCTGTTCTCCATCTTCTGTGAGTGGACCTGCGACTTGACTGAGAATTGCCACGACGTGGCCGTAATCCTGCGCGAGTTGCAGGGATCGAAGCAAACCAGCGCTTCGTCGAGCACTCGCTGATCCCAGACTTCCAGAACAATGGAACGCCCATCGGCTCGCAGGCCGGTCCGCTCCGCCAGAAGCTGCTGTCCATGGCCTTCCCCGACAGCAACAAGAAAGCCATCATCCCTTGGGGCGGGACGCACATGTTCCTAAACAGTTTCATTCTCGACTCGTCCGGCATCTTGTTCGCTGTTACTCTCGTCGTCATGCTGGTGGTCGGCCCTTACGCAGACTATGGAACGTGGCGCCCGTACATTCTCATGTGTGAGTTGTTCAGCTCGTTCCGCCACTCTCTCGAATGATGGAGGCGTACCTTCCACTATCGGGATCACAGGCTACTTTTGGACAGACTGATAGCTGACGTCTTCCAGTCGGAACTACTCTATGCTCGGCGATGACCTTCGGCCTGATCGGCGTTTACAAGCCGTCGCAGTGGGAACTGGCGAACGGCCTGTGGATTGTCGGACAGCTGGGCTACAACATCTCCGTATCTTTCTATCAGGCGACATTCCCTAGTATCGCTCGCAATCTGCCAGCCGTGCTGCGCAGCGAGGCCGATGTCCGAGCGGGGTTGAAGACGTGAGTACCGGCTAGCTGCGCAAGGCTAGATAGAACCAGACCTAATACTCGCTTCAGGCCCGAGGAGCACGACCTGGTGGACCAGTATCAGCGCGCTAAACTCTATAATATCTGCAACATCGTGGGTTCAGCCCTCGTTGTGATTTTCTACGGTGCCGCTATCGGAATCTGTAAGTCGATCTCACCACCACTCAGATAGCAATATCACCGCCGTCCTCACGGCCCTCCCACTTCGCTATTGTCCGCAGTGAAGGCATGCTAACGCCAGCTTATGCTATCACGCACAACAGTACAGAGGACCACCTCGTTATCAAGGCCTATCGTGTTCTCCTGGGTTACTTCGGCGGCGCCATTGTCCTCTGCTGTCTTCCCTACTTCATTGTCGGGAAGCACAGGCCTGGTCAGCAGGTTCCCGACGGCGTGCCAATCTGGCAGGTCGGCCCCCGTCAGGCATGGAGTGCGATGAAGGCGGTCGTCAACCTGCGCAATGCAGTATGGTATCTGATCGCGTACGCCCTCCTCGGCGAGGCGAGCGGCACCGCCTGGGGCATCACGAGCACGCTGCAAGCCAACGTGATCAATTTCGACCCCGTCCAGAACTCTGCATTCGGTCTGCTCGCCGATGTCGCCGGCGGTCTCGGCACAGTCTTCATCCTGTTCGTCCACAAGCGCTTCAAGTTCAGTATCAAGACTCTCACGCGCTATGGTGCCATCATGACACTCATCCCGGAGCTGTGGGGCGCCATCGGCACGTGGACGCACAAGATCGGCTTCCACAACAGTAAGTAGCACTCAGTCATAAGAAGATGAGGGAGGGTGAAATGCTAACTCATTCCACAGCGTGGGAGTTCTGGGTGATCCAGGTTTGGAACTTCCAGACCGCGGCCTGGGGCTCGTACAGCATCACGATGATCAGTGAGGTCGTCCCTGCTCCGAAGATGTACCTCTTCTTCGCACTCTTCGCGACGATCAATCGCACGTCGGGCTTCACTGGCCCCTTCATCTCCAGCGCGATCAACGAGCGCGCGAACGGAAACACCAATGCGGCATACTGGTTCTGCCTCGGCCTTGGACTCCTCGGTATCGTCTTCATCTGGATGGTTGACCCCGACCAGGCCAAGATTGAGAATGCGAAGTGTGAGTAGTTCCCAGAGCAGCTTCGGCCCGACTTCCGACCAACTGCAGCTTCGCTTCCCCTGAGACTTCGGAGCTGACAAGCAGACCTCGAGCGCGAGGCGCAGGAGTTCTACTCCGAGGAGCAGCGTCGTCAGCAGAAGGAGACGCTCGAGCACGAGCTGAACGAGGCAGGCGTCCCCACCGCCGCGCACGATGCAGAGAAGGCATGAGAGCGAGGAGTTGTGCGAGAAAGATTTGTAGTTTCCGTATTCGTTAGTGTGTGCAAAGTTATGTCAGAAGTTAATGTCAGCCCTTCCCTAACGTCCCGGGCTGGTCCCCGCTCCAAGCGGCAGCGGACCTCACGGTCTCGATCGTCTATGCCTTGATGCTGTATTCATGTTGCTGCCTTCATACTGCTTATCCGCGGACGGCCTTGGCGACGTCATCGACACTCTCGATGACCCAGCTGACACCGTCGTCGGACGTGAGCCACTCCTGTCCCTTGAGGACCTCTCCGTTGCCGCCGCCGCCCTCAAGGATGCTCTTCTTCAGTCCGTAGACGTGGCTCGTGACCTGGGGTCCGACGCCGGTCTGCGCGCGCAGCGCAGCAATAGCGACGACGGAAGTTAGGACACGGCCGAGCTGGTAGACACCGGGCTGCGGCGCCGGGTCGCTGAGCAGAGGTCCGTAGTGCGAGTTGAGGATGTGCACAGCGAGGTCGGGGTGGGAGGCGGTCAGCTTAGCGATCAGCTTCTTGCTGTGCGGCTCGTAGATGCCGTCCCAGAGCGCGAGGCCGCGCTTGTACAGGTCCGGGATCGAGTGGGGCACACTGTGGTCTGTCAGCTTGTGCTCATGTTCACCGCTTGATCGTGTGACGTTCCCTCCAGCCATTGCTGGCCGAGCTTTGGTCCCACCGACGACTTCGACTCACCGCTGCGGTTCCTCGTTGATGTTTTGGAGCACCTCCTCGGGCAGGTGCGAGTGGAGAGCATTGAGGTTGTTGATAGACCTCGGAATGCCGTTGAAAGAGATACACTTCAGCCCCGTCTCGCGCATGACGGACGCAACGTCGACCTTGCCCTTGGTGTCCTCGCCCTCGCTGGCGTAGTTGAACAGCTGGCAGACGGCATCAGGCGAGTTGACAGTGAAGAGCGCCGCAGTGCCGAGCGTCAGCCAGGTCTCGCGGCCAACACCGCCGCGCTCGCCCTTGTGCCGGATGTTGTCGAAGAGGGACTTGAACGCAGTCGCAGACGGCGCAGGCAGCGCCGCCCCCTTCGCGCTCGGCAGGGCGATCAGCTGCTTCAGGGCGGGGGAGAGCTTGAGCTTCGCGGCGGCGCTCATGGTTGTGCGAGCTTAGGCTGAGTGGGGCAGTGGACAAACGGAGCAAAGATGTAAAAGCGAAGACGTTGCGAGAATTGCGCGAGTGCGCGGTGGCTCGGTCGGTGGCTTGGCTTGTGGGCAGCTGATTGCGGTTGGCGCCGGTCCGGCCGGATCGTGGGAGATGAGAGGGAGGGTGAGATGCCGATCGGAAAAACTCCGAGATCTTGAATCATCCACATCGACTCGGCACCAGGGTTGGTTCTGTCCGAGGGCGGGAGGCGTTCACTCGTCGCGTTCTCATTCGTGCATCTTGCCCGACGGCAGGCGGGCAGTCTTGGATGTGAGCATTGGGCGTAGGCCATCAGAACGCGCTTCAGCGCCATCGCGCAGCGTCTCCGAGCCGGCCAAAGGTCCGAGGTCGGCGTGCAACCACATAGCCGAGACACCACGTGGTGGGGACAGCCGTTCTGGTCTGGACCACGACCCAGCCCTACATACGTAGCAGCATGTCAGAGTCAACTTCGGAGCTGGGTTCTAAGACAGTTGTCATGGCAATTGGGTCATGCAAGGCTTGCTTGTAGGGTCGTCTCGCTGAGACTCTCGCTGACATCGCTGAGACTCTCCCCGGCCACCAATCGTGGTGTGTAGGTAAGCTTTCACTCAGAGGGGCGCAAACGGTAGCTTTCGACTGACAGACATGCTCTTGAAACTAGAATGGAACCATGCGCATCGCCACGACCGTCTCAAGACGAAGAGGCCGAGATGAGAGTGAAGGTCAGGCCAGGAGGACAGACGTGAAGCTGCAAGAAGTCCAGGTGGGACATCACACAATGCGCCTTGGAGTCGAAGGTCATGCTTGCGAGTCTCGACCGCTTGGAGCTTGGTGGTGATCGGGAGCGGGAGCTCTCATGTGGGAAGAAGAGAAGTGAACAAAAAACTATGTAAGTCTCAATCGAGAACTCCGCGCCGACTCGTACCAGACCAGTGCCACCGATCCGGACCGGCGGGGCTGTGGCGAACCTCTTGATGTCTCGTGAAGAGGACCATTCCCAAGGACCTCCTATGACCTCATCGCTTCGTGCTATCCGGCTTTGAGTCGGCGGGAGTGATAAGGGATGGAGAGGACTGTGTGAGTTGCACGCTACTTCAGTACCCGATGGGAATCAGACTCGACACAGGCGGTGATTGCCCGGTCGCACGAGACCGTTTCTGAACTTGAACGTCCGGGGAACTCGCCGAGATGCAAGACAGTCGCGTAACAACAGCTCACGTGCAGCTAAAATTGTCTCGAAAATAGCTAAATCGTGAGATACATCTTCTCTTGCCCATGCGATAAAGGAGGAGTAACGTACTATTTCTGCTCCACCCTCCCGAATCACCGACCGCCGTATGGCACACACCGGCCTCGACAGTGGACGGGATACTGATCGGGCATTTTTATAATTCAGTGAAGCCCGACCTCGTGGCAATCCGCAATCGGACATCCTCATTGATCCGCGGGGAGCTGGGAATTCTGCTTGCAGTAGCCGGCGGGTAAGGCGAGGTTCATAGCGGTATGGACGGGGACAAGAATTCGGCTGCACTTTCTGCAATCCCACAAATCATCCGTTTTTTGTAACGCACCGAGGCAGCTCTGGTGAACTATTGCACTTAGTGATGAGAGTAGTAGTCCGGTCGCTTCAAGAAGCGAAGGACACGCAGTCGCATGGACTGGAAGCTACTCCCGGCTGTACATCCTTCAGCTTCTTCCCTGCCTCTTCGGCCAGCGGCGTCCGTCTTTCACCTCCGTGCACACGCTGCGCACCGACATGATTCCGCACCCCGAACCCACTGTCGGTAGCTGTGCTTGACGTTCATCCAATGATGTCTCTACTACGCGACTACGTGAGCACCCGGAGACCTCTATGCCGCCGGTTGATGAACTTCACCAGCACTACATCTGGACATAGGCGACAGCGCTAAAGCCTTTAGCACTATTGACCACGGTGCAGTCGTCGCACCAGCTATTCGGTCGGCTCTGCGCACGTTTCAGCCTGGGTCGTGGTTCATCCCTGAACCAATCGTCCGGCGCCACCCACGCCGCCTGTCGATCCCAGGTCGCGGTACAATGTGGAAGCCCTTGTTTCTTACGAGCAGAGCACGTCAGACAGCATCACCCAAGCTGCCCCCGACCGGAGCCCACAGCACGTACGTACGTCTACTTGTGAAACGACTCTCTGCCGTCAGGATGAGTTCAGGCGTGCTTGTCACATCGCGGACGAAGAGTAAGCGGCGGCCTGCAGTCATGTCTTACCATCCCACTACTCTAGATGCAGCAGACGGTCTCGGCAGCCTCGCCGTCTAGTATGTCTGACATAACGTTATTATGCATGCGCGATTGATGCTGCAGACAGATCTCGCTGACGTGAAGATCAGACGGTCCGAGCAACCTTACCACAGAGCTACCGTGCATTGCCATGCGGAAGTGGCTATAATTATCGCGCACAAGCAGCAGCGGCTCTTGTGAACCACACAAACCACTTACTACTGGGAACAGCGTGCCACTGCCCCAGATGTGGTACGCCTACAGCGATCGACGGCAACGTCTCTGTGCACCTCTTTCGTTCCCATCGATCAGCATTCTGTAGTCCGTGCGGGTACGGGACAGATGCATGATGCCCTACGCAAACATGCGTGCGCGCTCCCGCCCGTCCCGACGGCACTATCGCAGATGCCGTACGTGCTCCACCTGCGGTCCTTCACGTACTTTGGCGCACTAGTCTCAGCCGACTCGGACTAGGCCGCGCTACGGCGGACATCCAACGCGATGTGCGGCACGAAACGCGCATGGCGCTGCCGCACCTAATTCCTGGTTGCAGTGATCATTGAATTGCACGAGCTATATGTAAGGGTCCATGACGGAAGTTTCGCTACTGAGACCCTTACGAGTCGGCTGTGCAGTGTCTGTTCCGCCAATATCAACATCAAATGAGAGCTTCAACGAGGCGCTTTCACCTTGTCCGTTCGTAGCGCGTGCACCTTGTTCCACGAGCTCAGTGCGCTCCGGCTGGGCTGGACTGCGGTTGGCCACTTACGCTGCGCATACTCTGCTCAGGCTGCACCCTGTTTTCTCTCGATGAAGCTATCCGCACGCCGAAGTACCTGCCGGACAGAGGTGCAGCGCCGTCGCATCAACAGTACGCCGGCCCGCCGGACATGTCAGTACGGAGCGCGTCACACCACTTTTGCTAGTTCGCGCGCTATCGAGCCGCGGCTGACGCTAATCCCGCTCGCGCTCTTTGCCATTCCTTCACGGGACGACCAGCGTGGCGCCGAACCGGGGCTTCCATCAACATGGTGTATCGACATCATCGACATCATCAGCATCCCACCCGAGCGGATTGGGGTGTGGTGTGTTTACGGAGGCGTGAGAGCCCCAGCTGGCCCCGAGAAACGACTGCTGCAGGTCAGGATGGGCTATGAAGGGCAGCAGCGGCTCTCGCTTCGCTCGGGAACTGCACTGAGCTGCGTAGGAATCCGCGGGCATCGAAGAATGTTTGCGGAGCTTCCAGGCATCATATATAATGCGCAGGTCTGGACAGCTCTCTAAGATCCAGGCCGCTTTCATTTCGACAGACTCGGCTTGATTTTTCACGAGCCTTCTTTCCGGATAAGCCCACGACCACAACGCACACTCGCCATGCGTCTCAACGGCACTATCCTTGTTGCCCTCGTGGCGGCGTCCGGCGCACTTGGCGCACCCGCCCCCTCGGAGCCGCGCGCAGAGCTGGTCTCCCGCGCGGAGGAGCAGCACCTCAGCCCCCGTACTTTCGGCCTCCTTTGTGCTCTGTGCTGCAAGACCGACTTCTTCGGCCTCGCCAACACCTTCTGTGATTGCTCTGGATGGGGCGGCGGCGGCGGCGGCGGCGGCGGTGGTGGTGGTGGTGGGGGCGGTGGTGGTAACCCTCCTCCCACCAGCTCCCATGCTCCTCCCCACTCGTCATCCCATGCTCCTCCCCACTCCTCCTCTCCTTCCGGAGGCCCCCACCCTTCGTCCACCAGCAGCAATGGCGGGCAGCCTTCCCCCTCCAGCACTGGCGGAGGTGGTGGCAACCCCAGCCCTTCCAGCACTGGAGGTGGCGGTGGTAATCCCAGCCCTTCGAGCACTGGAGGTGGTGGTGGTAACCCCAGCCCTTCGAGCACCGGAGGTGGTGGTGGTAACCCTAGCCCGTCCAGCAATGGCGGTGGTGGTAACCCTACACCCTCTAGCAGCAACGTTGGACCTACCTCAACCCCATGCGACAACGGCGGTGGCCACGCTTCGTCCAGCAGCACTGGCGGCGGCGGTGGTCCCTCCCCCTCGAGCACCGGCGGCGGCGGCGGTCCCTCTCCTACCGGCAGCGGTGGTGGTGGTGGTCCTTCCCCTTCGAGCACCGGCGGCGGCGGCGGTCCATCGCCCTCCGGCAGCGGTGGTGGCGGCGGTCCTTCCCCTTCGAGCACCGGCGGCGGCGGCGGTCCTTCTCCTTCCGGTAGCGGAGGTGGTGGTGGTCCCTCTCCTTCCAGCACCGGCGGTGGCGGCGGTCCTTCTCCTTCCGGCACTGGCGGCGGCGGCGGTCCTTCTCCTTCTGGCAGCGGTGGTGGTGGTGGTCCTTCCCCCTCGAGCACCGGCGGCGGCGGCGGTCCCTCTCCTTCCGGAAGCGGTGGCGGCGGTGGCCCCTCGCCTTCTAGCACCGGCGGCGGTGGTGGTCCTTCTCCTTCCGGCAGCGGTGGTGGTGGTAACCCGTCTCCTTCCAACACTGGTGGCGGCGGTGGCCCGACTTCCACTCCTTGCTCCACCGGCAACGGCGGCAACCCCACCCCTTCCTCGAGCAGCACCGGTGGTGGTGGCGGCAATCCTACTCCGTCCTCCAGCAGCACCGGTGGTGGTGGCGGCAACCCTACTCCTTCCTCCAGCAGCACCGGCGGCGGCGGCGGCAACCCTACCCCGTCCTCGAGCAGCACCGGCGGCGGCGGCGGTAACCCGACTCCGTCGTCCAGCAGCACCGGCGGCGGCGGCGGCAACCCGACTCCTTCCTCGTCCACGAGCCCCTCGCCCTCCCCGTCGTCTGGCGGCGGTGGCAACTGCAAGCGCTCCTACGAGCTGGAGCAGGAGAACCAGGAGCTTCGCGCCCAGCTCAAGGTCGCTCTTGAGCACATTATCGCGCTCCAGAATGCGTGAGCTCTGGCATCTCACGCCAACATCGGACACAGCGCACGGACATAGCGCAAAACTATAATCGGCTTCTGTCTCACTCTTTCCATTTCTAATCTTCGTAGAAGCGATGAACAATGATCTCTTTGCTTGTGATCGATCCCATTGCCTGTGGTTAGCAGTCGAGTGTCAGGGGTGAGAAGCGATCAGCCTGGGTCGATTCGAGTGATTAGCTGTAGAGGGAAGGGCAGAGATAGCGTGCAAGCTCAGAAGAAACGCATGTCAGTCGGTCGGCCGGCAAGTTGACGAACGACAAGTGCATGATCGCCTGCATCCGCGAGGGCACAGGGATTCGTTGCCGTGCCTGAGTTTGGTCTCCTCGTCACGTGAAGACGGAAGCAGTCGCAGCCACGTGACGTGGCGGCGCGTCCCTCCACCTTGCAACATTCAACTTCATGCTTAACAAGATAGAGTGGCTCAAGGCAGTAGTGGCGTACGACGTTATTGGAGCTGTCCGTACGCATATAGGAGCGCTTATGCCCAAAGCTTGCTATGCCACACGCAGGTGGGATACGGAAGATGTAGAACGGTAGTGCGTGTCCAGATTAGCGTTGGGACATTGAGCGGACCGAAGTGGAGCGTCGAACAGCCGAGTGATAGGCGTTCCGAGCTGACGTTTGATGACGTTATGCACAAAAGTCCTCAATCACTTCGATTTCTCCATACTTGCTGCGAGAAAGGGAGCCCAGAGTTCAGAAGCACAAGATGTACTGAGGTTCATCTCATATGCGAATACAATGCTGAATGCTAACAATTGCCTAGAATATACAGAGTAGTCTAGAAAGTGTTGTCCCCGTCTACCCTGACGGCCGAGTGGCGCCCTGGCGATGTCATGTTCGCCGTCGCGCCCTCGCCGTCGCCGACGCCGTCACCAC
>JASJUY010000050.1:0-83789 GCA_030347605.1 Trichosporon sp. DN520 | reverse complement strand
CCCCCTAACCCCCTAACCCCCTAACCCCCTAACCCCCTAACCCCCTAACCCCCTAACCCCCTAACCCCCTAACCCCCTAACCCCCTAACCCCCTAACCCTTGGCAGAGGCAAGGGCACATGTTGACAGTTTGCCATTTATCAACCTCAACTGGTGGATCAACCCCCCTGCACCTTACCAGTCCTATGCTGTTGATGTCAAGGTGTTGACCAAGTCCACCTTCATTGACAATGCTAGATGGGTGCACCAGAGGGCAGTTGATCTCAAAATGTGGAGTGCTGGCAACAGTACCAAGCCTTCCAAGTTGCACAAGCAGGTGTCAACAGATGTGCTGGCTGCACTGGGATGGAATGCTGGCAAGGGGAAGCCAACTCTGTCCATGTCACCCCATGCCTGGTGGAGAGGTCAACAGCCAACATCAACAGTCAACAGAGTCAACCTGCCTCAGTCTGTCAACTTTGATGACACCTCAGAGCATGTCACCATCCTCAAGTTCTTGACCAGGACATATGCTGGCAAGGATGGGGTGAAGAGGCTGCTGGCCATCATCAGAAGGCAACTTGGACACATCCCTTGCTCCAATGTCAACAATGTCTCCCACCTTCACTCCAACAATCCTGAGGACCACTCCTATCACATCTGGGCTTGGGCTCCTTTCAGGATGAGGTGTGCTACCTGCCTGCACAACATCTATGAGGCTGCAGCATTCAGGTGGTTTGCAGACTTGGTCATCCAAGGCAAGCTCTCCAAGCAGGCTATCAACATGTCTGCTGAGACTCTGCAAGGTGACTTTGACATTGTCAACACCATCACTCAGAAGGGAGTAGTTGATCCCACAACTGTTGATCCTGTTGACACAACATATCAACATTTGACAACTACCTTCACCACCAAGGACCAGATCAGGACTCTCCTCAGTATCATCAAGGAGCAGCTGCCACACAAGATCTTCCCTTGCCAGGCCAACAGTGTTGATACCAGTCACAGGTACAACATCCATGGCTGGACCCCCTTCAGGATGAGGTGTGTCAAGGCTGACTGCCACCACAACATGTCCCAGACAGATGTCTTCCACTACCTTGCCCAACTTGTTGACAGTGAGCAGGTCAGTAGAAGCTCTGTGGGTCTGTCTGAGGAGCAGCCAGATGATGTAGTCATCCCCATCCTTCCCCTTCCCTTCAACAGCATCAGACAACTCAGTGTCAACACGTTGACCATTGTCAACAACCTCCCTCCTCAGCCTCCAGTTCCTGTCCTCTACAAGACCAACTGGAACAGGCCTGATGGCAACTGCATGTTCACTGCCATTGCCAAGTCCATGAGGCTCTTGCTGGATCACAAGGTGGTAAGGAATGCAGGCATCCAGTGGATCAAGGACCACAAGGACAAGTATCAACTCCTTATGGAGGATGACATTTCTGTTGACACTTATGTTGACAAGATGTCAACTCTTGGTACTTATGGTGACCATGCCATCCTGCATGCCTTGTGCCAAGCCTACTGCCTCCATGTAGTGATCCTCAAGGTTGACAATGGTAAGCCCAGCTGGTTGCAGGTGAGCATTGAGGATGCAGAGCCAGAGCATGTCATCTGGCTCTACCTCTCCAATGAGCACTATGAGAACTTGTTGACTACAGGTCAAGTCAGGTTCTAGGTAGTTGATATTTATGTAGACAAGTAGTGAAAAGTCAAATGCAATGTGGTCTGTGTCTATCTGCATCAGCACAAGTCACAGTGAGTGGAGCAGAAGGCTCCCCATGGTGAGAGACAGAGTCATCTGCTATGACAAAGCACTCAGATTGTTGCCCCTGGTGTCATCTGTGAGACAAGGGGGAGGACCCTGGAGATATTTGTGAGAGTAGGGGGAGGACCCTGGACTTATTTGTGAAAGAGGGGGGAGAGCCCTGCTGGTTTTTGTGAAAGCTGGGGGAGACCCCTTGCCATTTTTGTGAAAGCAGGGTGAGACCCCTCCAAGTATTTGTGAAAGCAGGGTGCGACCCCTGGCAGTAATTGTGAGAACGGGGGGAACCACACAAACCCCACACAAATTTCAAGGGAAAGTGGGGTGTACCCCTTCATCCCCCACAGATTTTCCGGGGGAATGAGGGCTCTGGCCAAACTTCCGAAGGCCGTAACTCCGCAACCAGGGCGCTTGGCGAGAAACTGAAACCAGATATGGAAATAGCTCTCTTCCGGCTATGTATTCATGCCATGTGCCTTAGAGAAATCTCGATTTTTGTCAATTACCCCTTACCACTCCACGACCCACGGAAATCTCTATAACCCTATGGAAAATGCCTCAGTGAGGTCTGATAAGGTCACGTGATGTTACGTGGCGAGATAAGGCGTTATCCAATCAGAATAATGCCTCAAACTATAAATAGGAGCTTATCAGCAACTAAGGAGTGGGGTTGCTGATAACAAGGAATGTGATTACTAAGCTGTGCTATATTTGGCATAAGGCTGTGCAAGGCAGTGCAAGGCTGTGCAAGGCTGTGCAAGGCTGTGCGATTACCCGAGGAATGTGTTACCTAATGCTGTGCACTGACCGGGAATGTGTGACGAGGCTGTGCAGTGACCGGGAATGTGTTATGTAATGCTGTGCACTGTCCGGGAATGTGTTACACAATGCTGTGCAATGACCGCAGGATGTTGTTTTCAGTGCAAGTGTGTGTTGTCATTACCTGTGTCCGATGATGAGGTCGCGATGAGGTTGATTCATGACACAACTTCCGAAGCCCGTAGCTCGCCAACTGCTGAAGCTAGATGAGTTCTGAAGCCAAATATGGGATCCTAGGGCCTTTAGCTATGTAATGAGTCATTGCCCCAGGCCTGGTTGTCGCTAGAACGCAATTGCCCTCCTGCCCTCCACGGGCCCCAGATCCGCCTATAAAATCCTCCTGGGTGAATATGGGCGTCTGTCGCCGCACACTGCTCCGAGGGCTCTGAAAATTGGAGGGTTTATAGAGGCCCAAGGAAGCTTTTGAGCTGTGTGGCACACTCCTGGCTAGCCTCAATCGCGGTCGCACTTTTGGCCCTTTCCGTCCTCAAAATCTTCCGCCACCCAAATGTGCGACCGAAATTGAAGCTACGGCCCGGGGGGGTGGCTCAACAGGCACCAAAAAAAGAGTACTTTCAGGCTATGCAATAAACCAGAGGGCGATTTTTGGTGACCCCCGGCCCCAGTCACACCTGTAACCCCCAAAGAGAGAAAGTGGGACTGCAGCCCCTTGGTGGCACTGTCACCAGGCAACCACTTGAGCCAGTGGTACAACAGCATTCAACTGTTCTACCTGGGCTTTCTAGTGTGACCCATCCAGCACAACCACCCAGGACTCCACCCTCTGACACCCTTATCCATCTGGAAAGGACTTACACCACCAAGGAGGATGTCATGGAGCTCCTCAAGATCATCAAGACATGCCCTCCAGGCTACCTGCCTTGTCAGAAGGAAGGAGTTGACAACTCCACTGGTGAACACAGGTACTGGGGTGATGGGTGGAAGCCCTTCAGGATGAGATGTGCTGTGAAGACATGCCAGCACAGGCTCAATGGCACTGGGGTGTTCTCACTCATTGCCAAGCTGGTGGATCAAGGCCAGATCCCAAGGGAAAAGGTGGGGCTGCCTCCTGCCCAGGATCCTGCACCATCTGCTGGTGGTGTCTCCCCTTCTGCCAATCAGCAACAGCAGCCCATCAACAATCAGCAGGAGGTTGCTCCAACACAGCAAGCTCAGTCCACTGCCCCAGCAACCAGGCAGGATCCACCAGGACCCCCCAGAGTCATACTCAGGAGTGGTGACAGCCACCATGGTCTCACCTGTCCCAGCAACTGCCAGCCTTTTAACACACTGAGACATGTGAGTTATGGACTGGTCATAGCTCTGCCTACTGTGCCTCCTGTCTATCACACAACCTGGACTCCCAAGGATGGCAACTGCTTGTTCCATGCAGTGGCCAGAGCTATGGGTGGCAACTTAACAGCTCTGCAGGTCAGACTGTCCACTACCAGGTACATGGGAAGTCACAGCCAGCAGTACCTGGAGTTCTTCCAGTCTGACAGAGGAAAGGTGGGGCAGGTGCAAGCCCTCTCTCACTATCTCCTCAAGATGGCAAAGGAAGGAGAGTATGGGGACAACATTGTGCTGCAAGCCATGTGTGACTTGTACAGACTAGGCATTGTGGTGCTGAAGCAGACTGAGGCTGGTGCCTGGTTCTGGACATCACTGGGGGACATGGTGACTTGCAGGAAGTGCTTCTGGCTGTATCTGACAGGTGAGCACTATGAGAATCTCCTTGTAGTCACCCAACTTAGACACTGAGTATGCATGTTGCAATGGCCAAATAGTGCTGCAAACATGATGCTATATGATAGGACAAGACCCTGCAACCAGCACAGGCCAGTCTCCATAGTTGTCATATATGTGATTCTGGAAAGTGCAAAAAAGTGGTGTGGGGTACCCCACAGATTTGCCACCCGCCATAACTCCGCAACCGCTGAGAGTTCAGAAACCCATTTGCTCCTGTACCTAGCCAAGACCAAATGGATTATTGGGATTGAGTTAGATTTGCCCTGGGGTGCTCCCGTGAGGACACCATACTTTGGGGAGACCTCTATAAGAGGTCAATGATAAACAGAAGAGGGGTTAATGTATCGAGGGGTCTAGGGGCATAGGGGGATAGGGGCATAGGGGCATGCGCGTAGCGTCTCACCCCATGTCCCTCGGATACATCGCGAACGACATCTGCCCTTCTCCATGCACGTCGTTGGCGACGATGTGCTCCTTGCGATCGTCAAGTCAGCGATCCCTGCCATTCTTGGTGGTGCTATTCCTCATGCTCCCGGGAAAGCAGCACAGTTGCCCATTGATGTACAACGCCCGTGACTGTCGTCAGTATCGCTTCCTCTCGGCCCACCTCATGAGACGCCAGGTGTACCAGCCCTTCGTCTGGCTCTTGCTTCGTAGATGGTCTTATTCCGTCGTCTGAAGTGTGATTCGGCTCGCTTCTGAGAGATAACCATCCCCGCACCAGGACTGAGCGCAAGTCAGTCTCGACCCCGAGACCTCACCTCTAATTTTGCGGACATCAACATTCCAGCCGCACCTCGCGAGCATCGAAGAACGGCTAGCAAATGGCCAGCAAATGACAGCAAGTGACGCCCAAGAAACCAGTGCCTGTAGCCCCTTGCCTGTCGAGGCTGACAGCCGCCGACCACCTCCTTTCATCTGGAGATCTCGGAAGGCACAATACATACAAACGGTGTACACTGAAGGAGGGAATGAAGGGCATTATAGTTTCAACACGCGTCGAGTGCCAACGTCAGAGAGCGAAGACCCGACATAAGGCCAAAGCGATTAAAGGAACCCAAAGTATACGATGGCGAGGAGCAAAGTGATGACACTGGCAAGCGGTACCCCGACTGAGTCAGCCCTGCTGATCTGATGACGTTCCTCCGCGGTCGAGTTAAGCACCTCAGCCCTGTTGTCAGCTCGGTTTGTCTGTCTCAACCCACTCTCTCGCCTCGTAGGCACCGATGTTGTTAATGTGGAATGGTCGCGTGCCATCGTCGGCGTAGGTTACGTTGACAGTGTAATTCTGGCGGGGATCGAGCTCGACCCGATACACGATAACATTAAGGATACCGATCGTGGCCACGATGTCCGCGGAACGAATGGTACCAGTGAATGATTGAGTGGCCGGCTGGCGTGGTGGAGCAGGCGAGACTGACACGTTGTACGCTGCGGCCGGAGCTGCTGGTATATCCTGCGTGACCTCGAGCAGAGCAGTGCCGAGTGGCGCACGGATGACGAGGCCGGAGCCTGGGGTCCTCGTTGACAAGCCGCTCTCACCGGTCCAGTTGCCGAAAGTAGAGTACAACGGGTTGGCAGTCGCATTGACGGCCGTCATGGGGCCGTCGCGAGCGGGCAGCCTGAGGTTAGCAAGGGTGCAATGACTGAGCGCTTCACGCACCACTGAGAACCGTTGACGACGGGCGTGACGCCATTGACGCTGCCTGTGCCGTTTGTTGTGAGTGTGAAGTTGTACCATCCGTACTCGAGACCGCTGATTGTGGCGTTGGTGTCAGTGACGACGGCGGTAGCGTTGAAGGTGGCAGGGTCAGAGCCGTTGACCAGCAATGAAACATTCGTGCGGGCGAAGCGCCATACGACACCACTGGCGACGGTTTGTAAACTGACTGACGCATTCGAGCTGACATTGGACGTCGCTGTGAGCATGTCCGTCGACCACCCATCGGAAGGGCTGTACACCAGAGCGGGGGATAGGAAGTGAAACTGTCCTTGAGGACCGTGGTTGAAGGGTCGATTGTTGTTGGGTCCCGGAGGAACAATAGCGGAGGAGGCTGTCGAGTCGCTGGCGGAGGAAGCGGCTGCAGCAGGCTCGAGAGCGTTGGTGGCCGCGGCCGAGGGATCAACGCTCGACTGCGCTAGCGCTGTCCCGACGAGGAACAACAAGCTGAGCATTTCCGGACCAATAAGTGAATTAGGTTGAAGCGGAAGTGATGAATGAGTGTATGAAAGCGAGATGCTCTTGCAATGCAGTCGAGCGTATGATGGTGCATCGCCTCGAGATCTCTTCATTAACGCCATCGGCTTGGCACGGATGCGCAGTCAACAACAGGGAGTCACGTGGACTTTTCTTATCTCGGCCTACGGTCGCGGCTTCTGCCAGGCTTGATAGCCGATAAGTATTTATGCATCGACTCAACCGTTGATCCCGGATTTCCTCCTCAACCCTGTGAATGTAGATTCTACAGAGTGAACGCCATCTCAGAGGAGGCTGTCCGCCCGCTCACACCCTCGGAAAGGGGCTTGGCAACGCGGTAACTGTCCAACACTCTGCAAACAAACGAGCTGTGGTCTCTCAGTGGCCCAAGCCCTTCTTGTATGCCGCCAACGCTCTCTCCCTGGCGCCCTTGTGCTCGACTATCGGCCTGGGATACCCCGCCTTCTGCGCTTTGGGCCCAGCGCCTCTCCCGTATGGGTCATGGATCGCCTTGCCTTGCACATCCTTCAGCTCCGGCACCCACTTGCGGATGTAGTCTCCGTCGGGATCAAACTTCTCGCTCTGAAGGAGAGGGTTGAAGATGCGGAAGTAGGGTTGAGGGTCAACACCAACGGAGGCCGCGAAGCCCCATCCGCCGTTGTTGCTTGCAAAGTCGCCATCGATGAGGTTCTCCATGAAGAAGCGCTCTCCCATCCTCCAATCGAGGAGGAGGTCCTTTGAGAGGAAGGAAGCTACAATCATGCGGCACCGGTTGTGCATGTACGCCATGCCTTGCAGCTGTCGCATAGCCGCGTCGACGATCGGATAGCCCGTCTTGCCGGCTTTCCAGGCGTCAAAGTGGTCTTGGTCATAAGACCACTCGATATTGGAGTACTCGGGCTTGAAGGGCTTGTTCATGCTGAGAGCGTTAGCATCACTGCAGCGGAGAAGCGGCGAGTACTCACCAGACGTAGGGCCAGTGCACCAGGACCTCCTTGTAAAAATCTCTCCACGCCACCTCACTGATCCAGGTCTGTATACCCTGATTCCCGCCATCCAGCTTCTTCGTCGTGTTGTGATCCCTCGCTGTCCGGATCGCCGTCCGAGCACTGAGAGCTCCGCTCGAAAAGTAAACGGAAAGCTCCGACGTACCCTCCTTGGCTGGGATGTTGCGGTTCTTGCCGTAGCCCTTGATGGGACCACCTACGAACTTGTCCAGCCGCTTTTTCGCCTCATGTTCTCCGGCCGGCCATGTCTCCCGAAGCCTTTTCTTGTCTTCATCACCCAGCGTCTTGCCCTCTGGAGCATCCGGAATCTCGCACTTGAAGAGCTCTTTGTACTTGTCGCGAGCCTCCTTCGGATTCTTCTCAGGCGGGTCAAACAAGTCCAACAGCTCCGGGCACTCGTGTATGTGTCGCACCCATGCCCGAAAGAACGGGCTGTACACTGCGTACGGCTTGCCACTTCCAGAATGAAGCGTGCCCGGTGGCACAACGGTGGTGTCATGCTCGGGGTACATGGCAATCCCCTTCTCCGCGAGCGACCGCACGAGGTCGGCTTCCCTCCTGAGCTCGTCTACTTCGTACTCGATGTTAGTGAAGAGGTGGCTCGCACCCCACTTCTCCAACAGCTCGGTGACCTGGGAAGGCACCTGCTTTCTCTTATCCACTGTCTCGACCCATAGAGGAATATCCAGCTCTGCCAGGTCCTCCTTGATGACGGCCAGGGTTCGCAGAGTAAAGTCCACTCTAGCAGGAGAAGTGAGGTGTGCTTCCCAGTCCTGAGGACTGACGACGTACAGCGCGATCAGCGGCACGCCTGCCTCCTTTGCCTTCGAGCTAGCCTTCGAAAGGGCGGTGTTGTCGGAAGTCCTCAGGTCGTTCTTGAACCAGTGAACAACAGCGCCTTTGACCTCGACCTTGTCGCGTTTCTCAGCCGTGTCTGAGAGTGCCGAGTCCAGAAGCTCGATCGGTCGAGGCAGCTCATTGGCGTTGTAGGCTGCAGCGCGCTCGTTGGACATCTCATGAGGGTAGTACTTCCGCAGGACGATGCCATGCTTCTCAGAGTCTTCGTAGTTCGGATGCGGTGCGCGAAGAGGGTCTGATGATTTCGAGGAAGTGGATGCGGAATGCGAACTCTTGGTCTTGGCCTTATCGTCGACCTTCGGCTTCTTCTCGGGGTGTTCGAGCTTGGCGCCATCGGCGAGATGCGCCTGGCGCTTCTTCGGTGCCATGTTGATGGATAGATAGGAGAATTTTCGGGCTCGTGATAGGGGCAAGTCGAGGCTGGTCGACGTCGTTCTTGCTTGCGATACCAATAGACGAGTAGTGGTAGGGCGAGCCAGGAACATGTGAAGAGAAGACCGAACATCAGGATGGAGTGCGTATGTTTCTTTCAATCCAGACATGCATGTTGACTGGGGGGTGAGGCAGAAGGATGCTCCGCAACATTGTTTACATGACGTCATTCACCCATCCTGTTTACTGATGACTGGTGGAGTGGGAGTTGCCTTCATTTCGACGTCACATAGGTCGAAAGTGAAGCGTCCAGACTGCTTGGGCCGTCGCCTGAGAGCGAGTCGCCAGTGGGACACGACTGCCTTGGAACGCGAGATCGCCGGTGTTGTGGTAGCCTCAAGTCAGAGTGGCGAACAAAAGAGGCGGATGCACGAGGAAAGCTGCTCGAGCGGTGTCGGGAGCGACTAGCGCTCACGTGATGGGTTTTCCACGCGACCGTATGCATGCGGCTACGCCCCCCACGATGACACACTCGTAGACCTGCGACCCCGCGCATGTTGCTTCAGAGCTCTGAGGGCCGGAAGAGATACTTTGTCGTCTTGATGGTCGATGACCACCTGGCACTTTCGTCTAATGTGGATGCACTCACATTCGCTTACTATCCCGCGCCTGTTCCCGACCAGCATTCTTTTCATCGGCCAAGTCCCTCCTCAGAGGCTCTACCGCTTCAATCGCACTCAGTCATCATCACTGATCACATTGTTACCAACAATTGACCATGCTCGCTACGCCCAGGGTTAAACTAACCCCCGTCGAGCCTGCTCTCGGCGACTCGGGACATGCACGGGCAGCGGAGACAACAATGATGCTGCGGAGGAATACAAAGGACTCTCAGGTGAGTGAGGCAGTCGCGCATCACTCCGCGCCCGTGCCATTCGATCGCTCACTGCAGGTGGGCTACACGGTGCAGGATCCCGACGGGTACACCGTTGTTGTCGCACGCGCAAAGTCCAATTCGCTGCGGAACGAGATTGACATTCTCGACGACGATGGTTCCGCTCTATATGAGATCAAGGATCGCCTGAGCGTGCACCGTACCATGGAGGGCAAGCGCGGGAGCCACCACATATTCGAGGTCCAGAATGAGAACACGCACAAGGGCACGACTGACCACGAGTCGGTCATGACTGGCTGGTGGAAGGACGCCTCCAGCACCCATCACTTTGCCATCAAGGGCAACTGGTACAAGGGCGAGGCTGTCGTGTGGCTCACTCGCTCTAATCACCCGATCGGCACAATCCTCACAGCCAACCCTACCGAAGGGCGCCATAGGGAAGCGGCCAAGGACGACGAGGACGGCTACATCGTCCATGTCGCGCCAGGCGTCGACCTGCAGGTGTTCGCTGGAATTTGCATCGCAGCAGAGACGATACTCTCCAAGGAGACCGCTTAGAGAATAGAGCCGTGTCGACCGACGTCATGACAGTGAGGAGAGTGCGACGACTTCGTTATGCTACTTAGACCTCGAATTCGAAAGGCTACCATTCTACTGAGCCAGTCCGTCTAAGCGCCAGGGTAGAGTCACTCACAGGCTGCGCGCTGATGAAGGCCGAGGCATCGGCGTCATCCACAGCTTATCGGGCCACGGAGGTCCAAGTCTCGGGCCGGCGCATGCACCACACTGGATCTCACTGACATGCTGACGCTCAATGGCCATTGATGTGCGCTTACTTTGCGGCCGCCTCCACCGGGAACGGTCGTTAGAATGTCGGCCGTCATTCTACACATTCTGCACCACCTGGTTCGTCACATTCCATTCAGAGCTTGGCAAAATTGGTGACATCGGTGGACAGCGGCACCAAGGTATGTTCTAAACCATGCTCGTGCTGCCAAGGCGATTCTCCACAATGCAATTCTGCGCATGTCACAGTGGGCCGAATGGCTCAGCGTATGTGTTCTGAAAGACATATAAGCGCTCTCCTCTGCCGTCGGTTGTGAGGTATCCAGCACAACCATGCGTCTTGCCTACCTCCTACTTGCCAGCACCGCCCTCGCGGCTCGGCCGTTCCTTTGGGAGCCGGAGACGGGTATCGAGGACACTCTCGGCGACACGCTGAACGGCACCCTTCCCGACCTGTCGCGCATGGTCGGCCTGCCAGACTTCCAGTGGGCTGCGCGCCGCTACCTGCCAGAGGAGAACTACACATACTATATCAACGGCGTATCCGGCGAGTGGAGCACGCGCAACAACCTCGAGGTGTACTACCGCTACATGTGGAAGCCTCGCGCTCTCGTCGACATCACTCGTCTTCCTGACACACTGAACACGACCTTCCTCGGCTACAACTACTCGGTCCCCTTCTACATCTCGCCCTGCGCGCAGGCGTTCGATGGCCACCCCGACGGCGAGCTCGGCTTGGTTAAAGGTGCTGCGAAGAACAACGTTCTGTACATCTCGTCGTCATACTCGTCCCTCCATGTCGAGCAGATCTTTGAAGCTGCGGAAGAAGGGCAAGTCATGTTCCGCCAGATCTACCTGGAAGGAAACATCACCGCCGACGAGGAGCTGATCAAGCGCGTCGAGGCCGCAGGCGCTAAAGCACTTATCTGGACCGTCGACTCGAACGCAGGCAGCAACCGCCAGCGCGCGGACCGCTACGGCGTCGGCGCCGACAAGTTCTTCAGCAGTAGGGCGCAGCTCTTCACGTGGGACTACTACGAGAAGCTGCGCAACTTGACCTCCCTCCCGCTGGGCCTCAAGGGTATCATGTCAGTGCAGACCCTGCAGGAGGCGGCCCAGCACAAGGTGCCCGCTGTCATTGTGTCGAATCACGGTGGCCGGTCTATTGACGGTGCGCCGTCCGCGCTCGAGGTCCTGCTCGAGGTGCACCAGACGAACCCCGACCTCCCGAAGCAGATCGACATCTGGGCCGATGGCGGCGTACGCTACGGCGGAGACATCCTCAAGCTCATGGCCCTCGGCGCCAAGGGTGTCGGCATCGGCCGACCCTTCATGTTTGGCAACATGTTCGGCACCGACGGCGTTGACCGCGTGATCAACATTCTCAAGAAGGAACTCATCACCGACGCAGGCATCCTCGGCCTCCCGACTCTGCAGGACATATCCCCAGACTACGTGAGTGCATGCACCGGTACAGGCACTGACACGATAGATGACCCTCCAGCCCAACTACTGGTACAGCTAGTGTTGTCACCATCAGCCTTGAAAGAAACAAGCATACATGCATAAAGAAAGTCAGTAGAGAGTCACGCAGCAGGACGTTGAGAGGCGGACATATTATATCATATTTGTCATACTGATCACAACTGTTATCAAATCTTTTCAAGAGATCGTCTACTCCTACGCCTTGAGCTCGGCCTCGAGGAAGTCTGGGTGGTCCTCGACCACGCCGCTCTTCGCGCGGTCGCGGTAGTTGGCGCGCAGGGGCGGCGGGGGCTGGGCACGCGAGCTGCAGAGCAGGTGGCGCTTGATGAAGTAGGGCAGCCACTGCGTGGTCTGGTACGAGATGAACTTTCCGGTGGGGACGGAGAAGACATCGTCGAGCTCCTCGAGCGAGATGCCCTTGGTCTCGGGCACGAAGAGGAAGATGAGGATGAAGGCGACAAATGAGATACCGGCGTAGAAGCAGAAGGCTCCGAGCGGGGTCATGGCAGTCTTCATGGCGGGGAAAGTGAGGCCGAGTACACCAGCGAACAGGAGGTTGATGAACACAGCGAAAGCCATGCCCTGCTCACGCTGCACGGTCGGGAACACCTCGGCGCCGTACAGGAAGCACACGGGGCCTTCGCCGACCGAGTAGAACATGGTGAAGATGTAGATAAAGGTCGCAACGACGCCGAGGCGGGCCTTTGATCCGCTGCCCTCGTGGTACGGGATCAGGAACGAAAGACCGGTGCCGAGAAGCATGATGACCATGCCGGGGAATGTAGCGAGGAGGAGCGCGCGGCGGCCGAACGAGTCGATCGTGAACAGGGCCGGGATGGCAAACACAAAGTTGAGCGCACCGAAGCCGAGCGACGCGTACAGCGCCTGGCGATCCGAGAAGCCAGACTCGACGAAGACAGTCGACGAGTAGAAAGAGATGATGTTGATACCGCACATCTGCTGGGCAAGCATCACAACGGAAGCGCCGACCGTGGCACGGCGGATACGGGGCACAGTGAAGCAGTCACGCAGGCGGGAGAAGTAGCCGGCACCACGGGCCTCGGCGAGCTCCTCCATGTACAGGACGTGCGAGTAGTAGAGGTCGCGCGCGGCAATGATCTCACCCCTGCGGATACGGTTGTACGACTTCAGGGCCTTGCGGTACTTGCCGTGCTTCATGTACCAACGAGGTGACTCGGGGCAGCAGTAGATGAAGATGGCGAGAGGGAGGGCGGGAATGAAAGCCGAGCCAAGCTGCAGGCGCCAAGCGATATTGGGGACGTCCATGACAACACAGTTGGCGGCAAATCCGAGGAAGATACCGAGACAGACGTACAGCTGCCAGCCCATGGTGAGAGCGCCACGAATGCGGGTAGGCGCGAGCTCGGCAGAGAACACAGCGACGGTCGCCGCCTTGGCGCCCATACCGATGCCCATGACAAGACGAATGGCGAGAAGCTGGTACCAGGTCTGAGAGACAGCGGAGCCGATGGGGGTAGCCACGAGGATGATAGCGGTGATGAAGATTTCTCCGCGACGGCCGAACCAATGGTTGAGAGGGTCAGAAAGCCACACACCGGGAATGGCGCCGGCCAGGTACGGCGCCGCGTTGATGACTCCCACAATCCAGTCGCCACGGCTCTGACCAGCGCCGGCCGAGGGACCGGCACGCGGAAGGAGATCGCGACGCTGGGCGCCCGCACCCTGGGTCTCAGGCGGCGGCAGCAGGCCAAACTCAACGGGGAAAGACAGGTTGGCACCGTTCGAGCCGGTCTGGTCCCAGCCCTGGACGGCGGCACCAAGCGCGCACACAAACATGGTGAAGATTAGGGCTTTGGGGACACGCCACTTGTGATCGCGCTCAAAGGCGAGCTGGTCCTGCTCCTCGGGCGTGAGCGACGGGATGGTCGCGAATCCATCGGGGTCGCGGGCGACGAGGGCCGCCTTCTCGAACAGGTCCTCCTTGTCGGCGAGGTCGTGGGTCGCGGCGAACTTGCGGCCCATGACAGCGACCTGCTCTGGAGAGTAGTGCTACCAGTCAGCGACTTTTTTCTTGCGCGCCCTTGCCCGACTCCACTCCGCCGAGCGAGTCAGTCAGATCAACTTACCTGCAGCGGGTTCTCGATCACCATGCCGCCGACCTGGACGGAGCCGCGGCGGCCCGACCCGGCGCCGGGCTTGGTGTCGTACTGCTCAATGTATCGCTCTTCGTGGTGAGGCTCGTCGTGCTTCATGATTCGAATCGAGCGAGAAGTGTGGGGAGACGGGTCTGGGGGACCGGGGGGCTTATATTTGGGAGGGGGTGTGGTGCCGGCTTCGGGCCATTCTGGGGGATGGCGGGGTTGGGGCTGGGGCCGAACCGGCGGCGGGGCGCGGGCAGGTGGCCCAGCTGGGGGTGCTCTGCCATGTCACGCGCCGCCGGCTGTCGTCTGCGCGAAAAGAGGGAGCCAGGAGAGAGGCAGGCAGGCAGGCAGGCAATGAAGCCAGAGGAGCGGAGAGGAGAGAAGAGGGTCAAGGTGGTTTGCAACCAAAGCACGCGGACGAGCGGCGTAGCGTTGATTAGCGTTGCCCAAAGAGTACAGACCCATGGGGCCGTTTCAGGGCTTGGCGCTCTTGGCGTTGTAATCATTGTCACCGAGGGCGCAGACGGGCGTAAGAGGCGCAAGAGGGCGCAGAGGGGCGCAGGGGTCAAACGGCTGAGGCAGGAGGGCGTGTTCAGGGACGCGCTGTGTTTGGCTGGCAGCCCGTCGGCAGAGCGTGCAGGACGTGCAGGGAAGGGCAGGGACCGATGACGGCGATCCCCTCGCCCTGACCCCACCCAGCCGTGGGAACCAGGGCGCGGGCAGCAGGCCAGCGAGAGCCAGTCCCAGCCGCGTCACGTGGATGACGGCGCTTTTTGCCCCTTCCGGTATCACACGCGCTGCTCATTCTGACGCATCAGACCCTGGCAGAGGACCCTGGCACGTGCTGCCCACCTGCTGCGGTGACGAACATTGCCCTAGGCTTCCTCATTAACTATCTCTCTCCTGCCTCTGCAGCTGCCCCCTTCTCCGACTCGGGTCGTCGGAACTTCGGCTTCGTACACCACAACTCTGACAATCAAGCTCGACCCAACCAGAAACCAAGATTCAGCAGCCTGATGGCAGGATGACGAGCTGCGGCGTCCTCGGGACCCTGCCATGTTTGCCGCCTTTGCCGGTTGCCGCTTGCGATATTGTGATCGCATGAGGGCTAGAATTCCGGTCGGCTCCGGACGCAGGCAGCGCGAGCACGACGCAGCACGCATTGCGCATGTGCACATTCCGCTATCTGCCAGAATCCCAGGATGAGGACGGGGTCGCGGGGTACGATGTGAAGGCCGCCAACCTTCCCGTCGCAGATGACGGGTCCCTGTCTTCCTTTCCTGCCTTGCCCTGCTGTGCGATGGCATTTCAGCAGATGAGCCGAGGCATCGACGATGGCGCCTCTCAGCGTAGCACCGCCGCTGTCGGAACCTTGTCTGCACCGAAAGCCGCGCTTGTCGATTAATCGAGGGCAGTCCAACTCCCGCAAACTGCGACATACTTCTGGGTACGACGTTAGGCATATCTCGTACACAGGTGACGATCGCTATCTCCACAGCGTTGCCATTCCAATCGACCAGTGATCTCGCGAGTGGACTCGCTGCGCCGAGTAGTGCGTTTCCGCTCGTTCCGCTTTACCTCAACCCAAGCACACCTGACGCGCCCGGAAATATCTACCACGCGGCAGCCTGGATTTTCCTCACCCTGAATAAAGAGCCGATGCCCCAGACACAAAAGCACTCTCGATGCCGCGCAAGCTCCGCTCAGCTGCAGGACCTGTAGCATTCAGCAACAACCAAGCGGTCTAGCTGCAGGCCTGCTGGAATCTCCAATCCACTGAAAGCGCAGGGACACGGACATCAAGCGACCCATATGACCACGATGGACGGCATGCAGCGAGCTTCGCCGATTTCGGAACGGAGCATTTGCCTAATCCCTAGCGGTCCCCACTCCTGACTGTCGAGTAGAGCTGGGACAGAGTTGAGTCCAGACCAAGAAGCATGCTATTCTGGTGTCGAGTGACCCGACTCAGGCTCTGAGAGGACTGCGGTAATGCCCGCTGCAACATCTCCTGGAAGGCTAGCGGCCTAAGCCTGGCGTTGGTGAGCGGCCTGCTGCGGACGCCAAAAGTTTGGCTCTAGTCAGTGCACTTTGCTCATTGCTGGCGAGGTCGCCCGACATCAGCACTAGCGCTGCAATATCGCACTAAGCCAGCTTCTCATGTCTCCAACCTTGTTTCGTCCCTACGCCAAAGCATGTGCACTAGCCCCGCGCTCGAAGTTTGGTGGCGCTGTCTTCACCCACGAGCTGTCAGGCTAAGCAGACCGACACATCCAGCTTTTATTCACCCTCGTCCTATCGTGATGCTGGCACATGCGCATGCTTTCTGCGTTCTCCCTGGCACCAGAGATACGGAATGTGATCTGCATTGGTCAAGAGTACCGAGGCTGAGGGCGAGTGCGTGCGCGTTGAAATGATTCCAGTAATCAGTGATCGAGAGTTGGCCACCATCGTCCCGTTGCAGACCCACCCACACGTACCCACGCTACAGTCCACATGCTGTTTGCGTCCAATAGCCACACCCACTTTTGCCCCTCTGGCCTCTGGTTCGTGGAATGGCAAAGCACTCTTATCAGAAATAACCTTAGTGCAACTTGCCTCGGTTCCTCGATGGCCCTCGTCCATCTGAGGTGCTAGCTCCTTACTTGAGCCGGCCTAGTCTCCTCTTCATTAACAGCAACTCTGTTCAGGCACAGCTATCCCTATATGGAATGGCGGACACGGTTGGGCTTGTGGCAAGGAGACGAGGTGCGCGCTGCCTCGAAGTGTTCAGAGTTACTGCGCCGCCTAGTGATCTAGTGGCTTGAAGTTTGGTCAAGCGCAGTTCGGTCGCGTGAGCTCGGACTAGTGCACCATGTGATGTCGGGTGGAAAATAGTCCGCGGGCGAAGGCGAGCGTGACTCCCCCCATTGCCCCAAGTCAAGCAAGGGTATCTCCAGAGTCCCAGTACCGGTCTCACATCTCTGCAAATCCTCACACCGCAAGCGGCAGGAAAAGTGCGGTGGAGGAAATTCGGATCCATCAGCTGTGCCATGCGCCCCGCCCGGTTACCCGAAGGGAAGCTGACGTCAGTCAGCCGCGACTCAGTGTTCAATCAGTGCTATCAGTGAGCGAGGCGCCGCTCAGAGATAGCATCCTTGCGATGAGCCGCCGAGCAAGGTACCCACCGAGGCCATCGGTGACACCAGTGGCAGAAGGCAACCCCGCTCCGCCCAACAATCCATCCGAGCTGCTGGCTGTTCCTCTCCTTACATTACCGCAGTAGCTGCGGACCGAAGCCGACCAGAAGCATTCCTGACTGGGTATCCGTGCACTCTCGCAGATCCACCACACAGGCCTTGTGCGCCGATCTGCATCCAAGCGCGCCCCTGAGTCACTCTCCACATCCGCAGCACGGACGCGTTCTGTTGTCCTGATACCATGAGCTCACCATGTTTGTGTACCTGCCAAGCTTTGTATGCTGTGACAAGATCAACCTGTGCGCATGGACGTGTAACAGCCACGAAACCACCGACGCCGATCTGTCTCGGCCTGTACGGCCCGTGCGGGACACTTACCGGATCGGCGCTGATGTGGCATTCACGTCCGTGATGACTTCCGGCGCCACATTCCCACTGACCGTCATTGCCAAGTTTTGGCGTTCGACAGAAGCAGGAGGGGAATGCGCCCAGTGTGGGTGACTAACGAGGTAACCGAGCAGAGCGAGAGAGCTCATTCGATGTGGTGGCCTTCTGTGTTGTTTCATGGAGTTGCTTCTGTTTGGCTTGAACCGTGTCGGCCATCCATCGGATCGCAGGCGACGCTTGGAGCTATGCGAGAATGGCTCCATGATGGTCATGTCTTACAAGCAGCGCACGTGATGCTGGCATAGGAGAGGACACATTCGGACACTGAACGCCCACAAGTCCGAGGAGAAGGCTGGCTCGTTGTTGGTTCGCCAGGTCGCAAATCGAGGACAATGTGCATCGCACATTCGCGATAAAGGTTCGGCTACTTGATTGAAGGTTGGCACTGATAAAGCCGCGAGCGGCGTTTCCCCGCATCAGTAGAAGTCTTACGTAAGCACGTTCAATGCCATGAGCAATGTCGTGTCGGGAGATGGGCCTGATGTCATCAGAAGGAATGCCCAGAACGGCGAAGTGCAGTAAGTAGCGTGAGCTCTGTCGACTATGCCGATGCCTAGCTGTTCCGGCATGGGCACGTCCGTCTATGTAGAAGCTGGTATTTGTATTGGTCGCAGAGAGTGGAGGGTGGGGGCACCGGATGGTCAATGTGGGCTGTGTGTGGGGGGATGGCGGCACGCACGCCGGGGATATCCGGGTGCCGGGTGGGGGTCACATGTTGTTGAATCCGTGCCCGGGGCCCATCTCACGCTGGAGGCGGGGGCGGGGATAGGGAATCAGCGGGATGCGTGCGTGCGTGCGTACAGTGAGTGAGCGAGTGAGTGGGTGGGTAAATCGTAAAGCGTGATGCCATCACCCCAGCCAAGCGACTATGTGCGCAATCATGTGCCGCGTGAGAACGCGAGCCGACCTCGATCTCCGATTGACTGCCTGCCTGGCTGGCCACTTGGCTTGGTGATGTGATGCGATCCCGCCCGCCAGCGAGATGCGATGCGACCGACCGGCACCATACCAGCCGCGCCAGTCGCAGTCGCAGCCCGGCTATGCGCTGCGCCTGCGGCTAGTATAAGACGCCCAACACCCGTGCGCACTGCACGTCCTCTCACTCACCCACCACGATGCCCTCGGACAAGCACATCAGCCAGCTCCTCCAGCGCGCGCTCAAGGGCGCCCGCCGGCCCTACCTCCTCGCCGACCACCTCGCCCTGACGCGCATGGGCCCCGCGTCGCTCAGTGCCATCCGCGACAGCGGCGCCACCTACGTCGACAACCCGGCTACGCACTGGGTCCTCCAGAGCTTCGAGAAGCTCTCGCCCCCCGGCTCGGGCGGCAAGGAGCGCGCCCAGGCCGCGAGCAAGGTGCTCGACGAGCTCGTCCAGCTCAACCAGGGCGCCGACGAGCGTCTCCGCAAGGTCCAGGAGGCCATCCAGCAGCGCATCGAGAAGCGACGCGAGGGCCAGGTCGACCCCAACGCCAACGAGTGGTTCGACAAGTTCCGCAACCAGTGGAAGAAGGAGCAGCCCCTCTCCATCTCCGGAGAGCTCGACTTTGACGGCTACCCCGACTCCCCCGCCTCCCCTTCCCCCCAGCGCTACCTCAACTCGTTCCTCTCCCTCATCGACGCCCTCGGAGAGGGCGAGGTCGTTCTCGTCTCGGGCTCGCCCACCATCGTGAACAACGTCAACAAGTTCTGCGAGGACGACGGAAACGTTCAGACCATCGTCATCGGCGAGGAGTGATGCGCGAACGAGGGAGAAGCCGGCAGACGTGTCCGCAGTCATAACTCAAGTTGTAACAAGAACGAATCGAAGCAAGCATCCACTGAGATCCTGAGGCCCAGCTCAAGCGCACGGAAGTGAAGCCGGAAGACGGCAGTTGGAAGATGGAATTGTAAGAAGCATGCATTTCATAAAGCACATGCTGTGTAGCGAGCTGCACGCAGAGAAGAGCTGCAGCGGCCAATCGGCATGCACAAAACGCCTCCCCAGCCCTTCCTGTCAGCACTAAGCGCAGAGAGGGCGTTTGTTCACAGACACACACTGTGTGAGGTCGATCAAGGAAGGGTGACAACAGATGTACATCAAATGAGGTCTTCTACTTTCTCTATTGACTCAAGGTCTTCCTCCACGGGCGCCGGCTTTGGCGGCTCCTCGACCTTCTTCGGTCTCGCGGCGTCAACGGCGTCGGCGAGAACGTGCACTAGTCGGTCGAGTCCTGTTCCGTACTTCGCGCTGATGACGAGTACCTCAGCCTTCCCAGCCACTGCAGCTTCCAGCGCCTTCCCCTTCTCCGCGACCTCCTCCTCGGGAAGCTCGTCCGTCTTGTTCAGCGCGACGATGCGGATGCGGTCAGCCAGGCCCTGCTTGTACGCCTCGAGCTCGGTGTGGAGCGTCTGCATGTCGGCGACGGGGTCGGGTCGGCGTGCGTCGAGGACGTACGAGAGGGCGAGTGATCGCTCGATTGAGCGAAGGAAAGAGTGGCCGAGGCCGACGTTTTCCGAGGCGCGGGCCAGCAGGCCGGGGTTGTCCGAAATTGTGAAGCGAGTCTTCTCCGCGACTTGGCGCTTAGCCGCACGGGGCAGAGGCTGGTAATCACCACGGCTGCGGGCCTCCTCGTCCGCCGCGCGCTCGTCCTCAGTGTCCTGGACTGGGTTCTGCATAGCGGCCGCCCAAGTCCCGTCCTCGAGCACACGAACGACGCCAATCTGTGGGTGCAGTGTGGTGAAAGCGTAGTTCGCGACCTCGGCACGGCGCCCAGTCAGCTGGCGGAGGAGCGTGCTCTTCCCTGCATTCGGCAGGCCGACAAGTCCAACATCAGCGAGGAGCTTGAGCTCGAACTCGAAAGTGCGCGTTGGCGGAAGCACGCCACGGCTCGCAAGTCGGGGATGCCGTGTGCCCAGAGTAACGAAGTGCGGGTTGCCGAATCCGCCCACTCCACCGCGGGCAAGCAAGATCGGCTCTTTCAGGTGCTCAGCGATATCGAGCTCGAGTGGGGGCTCTACGTCGAATCCTGGGGTCGTCCGAGACCACCGCCCAGCACGCCGCAGCAGTGTCTCCGCCTCCCGGATGTCTCGCTCGCTCGCCTCGAGGTTAGGGTGCTTGACCAGCCAACGCTCCCGCGTTCTCCGGTGTCGCTCCTCCCTCGGCAATCCCAAGTCCTCGTACTCGCGGCCAGTCTTCTCTGCCTCGCCCTCACGCTTCACCTCACGGATCACAGTGCCAACCGGAACAGTGACAATGACGTCCTCACCACGCTTCCCGTGCTTGAGGTTACCGGCACCGTTCCCGCCCTGTCCGCCGATGAGCCGCTTCGACACCGATGACAGCGACGACAGGTGCGGGTTCGTCGTAAGGTATACCGCACCTCCCGGTCCGCCGTTGCCGCCCGATGGTGGTCCAAGTCCGCGCTTCGTCGGCAGGAAGGCAGACGTGCCTGCTCCTCCCTTGCCTGAGAGTCAGATCTGCGCGCACAGTCACAGTCACAATCTGTCAACAGTATCCAACTCACCTCCCCTCACAGTGACCCGCAGAAAGTCGACAAAGTCGCCGCCCTGCCGACCGCGCTTGACCTCCATCTTTTTCCGCCGCCGGTGCAGCTCGCCAATGACATTGTCAAAGTCGTCTTCCGTCTCGTCGATGTGTACCGGGTCTGGCTGCGCGACCGTGTGCTTCATCCTGACGCATGGTCGGCATGCTCTGCACAGCGGTCGAAGCGGTCGCAGCATTGTATGTGGTCGAGATCAAGAGGTGGCCAAAGAGTAGGGTGGTCGCACCGAAATTAAAGCAGGGCAGAACGAAATGACATCAAAATCACGTGATACAACAGATCTATCTACTTGTCCTTCTGCTGCTTCTCCTCCTCCTCCTTCATGCGCTGCGCGAGGATCTTTGCGCCGACGTTGCGCACGTTGGTAGCTGCGCGCTCAATGCCGTGCGAGTGCGCCTTTTTGTACAGCTTGAGCGCCTGCTCGAGCGAGTTGGCTGAAGTGTCAGCTAAATGTTGCTGAAGTACCGGGTTCCCAGGGCTAGATCGCATAGAAAGAGTGCGGGTCAACTTCTCTTCAGCCCGGGCCCGTATCTTTTACTCACTGGCTTCGAGGATGGCCGCGAGGTTGTACTGGATCTCGGGGTCCTCGGGGGCAATCTCGAGCGCAGCCGTCAGCGCCTTGATGGCCTCGGGCGCGTTCGGCGGCTGGCTCATCATGTACGCCGACCCGAGGTTGGTGTAGGCGTCAGCACTCGGCTCGAGCTTGATGCTCTGCTTCCATGCCTCGATGGCTGCGGGCAGGTTTTCTGACGTCAGTTCAGTTCAGCTCATCTCAGCTCAGCGCTACCGAACAGCGCAGCAGTTCGCCACTGAGATACCCACGCAGCTGGTACTCGCACACGCCCAGGTTGAAGTACGCTCCGCTCGTCGGGAGCGTGTTGGCGCTCTGCTGGTACAAGTCCTTGGCCTTCTGCACGTCGCCCTGCTCAAGCGCATGCGTACCGTCCTCGAGGAGGCTCTGGGCGTGCTGCAGCTTGGAATCGGACGAGGAGATGGGATCCGGGCCGGAGGCGTAGCCTAGAAATTGTCAGCCGCGTTTTGCCGAGAGCCCCAGCACCATGTAAAACAGACGTACCTCGGAAAGCGATAGGGATGGCAGCTGGCCGGGCAGCAGCAGGAAGTGCCCTGGCAGACGCCCTGGCCACGGACTGCCTGGAGAGAACACCCAGAGATCGAAGGAACACTCGAGAGACGGACATGGTGGTTGCAAGAATGCGATAGACGCTCCGACCCAACTTTCACTGCGAACGTTCAGACTGGTCTCTGGAATGAAAGGGTACGTCACCTGCTCACTTTACCAGACCGCGTGCCGCTTGACTCCGAGTGAGTGAGTGCCGAGTGATTGCGGGAATGAATAATGTCGATAGTGGCGGGTCGGATAAGGTTCGCCCGCCCGGCCAATAGCGCAGCCGGGAATGTTTTTGTTTTCGGCATTCAGCCACAGCCTCAGCCTCGACCGCTCGCTCGCTGACCCCCCTCCGCACCTCCCGCAGGACTGCATGCTGAGGACGCTCCGTCTGGCATCTCGAGCTCGCTTCGCACACCACATGTCCAGCCCCGTCGCCAAGAAGATGAAGTCCACAAAGGTCATCGGCACCCACTCGGGCACTTTCCACTGTGACGGTGAGTACCGTGATCTGATAGAGCCAAGCCAAGGCCTGATGCTGACATCCAGAGGCGCTCGCCGTCTTCCTGCTCCGTCTGACCGACGAGTTCAAGGACGCTGACCTTGTGCGTAGCCGTGACCCCGCCAAGCGTGAGTGAGCAGATGGACAGCGCGTCGACTGACCTCAGTCGACCCCCTGGACATCGTTGTCGACGTCGGCGGCGTGTACGACCCCGCCAAGCAGCGCTACGACCACCACCAGCGCGGCTTCACCGAGGTCTTCGGTGCCGGCGGCTATGACCGCACCAAGCTCTCGTCCGCTGGCCTGGTGTACAAGCACTTTGGCAAGCATATCATCGCCAAGCAGCTCGGTGTCCCCGAGAACGACCCCAAGGTCGAGACGCTCTGGCTGCACCTGTACGGCGAGATGATCGAGTCAATCGACGGTATCGACAACGGCATCAACATCGCGCAGGGCGAGCTGGCGTACGCTCAGCGCACCGACCTGTCGTCGCGTGTTCGCCGCCTGAACCCGCGCTGGAACGAGCCGGCCTCGGACGACGACTATGACGCCAAGTTTGCCGTCGCGTCCAAGGTCACCGGCGAGGAGTTCCTCCAGCAGCTCGACTACTTTGCCAACGCCTGGCTGCCGGCGCGTGATGTTGTCAAGGCCGCTCTCGAGTCGCGCTACGACGTTGACCCGTCCGGGAAGATTGTCGTGTTCAAGCAGGTAAATGAGGTCCGTGGAGAGATGATGTCGCTGACGATCAGTCTGCCCCGTGGAAGGACCACCTCTTCTCGCTCGAGCCGACCATGGCCAAGGAGACCAAGATTCTCTACGTCCTCTACCCCGAGCAGCCGGACAACGAGAACTCCAAGTGGCGCATCCAGTGTGTCCCCGAGTCGCCCGACAGCTTCACCAACCGCAAGTCTCTTCCTGCCGCCTGGCGCGGTCTTCGCGACGAGGCTCTTGTCAAAGAATCGGGCGTGCCTGGCGCATTCTTTGTGCATGCAAGTGGATTTATCGGCGGGTGTGCGACGTACAACGGCGCGCTCTCGATGGCTCGCGCAGCTCTGAACGAGTAGTAGAAGGAGTTGCAGAAGTTGGACGATGTAGAAGTTGGTCGATGTGGATGTATAGATTTTCCGGGATTTACCGAAAATAGCCACCGCCACTAACCGGCCGGCTGGCTGGCTGGCTGATCGGCTGATCGGCTGGACCGGCTGGGCGCTGGGCGCTGGGCGGCGGCGCTGGACGGCTGCGGGCTGACCTCCACCGCGCGCGACTTTTGGTGACACCACATCCGCCATGATTCTAGCCGCGCTAGTCGTGACGCTGCTCGCCGTCCTCATTTCGCCCATGTTCTTCAGCAAGCGTCTGGACGTCGCGGGAAAGGTGAGGCCCCATGCAGCGGAAATCGTGCTGACGGCCAGTTTTGCTACATCCCCGGCGGCTCGGCGGGGCTCGGCAAGGCGCTGGCGGAGGAGCTCGTGCGGCGGGGGGCGCACGTTGTGATCGTTGCGCGGGACGCGAAACGCTCGGCTAAGACGGTCGAGGAACTCAAGGCGCTCGCGAAGCCGTCGCAGAAGATCTTTGCCGTCAGTGCGGACTTGATGTCGAAGGATGCAGGCGACCGAGCTCTGACGAATGCGTGTGAGCTCGTGGGTGCACTGCCGGACCACGTCTTCCTATGCGCCGGCTTCAGCAAGCCGCAGCTGTTCATCGATGCGTCGTGCGAGGACCTCCAGAACGTGAGTCAAGCATAATCTCTGCTTATTATTGAGAGTAACTCTCTCTCTTGCCGCAGCCACGCTGACATCAGGGCTTTGACGGCACATACTGGGTCTCGGCATGGACGGCGCACGCCGTGACCAAGCTCTGGGTCAAGAATCGAGTCTCCGGCACGCTGACTTTTGTCTCCTCGTTCCTCGGCTACACCTCCTTCGCAGGCTACAGCCCCTACGCACCGGGCAAGTACGCGCTGCGCGGGCTGGCGGACAGCCTGCGCTCCGAGCTGCAGCTCTACGGCATCAAGGTGCACCTGTACATGCCGGCCGGCATCCTGTCGCCGGGGTACGAGAACGAGCAAAAGTCCAAGCCGGGGATCACCAAGAAGATCGAGGAGGGCGACACGCCGATCGCGCCCGAGAAGGCCGCCGCGCTGCTGATCCGCGGCATCGAGCGCGGCGAGTACCAGATCACGAACGATCTGGTGACCGACCTCGTGCGGAGCGTGTCACGCGGCGCTGTGCCCGGCAACGGACCGCTCGACTACGTGTACGCCGTCATTGCCTCGATTGGGCTCCCCATCTGGCGCCGCATCACCGACTCGCAGGTCCGCGCGGCACGCCCAGAGGTCTACGCGCAGCTGGAGCAGCGCGGGTTCTTTAACTAGTCTAGTAGATGCATACATTAATCGAGCCGGAGCTCGCTTTTCACCGAGCGCTGCAGCCACTGAATGCTGCTGAGCTTGCTCTTCTCCCCTATCACTAATCTGCTCGGCCACTCATGCCGTACCCTGCACCTTGCTCTTCACGCGATCGTAGCCGCGCGCATACCGCATCCACTCGGCCGATCGCCCGACTCCGTCGTCCTCCTTCTCACCCCGGATATCCGTCGTCCCGCTCTCGAGGGCGGAGAGGCTCATGGCCCGCTCAAAGCTCGCGAGCGCCTTGAGCAGCGCCGGCTCCGTCCCCTGCCGCTCGAGGAGCACACCCTCGGTGTAGTGCGCCTCTGCGCCGGTCTGGAGCGCCTCGCGGCGCAGGCGCTCTGCCGGAACGAGGAGGGGACCCTTGTACGCGGCGGGCAGGGGCTCGAGGGCGGAGATGACGGCGTCAGACTCCTCGGCGGCCATGGCTACCGTGCCGAGCGGGGCTGGCGAGTTGCGGTCTAGCGCATGCGCGACCGAGCCGCGGTACAGGTCGAGCAGGGCGCGGCGCTGGGCCAGCCACACACTGTGCAGGACCTCTGGGGCTGTCGTGGCCGTCGGCGTGACGAGGCGTTCCGGGGTCGGGATCATGGCCCGGAGCACGTCGTGGTCGCGGGAGGCGCGGGCGAGGTCGCCCGACTGTGCGGCCACGGCCGAGTCGGAGAGCAGCAGCGCGACGGCCGCGCGGCGGACAGGCGGGCTGAGGTCGGGCACGGCGACGGGCTCAGGCTTGGGTGCAGCCGACCAGGGCCACCACGAGCTCTCCCGCGGCGCCGGCTCGGGGAAGACGACACCAGCCGTCTGCAGGCCCCACGAGCGCCACTTCTCCGCGTCCTGCGCGTCGCCAGCCCGCGAGGCCAGGTCGGCCAGCTTGAGCGCGAGCCGGATCGACATGGCCCGCTCGAGGTCGGTGGTCGGCTTGACGGAGTGCGCAATGTCCTCGTACAACTCGCGCGACTGCTCGAGCGTATCCGGCGTGCCCATGCGCTCGAGGATGGACGCCTTGAGCGTGGTCAGGTCGAGCGCGACGGGGTCAGCGCCCTCGGCGGGCGGGAAAACCATGCCGCGCTTCCGTGCGTCGGCAATCGCGACGTCAATGTACTGCTCTGCGAGCTCGTAGCCGCGGTCGATCTTGTTCAGGCCGCCGATGAGGCCCTCGCCGAGCTGGGGGTGGATGCTCTGCCGCGTCGAGATGGCCCCGGGCACGCCGGCCCCCTTCTCCCAGCACAGCCACGCCGCACGCAACGCCATGCGCGCCTTCCAGCCGAGCTTGGACGACGTGCCCCCGTCCTCGCCCGTCCAGCTCACATTCTCCTCTTCCCACCCCAGGCTGCCCGCCTTCGACTTGGCAGGCGGCATCTGCGACTCGATGTACAGGTGCGCTCCCTCCCAGCCTGCCAGCGACAGCGCCGCCAGTCCAGCACCCCCAATCACGAGGTACTTGACCGTCTTGCCCAGCATGTTGAACGCGTACATCGTCGGCGAGGCGTAGTCTTCCCGCGGCATGTTCGGCGGCATTCGCGGAAGCGTCGTGTGCGACAGGTCAGAGTAGGCCCGCGCCGAGGTCCTCGGAAGAGGTGCCCGCGGCACATGCCGGCCCAGCGGCCGCGAAATTCGGACCAGTCGGGACATGATCTTGGTGCTCGGAGTGAGTCGTCGAGGTGGTCGTTGTCGTGATCGCAGACACAGACGCAGCGCTCGAAATCCGAGCGGCAAAGAGCGGGCGGGAAAAGTGGAGGTAGGTAAAGGTGCTTACGTAAGTAGTCTGCGATCCTCTTTGAACAAGTGAGGTCTGCTCGTGGAAGGGTGTATATGCATACAATGATTGTACAACAGTCTATGCAGTCTATGCGCTCGTCTTGGTCTCCTCGATGACGCCACTTCCGAGACACCGGTCGCCTTCCCAGACACCGACGATCTGGCCCTCGGCAACGGCGCCGACGGGCTTGTTGAAGTCTACCCTGACCCTTCCTCCCTCAGTGGACACTTGTCCGGGCACGGGCTCCATGCGGTGTCGGATCTGGATCAGAGCGTTGTCGATCTTCTTCGGCGGGTGACCTGCGATCCAGTTGAAGTCGCTCGACCACAGCCGCTCGCAGTACAGCGCCGGGTGGTCAGCACCGGGCACGAGCAAGATATCATTGCCATTGACGTGTTTCCGCGCAATGTACCACCGCCCGCCGGGGAGGCCGCCCACTCGCGGCCGCTGCCCGATCGTGTAGTAGCAGTTTCCCCTGTGCGGTGCCATGTGCTCGCCCTCAAGGTTGACAAAGTAGCCCGGCTCAGCGGGCGAGGTGTACTGAGAGACAAAGTCGCCGAACTTGCCCCGCTCGCCGATGAAGCACACGCCCATGCTCTCCTCTCGTTCTGCTGTTGGCAAGTTGAAGTACCGCGCGAGGTCGCGGACACTCGGCTTTGGAATGCCTGCGAGAGGGAAGACAGCGCGGGCCAGCTGCTCCTCCCGCACTTGGCTCAGGTAGTATGTCTGGTCCTTGTTGGCGTCGAGGGCGCGGTGCAGCGTAGCCCCGCCGTCTGGTGATCGCTTCACGCGAGCGTAGTGACCTGGCATTAGTGAATTGCCCAGTGCTACACAGAGGAGGGGGACGACTCACCCGTTGCGAGGAAGTGGCCAGGCTGGATGTGCTGCATGAGGGCCCCAAACTTGATCTCGCGATTGCACGCAACATCAGGATTCGGGGTCTGGCCTGCCTCCCAAACCGCAATCGCTGGCTCAAACACCCTCGTCCAGTACTCCTTTGACAGGTCGACGAGCTTGATGTCAGACGGCGGGATGCCGACGTGCGCGCAGACTCGCTTCACGTCCTCCCAGTCACGCTCCCAAGAACATGGCGAGTGCGTCGCTGGCGTACCATACGACAGCGACAGGGGCAGCTCGTCGGCGTTTTCGGACAGAAGCGGGTCCCAATTGCGCATGAAGAGGACCGACAGGTTGAGCGGGAGCTGCGACAGGACGCTGAGCGTCACTGACGAGTCCACTCCTCCGGACATGGCTACCACGACTATCGTCAGTTCAACCCACGACGACTGCAGCTCACCATTATCGCCCTTTTTCAAGTAGAGGTCTTCGAGGGTCGGGAGGCGGACCCCTGCGGCTATAGAGTATGCGCGAGTGCATGCTGGCGAGGGTGAGCGTGCTGGTGGCCTGAGCCAGCGGAGTAAGGCCGGTCTCATGGCGGATGATGCGCTACAGACTTTTGCAACCTCCACCTCCACCCTTGATCAACAGTCGTCTGGCGCGTCTGGACTGCCCACGCCGGGCCGGCGGCTCAAGTCCGGGAAAACAGCGGCCAAACGAGGGCGGGCGAACGCCCACCGAGCTAAGCCACCATGGGCGGGTGGTGGTTCGCCACCGCTCGGTCACGTGCAGCATTCACCGGGCAACGCCACGTGGCTCTGTAGGGGATCTGAGCCTCGACCAACCCCTCAGGCTCCCCCTCACACTCACCCGGCTACGGCTACCGGCAACTAAAGTGCGAACGGGCGAGCCAAACGACGTTCTAGCCTTCCAACACTTGCCATCCCCAACCACCATGTCCGGCGTCACCAACAAGGACGCAAAGCCCGACACGGCCGCTTCGGCGTCCCCGAGCAAGCCTGTGCCGTCCAAGACCGACTACCGCTCGCGTGTAGAGGACGACGACGACGACGATGATGACGACGATGACGACCTCGACGACCTCGACGGTGAGCCTTCGAGATGCTTTTCGGTATAGCTGACAGCAGACGTGCTCGACTCGTTCAACAAGCCCAAGTCTGCACTCGGCAAGCGACCACAGCCGCAGGGCACGCATTCTGCGTCTGCGTCTGCCTCGCCCGCGCCCAAGGCTGGTCCTGCTGCTGGAGGTCCCAGCGCGGCCGCCGAGGAGGGTGGGGAGGAGTTCGAGGCGCAGCTGATCGAGGGTATGGAGTCGCTGCTGCGCCAGCTCGCGAATGAGAACCCGCCAGGCCCGATGGCGGGCGAGACGTCGACAAAGGCGGACGCTGCGTCGCCCAAGAAGCTGAGCGCCGAGGAGGAGGAGAAGGCGTTCCAGCAGGCGCTCGAGGCCATGCTGAGCGGCGAGGGGCTCGAGGCGCTCGGCATGGACAAGAAGGGGGGCTCTAGCTCTAGCTCGCGCGCGCCGCCCCGGCCGGACGCAAAGCCCACGAGCTTTGAGGAGACGATCAAGAAGGCGATGGAGAACATCAACCAGGGCGGCAGCAATGCCGGCGGCGGCAGCGACGGCATGCCCGGTGACCTGGCGGCGCTGCTGCAGCAGCTGAGCACTGACCCGTCGGCGCTCGACGGACTAGAGGGACTCGGAGACGACGACGACGAGCTCGGCGGCCTCCTCGACGGCATGATGGCCCAGCTCATGAGCAAGGAGGTGCTCGAGGAGCCCATGGCCGAGCTGGCGCAGAAGGTAAGTGGGCACGGTCACAGGGCTCGACAACAGACAATAGTGGGCACCGCGTGGAAACATGCTGAACAGTCACAGTACCCCGAGTACCTTGCCAACCCGCCGAAAGACGTCAGTGCGGCCGACCTGGAAAAATACAAGAAGCAGCACGACCTCGTCAAGCAGATCTGCGACGTGTTCAAGCGGCCCAACTACGAGGACTCTACCGACGGCAAGGAGGTCGCGCGCCTCGTAGGCGAAATGCAGGACCTCGGCGGCCCGCCCAACGAGATCATGGGCGAGCTGCCCGAGGGATTCGACCTCGGCTCTCTCGCCGGCGCGGGCGAGGGCTGCGTCGTCATGTGATGTGATGTGGTGTGCTACAGTAGAGCGCGTACGGGCAGGTATCGCGACAATGCGACCACTAATCACTGTATCTATCAGGATGCATTCTAATCGCCTAGCAGAGCAGTAGCAGCGGAACGGAACAGCAGCGGGACTGAAAACTAGTAGACGTAGGGGATGAAGCGCCAGCGGACGACCTTGCAGTACTCGTCCCAGTCGTCGCCGTACTTGCGCTCGCACTTCTCAAAGTCACGGCCACAGCGGTGGGTGAGCACGGCAAGGAAGAAGATGGGGTACCAGAGCGTGATGGGCGTGTTAAACCCAGCAGTAAGGCCCCAGGTGAGCGACTGGATCCAGTCGGCCGAGTAGTTCGGCTTGCGGACGTAGCGCCACCAGCCAGAGGTGAGGAGCTTGTTGCCGTGCTTTGTCTGGATAAAGGTCGGGTTCTCGACGACGCTCCAGGGCAGCTGCGGGAACGCCTTGCGGGGCTTATACTCGCCCTGCTGCTGCATCTTGAAGGCCGACTTTTGCGCCATGCTCGTGTCAAAGATGTAGTAGCACGTCAGGAGCGTAACGAACATGGCGACGCACGCCCAGGTCGGGAACTCGTACGACGACGGGTCGGCCCCCACCATGTAGATGGTCGGGTAGCAGTAAGTGAAGGGCACGCCGGCCATGTTCCAGAAGATGAGCATCCAGCCGAATTTCTCGTGGAACATGTCCCACGTCTGGGGGATCATCTGCTCGCCCTTGGCGCAGGCGTTGATGTACAGGCCGGTCGCGAGGAGCATGTGGAACATGTTGTACGTGACACGGCCCAGGTCCTCGTACTGCTTGACGACGCCCGAGAGCGAGATGAGGAAGAGGAGCACCCAGGGGACGCGCACCTCGGCGAACATCTTGAGGTCGATGGGGCCGAGGCGGGGGTTGAGCGAGACGCCCATGAAGTGGTCGTAGACGGCGACGCCAGACATGCGGAGGGGCGCACCGCCGTAGTGGACCGTGCGGGCGAGAATGTCGATCGTGGCCGAGATGGTGTACGACGTGACAATGGCGACGGTCATGATGCCGCCAAAGTTCTCAATGATCCAGGGGAGGCGGTAGATGCCCGTGTAGTGCAGGACGCCGGCGAGGATGAGCGTGGCGTACCACGACCAGAGGGCGTTGCACTTGTACAGGAGCGTCTTGTAGCCGAGGGACGGGACGGGGAGGCCGTGCTGCTCGACGCCGGGCATGACCCAGGCGAAGAAGAGCTCGATGGCCGTGAGGCCGAGGTAGGTGCCCCACGCAAAGGCGGTCGGGTAGGCGCCGTCGACGCAGTGGGCCCACATGCGGTGGAGGAAGGGGCCGACGTCGGCGAGGCTGGTCGGGTGGACGAGGGCGCCGTCGTAGTACCAGAGGCAGATCCAGAAGTAGTACATGAGGACGGGGAAGCCGAGCATCATGGCCGTGACGCCGAGGGGTCCACCGAACTCGTACGTCTGGTGCTCGTCGAGCTTCTTGTCCATGGCCTGGCCGTAGGCGGTGGGGATGGCATTCATGATCTGGGTCGACTGGCCCGATGCGACGACCTCGGACGTCTTTTTGCGCTGACGGACGCCGTTAGCGTTAGCGCCATTGACGCCGTTGACGCCGTTGGCACCGTTGGTTGTCCCGTTTGTTGTCGCCATGGTGCCGCGGGGGGATTGTGGGTGGAACAGAGTGTGCAACAACGACGATAACAACAAACCAAGGCCGCTTTTAAAGCGGACGTGGCGAGCGAGTCGCCGGCCGGCCGGCTGGACGGGCGGCCTCGTCCTGTCGATATCTCATGCTCTCCTTCTCTGCACGCACCACACACCACGGACCGCGCGCGGCGGCTCTCACGGCTCAGGCTCAGGCTCAGGCTCACGGACGTTGTCCGGCTGCTGCTAGGATCGAACGATGATAAAAAGTGTGGATTACGTAAACGAGATAGACGCGTCCGATTTGGACGACACAGGCAGGCGACTTTTCGATAGACAGACTTTTGGCGGGCGGGCGGGCGATCCAGGGCTCCAGGGTTGACGGGCGGGCGATTTAGTCACGGCGGCTGACGGACGCGTCCGATCTCCGTGCCATGTGTCCGCGCCATGCATGCCATGTGTCCGAGTGAGTGAGAGAGGGTCGATCAACGCGGGTCACGGAGTCGGGGCGATCTCCGGCTTTCGGTCACGTGAGGGTCTCCTCCGTGGGCACCGGCTGGGCGCTACCCCGCACCCCGGGTATTCACTGCTGTTGCTAGCGCGGCGCGGCATGGATCAGTCAGTCGATCGATCGAACGATTTCAGAGACGACCACAGAGACCATACAGACACTCATACTTACATACGACGCTTCGTTGCTGCCGGGCCCCAGCTTCCTCTCTGCATCATCACCATGGACATCACGGCCCAGGCAAAGCAGTGGGCAGACAAGCTCCGCACCGACCCCGCAGGCTGGCGCCTCAAGGTGTCCGAGGACTCGCACGGCCAGCACAAGTGGATCTACTTGCCCCCAGGACCCGAGCGGGATGCTTGGCCCCAGACCGCCGTCGACAAGTACTCGATGGGCGAGCCGACCGGACTGCCCGAACAGCCAAAGGCAAACACACCCATCGAGGCAGCCCGCAACGGCCTCCGCTACTACCGCGAGCTTCAGAGCGAGGACGGCCACTTTGCGACCGAGTATGGAGGGCCCCTCTTCCTCACCCCAGGCCTCATCATCGCCCTGCACGTGTGTGGCGTCGAGCTCCCGCAGCCGAAAAAGGACGAGCTCAAGCGATACCTCCTCAACAAGCTGCGCCCCGAGGGCGGCTGGGGTCTGCACACGGCCGCCCCGCCGACAGTGTACGGCACCGTCATGAACTATGTCTGTCTCCGCATGCTCGGCATGGGGCCGGACGACGGACCGATGACGGCTATCCGAGCCAAGATCCACGAGTTTGGCGGCGCTGTCTCGATCCCGACATGGGGCAAGGTGTGGCTCAGCATCCTTGGAGCGTACGACTGGGAGGGCGTCAATCCCACTCCGCCAGAACTATGGTACGTTGGACGTTGCATCGGCTGGCTGAGTGAGTGAGCGAGCCGCGCTAACGACCCAGGTGCTTGCCAGACTGGGTGCCGTTCGCTCCGTGGCGGTGGTGGATCCATGTGCGATTAGTCTTCACGCCCATGGCCTGGCTGTGGGGTGCTCGTTTTGTTGGGCCGCAAACAGAGCTCGTGCGGGATCTGCGCAAGGAGATCTACGTTCAGCCGTACGAATCGATCGACTGGCCGCGGCAACGCAACAACACGCACCAGGTCGACCTGTACTCGCCTCACCACCCCGTGTACGATGCGCTCAACGTGCTGCTCGGCCTGTACGAGAAGCTCCCTTACATGCCGTGCCTTCCTGGTATCCGCAAGGCGGGCATGCGAGCAGCGTACAACCAGATCGTGTACGAGGACGAGAACACGGGATACCAGACGGTCGGACCCGTGTCTAAGGCGTTCAACATGATCTGCCGATTCGCAAAGGAGGGACCTGACTCGGAGGCAGTCAAGCTCCACAAGGGGCGGGTGGACGACTTCCTGTGGCTGTCAAAGGACGGCCTGTTCATGACGGGCACGAACGGTTCGCAGCTGTGGGACATTGCGTTCCTCGCCCAGGCTGTGGTCGAGACGGGCCTGGCCGACGAGGCCGAGAACCACCAGACCGTGCTCGGCATGCTCGACTGGCTCGACAAGTGCCAGATCCGACACAACCCCAAGTGGTACCGTGCCGGCTACCGGCATGCGTCCAAGGGCGCGTGGCCCTTCTCGACGCCCGAGCAGTCGTACACCGTGTCGGACTGCACAGCCGAGGGTCTCAAGGGTGTGATCGCCCTGCAGAGCCTGGACTACACGCCGAAGCCGGTCACGCTCGACCGGATGCGGGATGCCGTCGACGTGCTGCTCAGCATGCAAAACCCGTCGGGCGGATTTGCGTCGTACGAGCTGATGCGCGGAAGCGCCAAGCTGGAAGCGCTGAATGCCGCCGAGGTATTCGGCGACATCATGGTCGACTACATGTACCCCGAGTGCACGACGAGCGCCCTTTCGGCGCTCAAATACTTTACAAAGCTCGACCCGAAGTACCGCGCGGCCGATATTGCGCGGTGCATCTCGGCGGCGATCCGGTGGATTCACTCGGTGCAGCGCCCCGATGGCTCGTGGTACGGCTCGTGGGGCATCTGTTTCACGTACGCAACCATGTTCGCTCTCGAGTCGCTCGGGATCGCGGGCGAGACGTACGACAACAGCGAGAGCGTGCGGCGGGCGTGCGGCTTCCTCCTCAGCAAGCAGATGGACGACGGCGGATGGGGCGAAACGTACATGTCGTGCGTGTCGCTGCAGTACGCGCAGCACGAGCAGTCGCAGGTCGTGCAGACCGCATGGGCGCTCCTCGCGCTCATCTATGGCCGTTGCCCCGACACTGCCGCCATCCGCCGGGGCTGTCAGCTGATCATGAGCCGCCAGCGTCCCGACGGAAGCTGGGAGCAGGAGGACACGGAGGGCATCTTCAATAAAAACTGCGCCATCGACTATCCCGCCTTCAAGTTCATCTTCTGCATTTGGGCACTCGGCCGGGCTCAGAAGTACCTCGACGCGCACCCATAGCCGAAGGGGGCTCGTTCAGGCAGTAGACATCTTCCCTGAGGCGAGGCACTATCAACAACCTTGTGGTAAGCGCTGCGCGTGATAAGCATAAAGCGCTTTCAGCTGTAGTTACGTACGTGGATGTGTCTCACTGCAGGCTCTCGACATGCAGCGTAGATCGATCGCCTGATTCTGCCGAGCAATCTGTCGGAGCGGCCAACCTATTTCCATGCATGCACACCTTCGGGCGCACTATTCAAGCTATTGAACCGTTACGCGAGCCGCTAGCCATTGCATGGGAGCGGATCGACGATGGGTGCGTAGAGCCGGCGCCCGGCACGTCTGATCAGAGTACTTGGAGCTCCAAGGCTGGCGTGTCTTCCGCTTTGCCGAACGCAACGCCGCCAGCTGAGGCAAAGATCGACCGCTCTTGCGAGCTCTTCGGTCGTCACCGCTCTTGCCAGCTCTTCAGGTCAGCCCCAAGCGGCTGGTGTGCATGGTGCGGGCGGGGGCCGGCCGGGAGCCTAATCAGTGTGGGCATCATTGGCGCGCTGATGGACAGCTGGCTCCGCGCCGAATGAGCGACAGCCCCGCAATACCTTCCCTGCGACTCAAAACCTTAAGATCGGCAGTACGGCATCGCGCGGCAGTGGATGCGTCCGTTAGCGGGGGACGAGCGGCGGGAGTGACGCTAGGGACGCAGCCATCCAGTCACCAAGCACTCATTGCATAGCGCATAGCGCAGTGACTCACAGACTGACAGACAGATCGACATCCCGCCCGAAGCTACCGCACTTGGAAGAATCCGCATAACCTGTGCGTCCCATCGTGACTGGCGGGACGGTCTGCCGACCGGAATCTGCAGATGGCAGGGTGGTAGACTATACTATTGTCTGTAACTGACTTTAGTGAATTGTTTCGGAGACGCCCTGACTATCACATGTCGCTGAAGGCATGCCGTACTGCTCTCAACGTTCCGCCAGATTGGTTGGATGGAGGCAAACACTGGAAGGGAACCGGAGTCCCCCGGGTGAGCGCACTGGCGTAGATCAGCTGAAACGCGGTCTCCAGTCTCCGCCCGCCGCTGCAACTTGCCGCACTGCCACAAGGCTCCATGGGCCAGTCAGCAACGTCAAGACCTACACGCCCATCGCCCGATCCGTCTCCACTCCGGAGCGCGGAGCGGCGCTGACTTTGTGGACCATTCCCGCCCACCACCGCGGGGTCCGTCGTCGCCCCATCGCTTCGACGATCCACCTCGCTTGCTCCACACCGCAAAGCATCGCACGGCGCCCTCCCTTCCGGTGCCGGGTGCCTTGCGGTTGGCCCCCGCCCTCTTCTGTGGACTAAGGGTGGAATAGACGTGAAGGTTCGGGGAATGGCTACACCTGGCGGCACGGGCGATCAGGCAGCCCGCATCAGGAAGAAAATACACAATGCCTTGGCGGAAGTTGAGCCATGATCTCCCTACCTCGGTCGCCTTCCTCAATGGTGGAGTCAAGAGTCACCCATGACCGGCCGAAGCGGCGGCGGGGGACGACTATCGCAGAGCCAGGTACTGAGCAGCGCTTCCGGACTGAAGGACCGGGAATCGGATCAAGCGGAGCGCGCGCCCGTGGTACTGGATTGCATTGACTGCCTTCTAATTGCAGGAGGGCCCCACGAGACGATTATGAGAGGTGTGCACCTTTGATCCCCCCAGCCTCCATCGTCAGTGGGGCCGCGCCAATCCCGCTCCCGGCATTCGCAGAGCCGCTACTCTCTGCTCGCCCGTTGTTCGAGTGGCGGGGAATAACGATGGCCGCCTGCAGTTCAGGACGGGATTCCTCGCCGATCTGCAACAGTACGGCATCGGGCAGAGGAAGCTGGTGACGGAAGGTGTAGGTCCACGATCGCAGGTGAGAGGACTGAAGGACCGAGGTCAGAAAGAGGCTGCTGGACACTAATCCGCAAAGGGACTAGACGAACTCAGAGGGTACATAAAGAGACAGGAATCTGACATGAGAACACCACCCACCAACCCCGCCATGGTCGCCCTCAAGCTACTCCTTCTTCCTGCCGCTGCGGCGTTCCCTGCCTTCTCAAGCATGGGGCCTGCCGAGATCAAGGACATGCTCATTGAGCGCAACTTTCCAGGCTTGGACGAGTCCCAGATCGCTGCAGCGTTCAGTGAACGTGGCTTCGCCGGCATGAAGGGCATGAACGCTCACCAGGTTGCTGCGCTGTTCAGCGACAGTCCGGCGGACAGTCAGCACACGCCCTTTGACGAGCGCGCCGGCATTCTCAGCATCCTCGACCCTCTCAGGTACCAAGTCATCAACTTCTGGGACACGCTGATGGGTTGGGCCACCGCCCTGAACCTCCTCGACCTTACCGAGCTCACCAAGGCGATCAGCGAGGGCGTCGAGCAAGTCGAGGCTCACGCCAAATCGAATCCCAAGTTCGGCGGGTGGCCCGTGGCGCAGCTCGCTGACGTCCCGCGCGCTCAGCTCAACAAGGACGCGATCTACGCGGCGTACAAGCTCGACCGCAATGTACCCCCCATCTGGGGCGATGCCGAAGACGAGGACCACCCTTACATCAAGCCGACTACCACAGACATCCGTGGCCCGTGCCCCGGCCTCAACACTCTGGCCAACCACGGCTACCTCCCCCGCAACGGTGTGGTCACCCCTCAAGAGCTCATGCTGGGTGTGTGGCAAGGTCTGGGCATGTCCCCCGACCTTGCTGGCATTCTCGCCATGGCCGGTATTCTCTGGAAGGGCGACATCAAGACTATGACGCTCACGATCGGTTCTGCTAAGAAGGGCTCTGGTCCGGGTCTCTCCCAGCACGGCTTCATTGAGGGCGACGCGAGTATCACGCGTGACGATTCTGTCATTGGCGACCATGTCCACCTCAACGAGACAAAGCTGCACCGCTACTACGACCTCATCCACCGTCTCGGCGACAACGGCTACGACATCAACCCCGCCGTCTGTGCTGAATCACGCTACGTCGCTTGGGAGGAGTCGAAGAACACGAACCACGCCATGGACTTTAACCCCATTCGCCATGTCGTCGCCTATGCTGAGAGCGCGTTCGCCATGGAGGTGTTCCGCGGCCAGAACAAGTCGTGCACGTCCGAGACGATCAACTGGTTCTTCGTCGAGGAGCGCTTCCCGCCCGGATGGTCGCGCCGCAACGTGCCCATCACCACCAACGAGATTCTCACCTGGGGTCTTTACTTCAATCAGCTCCGCACCGTCTACCCCGGCTACACCACCGGCGTGGCCGGCAACTACATTCGCTTCCCGCTCTCGACCATCTTCCCCATCACCGACTTCCTGTCTCCTGCCTCCCTCAGAGTCAACGCGTGCAAGTTTGCCGCCATGTTCGCCTTGTTCGTCCCTGTCGGCATCATTCAGTTCACAAAGGGCCTCGGCCCGCTTGCGAACGGATACGCTTGTATCGCCCGCTGATTCCGCTGCGCTTCCTGTGCATGAAGTGTGTCTCTCTGAATCCTTTCCATTCCTTCATAACTACGCTGAGCGATGTGTACGTGGTCGGCGCAATGTGGTGACTGCCGTCCTCAGAACATCCTTATTCTAGTCCCCATTAATCATACATGAATGCAAATTCATCTGCGTTTGCAATGGGTAGGAGCGGGCTTTCCGGGACGTATGAGCACTGATGACTGTAGACACCATCTCTGTTAGATCTGTTAGAAATCACTTGGAGAGCATTTCGGCGGCCCTCACGCTGAAAGAACGAGATCAGAACAATGATCCGCCTCAGCCGACTGACTGCGCTGCCAAACAGCTGATCCAGCATTGCCACGCGCCCCGCGCGCCATGGTCCGACTTATTCGTGCCCTCCCTCAAGCGATTCATCCCAGAAAGGATCCGGCAATTGCCACCCGTCCCAGGCACAGGCACGGAAAGGGGCACAGGCACCGGCTGGCCGCGGCGACGGCGGCGGCGGCATCAACAGGATCAACGAGTACTCACTAGTGGGACGACGTCATGTGTTGACTTGCTTGCTTGACTTTATCCCAATAATGCATCTCGATCCATCTCGCACCTCACGATCCACCATGGCCGAGCTCAAGATCCTCACCTTCAACGTCTGGTGCGCATCCATCTCCATCTGCGCCTGCTGACCGCTGACCGCTCAATTGCTGATTGCCGATTGCTGACCGTAGGGGCCTCGCCTTCATCAGCAAAGACCGGCCGCGGCGATTGCGAGCCATTGCAGCCTCGCTTCGGGACGCCGACGCGGGCCCGGCGTACGACATTGTGTGCCTGCAGGAGCTGTGGGTGTACGCCGAGTACCGGCAATTCCGCGACGACGTCGAGGGAACGTTCCCCTACTCGCGCTTCTTCCACACGGGAGCGCTGGGGAGCGGGCTCGCCGTATTTTCCAAGTTTCCGATCCTCGAGAGCCAGGCGCTGCCGTACCACCTCAGCGGGCTGCCGAGCCATCCGGTCGATGGCGACTTCTTCGTCAACAAGGCGGCGGCGCGCGTCGTCGTCAATGTCCCAGGAATAGGCGAGTGCGAGGTGTGGGACACGCACATGCATGCCGCGGGCGAGAGTGGACCGGAAACGCGGCAAGCGCACCGCATCTCGCAGGCATGGCAGCTGTCTTCAGAGTGCCGCAAGGCTGTGCGGGGTGGCCGATACGTCTTCTGCATGGGCGACTTTAACTCGCAGCCGTTCAGCGTCCCGATCGCGCTCATGAAGAATCACGGCGGGCTAAAGGACTCGTTCCGCGAGGCCCACCCGGCGTGCGACGATGCGCCACCCTCAGGCCTCAGCGCCGAGGACGCCCTCAGCGTGCTCGGCATGACGTGCGACTCACCGCTCAACTCGTGGAGCGCGGGCAAGCCTATCCCTGCCTCGGTGCTCGCTAATGGCGGCAAGCGGCTGGATTACATCTTCTTCGCCGAGCCGGCCGGCAAGCCGCGCCTGCGTGTCGTGCGCTCCGAGGTCGTCATGACGGATCTGATCGACGGAGCGACGAGCATGAGCGATCACTTTGGCCTCGCGTCCACCTTCGCGCTCGACAACGACAGCACAGCCGGCGGCCGGCACGAGGCACAGGAGCTCGGACGGCAAGCGCACCCGCTAGCCGAGGTGCCGTATTCGGACGACGAGCCGGCGCACATTACGCAGGAGGGCCACGGTGCCGAAGCGCAGAGCGTGCGCAAGGCGCTCGGCGTCATGCGCGACTACTATCCGGAGGCAGCGCGGCGGTCAAAGCTGTTCATCAATGTCACAGTCGGGTGCATCCTGCTCGAAATCGCCCTCGCAGTCGGAAGTGCATGGCAGCCCAAGTCGTGGATCCAGCCGATCTTCACCGTGCTCGCGTTTGTCTTCGGACTTGGGGGCGCTACGAGCCTGTACATCGGCTGGCTGTGGGGGCGGTGGGAGAAGGGCCTGCTCGACGAGTGCATGGCCGAGATGGAGAACCGCCTCGCAGCCCTCCGTGGCTAGGCCTCGGTCTAGGCTAAGTAGTGAATGCATGCTATACTGTACAGTGTTTGTTACAACTTGGATCGGCCGTGGCTCGTGGCTCGGTGCTCAGCACTGAGCACTCAGCTCTCAGCGCCGGCGGTGCCCCAGGTGTTCATGCTCGTGCTCGTGCGCGCTCGCCCGCACCGTGCCCGGCACTGCTGTGCCGTTCTTTGTCCATCCGCTCACTGCGCCCTGGATCCATTCCATGACGCCCTCTCCCGGGAGCGGCCGGATAGCCTCGACCTCGTGCTCGGCGATGAGGCCAGAGTACGGCGAGAACGTGTACAGGTTGCTCGTGTGCCAGACCGCCACCTTGTGCGGCGGCAGGCGCGGCGTCCCGTGGATGGAGAGCATGACGCGGATCTGCCGTACACGCTTGTCTGGCGGCGACGGGCCGTCTGCGTCCTTGTTCTGCAGCGGCGAGTGCGGCGAGTAGCTTAGTCGCTCTAGTGTTGCGCCGCAGTCGTGGTGGAAAGCTGCTGTCAGCGATGCCCTCACCCCTTACCATGTTCCGAGATGCATATACTTGCACCGCTTCGGAAACTCACCTTGCAGACCGTTCCTAGCGATAGTGAAAGCGAGGCCGTAAGCGTGCAGGCCCGGAAGGCGCAGGCCCAGCGGCTGGGGAAGCTTGAGAATAACGTTCCTCGAGTAGATCTCCTTTGGGAAGAGATCTCGCGAGCTGACCCCCGGGTCGAACAGCAGCGGTAGTGTCTCTCGGAGATGAAGCATGCCTCGCGCAACCCGCATTTCCCACTCGCGGTCGCCAACCTCTGCTTCGAGATCCTCCGGGTCGTTTCCTGGCGCCCCTGGCCGTGGTGGAGGCGGAGGTGTGAAGAACGAGTCGGAGCGGTGCGCCATGAGCGAGAAGCGCCGCGGCGGCATCGTCGAGATACCCCGGATGTGTCGTAGCATGATGCCGTGCGATTTTGGAAGAATTGAAGACGAAGAGGAGAAGAGGTCGAAGCAACGGCGACGGCGAAATGTTGAGATGGTAGAGATCGAAAGTCTCGGCACATGACGTCGCTTACCGCCCCCGCCAGGCACGGAGATCCCCACTCGCCGGCCTCCACCATCGACAGTCCTCGAAAGGGGGGGCATGTATCGATGGATGTTGCGAACTCCTCTTGCACCACTGTGCTTCGTGCATATCAACGATCTGGGTCGTGGCAGCTGAACTCGCGAGCCTTTATGACCACGCAGGGCGACGTTCTCAAGATACAACACTCACGCGGCACTCAGACTCGGACTCACGGAAGAGACAATCTCAGCAATCTTATCAAGCTGCTTCAACCCGCGCAGCCAGCTTCTGACAAGGCATGCGAATGTGCCGCTGAAGCAACGAACTGCTCTGTTGTAGCCAACCAAGGCCCTTGAGCTATGGATTGACAAGAACGTCAGAGCCGCGGCTACGCTCGCACTCGCCTCGAGAGACCAGTAATCAAAACCCGGAAAGGCTGAGACATCGCTGCAAAGCATCTGCCGACATGCAGTCAACCATCTGCACTAGAAACTCGCTCTCTACAAGTCGATCCTCACCCACAGCGATTATCTGACAATGCCCACAGAGTTCAAGCTGCGTTGCTGGGACGACAACCGACGCTGTCACTCCAGGGTTTTACCGCGCAATACCCAGCACTTCATCGCTGACTTCGAGCTCCCACCGTTCGATCAGAAGGGATTAGGGATTGGTTGCTTGTGAGGGCCAGCGAAAGGTGATGCTAGGAATACATCCCGCGAGACTTCCCCAGCGCGAAATTTACCGCCTAGGCAGCGTTTGGAGGAGATTGCTGTGCATGAGGTTCAGGACTCCAAGCCCCGCTGGATACCATGCTGAAGACGAGTCAGGAGGTGTGTGATCATTGCGGTGAGACTGAGAAGTTGGACGGACCGCCCCAGCTCCTGGGCGGTTCAGTGGCGGGGCAAACGGAGCCGGATCATGTCGCTGTGGAACCCCAGACCACACCGAAGCGTTAGGATCTGGTCCTACGAGCAATCTTTGCCGGCCCAGGGTTAGCCAGTTTATGTGGGGGACGCGCAAGCTTGTTGTTCGAATTCCTCTCCTTTTCACTCCTGTGTGCTTCGACGCCAACACTGGCCCAGAGGAGAGTGGGGCGTAGTTTGACTTCACAGAATGATTACAGTACCTCCCTGGATCCATCTTGCAAGCTCACCGCCAATGTAGCTGACCTGTGGCGACACGGCTCAACCCCAGTCGCCGCTCAACCCCAGTCGTCAGCGTAAGCTGCACCCATTGTTGACTCTCCTTTGATCGCATCTGGACCTAGAGTGAATCCCCCCCTCCGGGGCTCCGGTCGACTCAGTACCGTTATCGTCGAGCTCCAGCACAGCAATGCGGCAACAGGCGTGTGCACACTGTACGCGTGAGGGCAGCGAGTATGCACCACAGCGACATCGGAGCAACTGAGAGCAGCACTTGTGTCGACTTTTCCGGCCAATTGCACAAGACCGACGCTGGGTAACCTTATGATATACAAAAAGAAGGATTCGGATGGATGGTGCTTGGCGCCGGTCCTGACGGGTCCCTCTCCCAGGAACGAGACTCATATTGTCCTCCAACGCCAAGCATTCGAAACGCTTGGTCATTGCAGGCGCCCGAGCATTGCGGTGCACCAAGACTTGAGCCGCTCGGGCATTCAGGCGCCGACGTCTCGGAGGTCTCGGCCGGGAGTCCCTGGTGGATTCAAATACCAATCGCGATGCTGTGGCGCTGAGCAGATACGGAATGAGGCAAATGTCGTGGCAGAAGGGAAGGTGGCTTGGACCCATGGAGCCCTGATGTTGACACGGATAGAGACTCACGGCCGCCGCGAGACGCAAAATGCAACTCCTGCCAGCGCATGCGCATGGATGCAGTCGGAGCAACCCCTTAGTATCCCCTGGGCGTTCCTATCGTGGGGAACGGCGATGAGCTTGCAGTACTCCCTGAGCCGGATGATCCAGGCTCAGCACCAAAGGTGGGCTCCACGGCGCTTCTCTGCTTCATTTAGCGACCATCTGAGATAAATGTCCCCAGGTTACCCGCTTAGAATGGGCGCCTGAAGCAATGCAATATGACATGTACGAGCCACGCTCCGCCTCGTTTACGGGATACCTGACTGTCGGCTTACGACTGACCCGCCTTGTCCCAGTCCACTGACGGATCGTCTCGTGCTTATACTTCAAGCTTGCTGAGTATTGTACCATGCCCATTGCTTTCCTTAACCAGATTCGACACGCTGAACACATCAACACTTACACTTTATCTCTTCACTCTATTGACATGCCTAGGTCTGAGCGTGGCAGAATCAGAGACGTCCGAGGCGCGTCTTTTCCTCAATCTACTGCTCCCCGACCCACTTCCCGATAACGCAACATTCTTTGGACTCAAGCCGACGGTAGCGAGGGGATCAAATGCTACGATCGGTTACCTGATTGCCAAAGAGCACCGCACTCTGAAGGACCTCGAGATCTGGTTTCTGTGGGACACAGATGACCTAACCGGCTACAGCCCGCCCACTTTTGTCAGGATGTGTGAGTCTTTTCCAGCTCTATCCCATCGGCGATACTGACGAGAATCAGCGACTCAGTTTCCAGGCGTCTACGTGACAGAGATGTTCATCGATCCCTGCAAATTTGCTCCAAACACGACTTACACAATCCGGCCGTGGGTCTCAAGCTGGAATGAAGCACTGTCTTCTAATTCCGAGCCGATCAAAGTGACGCAGACCGGTCCTAGCCCGCCTTGCAAGTGAGGTTTGACATACCTTTGCAGGGAGGATACTGACAATGAAAACAGGAGTATTTTCTATAACATTCGCAACGGCCATCCGAAGACGTATGAAGTCTCCGTAACAGCTACTGCCTTGGCCGTTGCAGCTTTCTGGATTCTGCAGTAGTTTATCTCGATCCAGGGTGGTCTATTCACAGCTGGGGCCGTATTGTGTAGAGAACGAAGTAGGTGCACGGGGCCTAAGGCGCTTACTCGAGTGGCTGATGTGATAGGCTTTGAGTAATTAATGCCGGTGCCCGACTCCCAAGCTCTGAGGGGAAATCCAAGACACGGATGCATGAGACTATGTACTCAGAGACAAGCCCCGGGTTCGAGGCGTAAAATCAACCGGGGAGAGATATAGAAAGCCACGAGCCTATATTGTGTGTGAATCACGCACGCATGCATGCAGGACCACTCTCATAAGACAACACCGCTACAGCGCATAGAAGACCCCCGAGGCAGCATGGGGCCTGTAGATAAAGCTCGAAGCTAAGACTTGCCTCCGGATGAATTGTCGAGTCGACCATCTTCGAGATATCAGATCATGCCACAACAATTCAGGCACGTCGTCTGCCACTGCGCAGATCGCATTGTCCCGCACCGAGGTGGGCTTTCAACAATCAAGGGAGATGCGAGAAAACAGAGCAGTGAGCATTGACAGGATGGTGAAGATGTGCTCACGCCGTTGACGCACGCACGTAGAGATATCAAATAATCTCACAGCGTCCCCTCAGCTTCTGCAAGCTCCGTGCACAATTACAATCGGTCAGGGCTGCGCGGTGCAATATATCCGCAAACGTTGCTCCATGACACGATCGGCAGACAAAGTGAGCTCCGGAAGAGGCAGTAAATGAACGGGCGCCGCAACCTATGTAGCGCTCGATACTTGTGCCGCTCGAGCCCGGTCGAGCCACATAGTGCCGAAGTCTATGCCGTCTGGGCTGAGTGGTTCTGACTTCCCTCTGCCAATGGGGGCCGTGATGAGGCGATCAGACACGGAATGGTACAAACGCACGGCCGCTGAACATGATAAATACAAGGCTTGGGCCCCGCGGGCCGTGAGCCCTGCGTGGACGGCGGGCTCAATGGCGTTCTCAGCTTGGCAAAGTGGCGCCACAGCACAGACCTCCTCAGCCTCAGCCCAACTCAAGCCGCTTAGACTGCTTAAAACACCAACCGCCTGTGATAAGGCGGCATGATATGCTCGAGCCCCGCACCGCCTTGCTCAGAAGACACCTCGCTGTTACTCTGCTACTGGCTCATGAACTAACACCCCCCTCCGCTTTTCCCTCCATGGCCGTGTCGCACGCCGTCTCGGTCACTGCTTATAACCATCGCTGAGAGTCCTCCCCTTGCTCTGTGGAACTACTGAAGCAGATTCGCCATGCTCAGCACCAACACACTTTCACTTCATCTGATCACTCTTTTGTCCTGCCTGGGTCTCAGTGCGGCGGTTCCGTTAACCAACAAGTCCGATGCGGAACTGCTCCTCCAGGCGCTGCTGCCCAATCCGCTACCCAACGATGGAACGTGTGTCGGACCCATCTCGCCGGTCTACATAGGTTCGAATGTCACACTCGGCTACCTGGTGGATAAGGATTTACGGAACGAGAACGAGACATCATTGTCCTTCTCGTGGCATTCCAATGTGTCAACATTCTCCCCGATGTCCTACGGCCGCAATTCGTGTATGCTTACCGCACCTGGCCCTTGTCGATGACACTGACAAACGCCAGCAAAAAAGATTTCTGGACTCTACTTGGACGAATACTACATGGACCCGTGCAAGTTTGCACCTAACGTGACATACGACCTCTGGGTTCTTAATTACACGGACATCCCCGTACCAAATGTCTCATCGCTGTATTGGGAGACCGTCCCCAAGTGCTATGGCATCGAGGTCCTGCAGACCAATTTGAGCCCTCGGTGCGAAGGGTGAGCACATCTTCCGATCGCCAGAACAGCTGCTAATAATGGTGATAGGCAGCAGTACTGGGACCGGGACCTGATGAGTGGTGGTCCCAAAGCGCTTGGGGTTTCTATCACGGCCACGGCTTTGGCTGTGACGGCCTTCTGGGCACTGCACTAGCCGATCGCGCCAAGGACATCTGTTTCTGAATGGGGTCGTACTGTGCAGTGAATATAGTGAGTACACTGCTTCCGAGAAAGCAAGGCGAAGTGGCTAAAGTAGTATGGTCCAAGTGATTAATGACGGCCCCCGAGTCCCCGGGTGTGGATAGAAGAGCAAATGTAAGGCAACAGACATGTATGCATGGAAATCCGAAAGCCCCAGATCTTGCATTCGTCCACAGACAGATCTAGAGAGAGAGAGCACCCCTCGGTCTGGTCGGATCTGATAAGACAAGCGGCCGAGATTGTGGTTGGGTCACGTGCTCGCCCACGCGCTCTTATCGCGTGCCTGGTCGCGCTCGTCGGTCGGATGCAATGCCGGCTCGGCTGGGGTCTGAGGTGATTACAGCAAGTTATGGCGACAGCAATCTTGCACTACCATCACTGACAACTGCACCCCAAGCTTCACCGCGCAACGTGCCTCCTCTCTCATTGTGCATGCCGTGATCACTCATCACTCGTGCTAGCAACCGCGGCATGCGCGCCTCATCGCCTGACTCAGCTTCCACGGCTGCGGCTGCGACTGTCGGCCATATCCGCTGACCCGCTCTCATGGTGCAGGCAGGCCATCGCCTACGACTGCGCGCAGTAGCCAGTCGAGCTCAGCACCCAGCAGCCCTCTCTCTACTTTAATGACCGACCAAGAAGCGGTCACGATAGCTCACCTGCTCTCTGCGCACTACCATCATGCCAACCGAGTTCATCAGTATCACCTTTGCCAACAACTCCAACGAGCTTGCGCCCATCCCCGGAGCGCCTGTCGACCCCGAGTTTCTTGTGCGCTATGCTCGCGCCCTTGACGACTATGGGTTCAACTATACGCTCGTTCCGTACGGCTCGGGCGGCTTCGACCCATTCACGCTGGGCGCAACCATCCTTGCCGTGACGAAGAAGATCAAAGTCATCATCGCCCTGCGCCCCAACACCATCTATCCCACGGTCGCCGCAAAGCAGCTGGCGACGCTCGATCAGCTCGGCGGTGGCCGCGCAGTCGTGCACTTTATCGCGGGCGGAAGCGACGTCGAGCAGGCTCGCGAGGGCGACTTCCTGACCAAGGAGGAGCGCTACGGTCGGCTCGAGGACTACATCAAGATTCTGAAGCGCGCGTGGGCGTCGTCGGAGCCCTTCGACTGGGACAGCAAGTACTACAAGTTCAAGGGGTACAGCAACCAGGTGCTCCCCGCTGCGCGCAAGATCCCCGTGTCTGTCGGCGGGTCGTCGGATGAGGCGTACCGCATTGGAGGCGCCCTCGGCGACATCTTCGGTCTCTGGGGCGAGCCGCTCAAGGAGACCAAGGAGCAGATTGATCGCATCTACGCTGCTGCTGACGCCGCTGGCCGGCCGGCGAACGACCGCCCCCGCATCTGGGTCACATTCCGCCCCATCATCGCCGAGACCGAGGAGCTCGCATGGGCCAAGGCGCACCGCACGCTCGACCTGCTGAACGAGAACGCCAGCAAGATCCGCCAGAGCCGAGGCGGTATCAATGCCGCAGTGGCGACGCCGCAGAACGTCGGCTCGCAGCGCCTGCTCGACATTGCCAAGCGCGGAGACGTCCAGGATCGCGCCCTGTGGTACCCGACCGTCACTGCTACCAACGCTGCTGGAGCGTCCACGGCCCTGGTGGGCTCGCCGCAGACGATCATCGACTCACTCATCGACTACGTCGACCTCGGCGCGGAGCTGATCTCCATTCGCGGCTACGACAACCTGAACGACGCTATCGACTACGGAAGGTACATTCTTCCAGGCGTTAGAAAGGTGCTCGCTGAGCGTGAGGCTGCGAAGAATGGCCACGCGCAGGCGGGTGACAAGGAGAGCGCATCGGCTAGCAGCAGCGCACAGTCTGCTCAGACAAAGGCAGACGTCTCGCAGCACGCTCCCCACAGCAACGGCGCGGCTAGGGCGGTGCCTACCGCTGCCTGAAGAGACGTCGGCAGACCTGAAGCGAGAGTACATCGAGGGGGCTTGATAGTGATTTGAAGCAGAGACCAATGAATGCACTGTGTGGCATGCTGTGACGCCAGAGCCACTCTCGGCACCGGCCTTCGCTATGATCGAGCGTCAAGTATGGGCAGTGCTCAAGCAAAGGCAGTTGGTCATCCAGGTGTGCGGCGTTCTGATGAGTGTCTGTGTGCGATAACCGACCAGCTCGGTAGTCTGGACCTTGGCAAGAGAAGCGGGGTTCGCGATGACCATTGGCAATGGTGCACGTACGAGAAACGTTGCTTGAGACGGGCTTTCCTCTGAGAGATGTTTGTCATCTTGTCGTCAGACCCGAGAGTAAAGGTGCGGATTCACATTCGCTACCACAGAGTGGGGTATGTGCGGGCAAGTCGGATATGCATGCTTCGTTCCTTCTGAGTCCAATGCGCACGCCGTGCCCTCAGACGATCATCCATGTCTCGTGAGTCGTCATGTCCCGCGAGTTGTTATGTCCCGTGAGCTGTCATATTGGCTTCAGCCGTGCACCCCACTCTAGCCATGCCGAGAGATCAGAGATCGGAGTGAGCTTTCAAATCATAGTCCAGATCTTTGGTCGTCGCCATCCTGAGCTCCGAAGTCACCACACACGGGCTTGCCCTGAAATATATTCCACGTCCTCTGTCACGAGAGACATTCTCTTCGCCGACCCGAGGGCCTTTCCCGTTTGATTATGACTTCCTCGTTGGCCTTCGATAACCGGCAGCGCATCGGGCGGCTAGATGTTGGACCACAAAGTGAATGACCGAGCACGACAGAAGCAACATGGAACTCGACATCTCTGGCGAATCACCGAATCGCGATAGCGTCACGCCAACCCCTTAGCGTCTTTTCGAGAAGCGAACTAAGTCCAGTCTGTTCTCTCCACCCCGTCGACTGTGAAGTCGCTGCCCACGATGAACGAGCCGGTGCAGATTGCAGCCCAAGCAGGACCCCATGCCTCGGTGAGGCTCTGTCGTGCCGCCGGCATGCCATGCATGCTCTTCCCACTTCCGCATCCAAAAACGGTATGTCGGCTCGTCTGGGGCCCTCTGGCTAGATCCCTCTGGCTGGCTATCATCTACTTTCCCTCCTAGCGTGGCATGGCCAAGTTACCGCAGACGTGAGGAGGGACCTCCGGTCCTAAATAGATACGAACCAGGGTCCTACGTGTGCTTATCCGAGCACCAGTACATTGTATGCCGGGCGGGCCTGGGAATGCCGTCAGATGTGCGTGCTTCCGTTTAGTGTGCTCGCCATAGCGCGAGAAAACGGTGCGCTCCGCCTCTTGGACAACGACCGGCGGGCAAGATGTCGCCAACTGTACAAAATGCATCTGGGGCCTGCTCTAAGGGTCTTCTCCCGCAAAGAATCTCCACTGCTCCCTCCGCAAATTGCTGGCGCACACGGCCATGTCAGACAAGAAGGACTCCATCGAGGTGACCGTCGCCGAACATCCGGAGGGCGTGATCCTCACCGACGACGGCGCCTATGTCGCCGCACTTGGTGGTAACGGAGCCGATGCGACTTATCAGGAGGCGCATGGAGCGCCGGTTGAAAGCAAGAGTCCTCTCGGCTACCATGTTGGCCATGCCACAACCTTGTTCCTCAATGTGTCGATGATCATCGGAACCGGTATCTTCTCGACTCGTGAGTGATCTCGGTGCCGCGATAAGCTGACGGCAGCGTCGACGATCCTGAACGCATGCGGCTCCGTTGGCTTGTCATTGATGTACTGGTTCATCGGTTTTGTGCTCTCGCTCGCGGGTCTCAGTGTCTATCTGGAGTTGGCTGCCTACTTCCCTTCCCGTTCGGGTTCGGAGGTTGTTTACCTCGAGCAAGCCTATCCCCACCCAAGGTACTTCTTCCCAGTGGCTTTCGCCGTGCAGACCGTGATCCTGAGTTTCAACTCCGGAAACGCCCTCGTGCTCGCCCAGTACATCTTCAAGATCAGTAACCGAGCCGGAGAGCCGTGGGAGCAGAAGGGCGTGGCGATCGCCGCCCTGACTCTCATCTGTCTGCGTGAGTGTGGCAGCGAGTGGCTTCCTCCAAAGCTACTCCCCGAAACGAGAATCCTGGCTCACCCCAGTCATCATCGCAAACACACGCGTGTCCCTGTGGACAGTCAACGTCCTGGGCGTCATCAAGCTAGCCACACTGCTTATGATCACGATAGCCGGTTTCGTGGTGCTCGGCGGTCACACCAAAGTCAAGGACCCGACAGCCAACTTCCGCAACGCTTTCGAGGGCACGAACGACGATGCCTACCTCCTCTCGACCGCCCTCATCTCCGCCCTGTTCAGCTACAGCGGCTATCACAACGCATTCAACGTCGTGAACGAGATCAAGAACCCAATCCGTACCATCAAGCGCTCTGGCACGGCGAGTCTGCTTATCGTCGCAGTTCTCTACATGCTTGTCAACATTGCCTATCTCGCAGCAGGTGAGGGCGTTGAGCCAGACCTCTTGCTAATACAGCAGTACCGAAGGACCAGATCAAGAAGAGCACCCAGACCACGGCGTCCCTCTTCTTCCAGAACGTCTTTGGCAACAGGGCGGCGCACGGCTTGACAATCCTGCCGGTGCTCAGTGCCGCAGGCAACATTCTGGCCGTCATTATTGGGCAATCTCGGATGATCCGTGAGATCGGTCGGTGAGTCTTCGACAGGTACAGAAGATATGCTGACGTTCAGTCAAGGTGTTCTGCCATGGCCGCGCTTCTGGACCAGCACCAAGCCTTTCGGAACTCCCCTCGCACCCGTGGCTGTGATCTGGTTCGTTTCTGTACTCATGGTCATCATCCCGCCCGCTGGCGACGCCTTCAACTTCCGTGAGTCGAGTGCAAGCCTGTCTCGCATCAAGGCGAAGATCCGCGAGCATAATGCTGACCTTCAGTCATGTCTCTGCACAACTACCCCGACAGCGTCTTCCTCCTCCTCATGGCAGTCGGCATCTTCATCATCCGCCGCCAGCGCCGCCGACTCAACCTGCCCCGCCCGGCGTACAGGTCGTGGACGTGGGTTGTCCTGCTCTATATTCTCAGCAAGGTCTACCTGCTCGTCATGCCCTGGGTGCCTCCGAAGGGTGGCGTGAACAAGAGCGCCTTCCACTTCTTCTACGCCGCGAGCAGTCTGACCGCCCTCGGAGTGTGAGTTTTGCCGATTACCTTGCTGAAGCACGGCTGACGACAGAATCGCGATTAGTGGCATCTACTATGTCTTCTGGGTCAAGCTGCTGCCGAAGTGGGGCAACTACTCCATCCGCCAGACTGTGGTGGCATTGGAGGATGGTAGTGTCACCAACAAGCTCGTCAGGGTCCCCAACGACCAGGTCGAGGAATGGGATGCGAAGCACGATGCGTTGGGCAAGACTCCGACGCAGTCGGTGTCGTATGAAGAGCAGGAGTGGCCCAGGGTCTGATGTCCGTCTGTATCTCTGTTACCGGGTGTTATAAGCGTAGTACTGCATGATGCACGATCTTTGTCTCCACGCTCACGGCTGTTGCAGAATTAGATACTGCCCCCTCATTCCTCGAGAATTGGCCGATGTTCCCTGTAGCCGCGGACACCTTCGTCGCACTTCCTGCGCGATTCCGTATCCCAAAGGAGGCAGCACGCAGGAGCACTCTCGGAACGACAGGTTGTGGACCTAGGCGGGGTGTGCTCTGATCCCGCGCAGCTTCATGAAGTCAACACTCAGATGAAATTGCTTTACAGAAACCCGCGTCAGCCCTCTTGAGACCGAGACCTGGCGCCACTGCGAAGTGATCTGTCGCAGTTTAGCACCATGTGTAGCTGTGCCGGTCAGCTCGGGCTCGACGATCTGCGGATACACGAAGCTGGGAAAACTCACTTCTCACACCATACCCACTCCGCCTCGGTGGCCGGGATGCCGTACACTGCGATGCACGGGCACAACTCGTCAGGCATGATCTCGGGGTTGTGTTGATCCCATCCCTGGTCGCCCCAGACTTCGATCGTGTCCGCCCCCTCCTTGCGGGCCGCGGCCATGACCGCGCTGAATGGCACTTGCCCAGACACGTGATTCACCCACAGGATACGCTTGCCATCGTCATCCTTGGCTGTCACATACGCGAGCAAGGGACGGGGCTGATCGGAACTGGTCTCTGCTGCGAGATAAACGCCATTGGAGACGCCAGGGCGGGACATGTTGCCGTGGTAGACGCTTTGGAACGTGAGTTGCCCACTGCAGAAGTCAGTGCCGTCGAGACCATTTCGAGCAGCGGGTGACTCACCGGGACAGGATCACGAGTCTGGTCTTGCTCGGATCCCCTGTGGCCGGTAGTGCGCGCCTGAGTCGCTCGTCCATGTCTGCCTCGAGATCTGCAAGAGCGCCGACCTCGGCCGGGACCCATTCAGCGCCAGAAATCTCCACGCCCGCTTGCTGGCCCGACTTGCCCGCCTTGCGGCCCTTGTCGACGTCCCAGTGGCGCAATGTGACAGGGTTATGCACCCAGCCGGGCACCTCCAGGCCCTGCGTACAGCTGCGGTAGAAGGCGTCTCCAATGCCGCTGTTTAGGATGCTAAACGCAGCGTCGCCGCGCACATCTGTCGGCGGAGCTCCCCACTCTGCCGGGAAGGGCGGCAGTGCCTCCGCCGGCGCGATTACGTAGTGCAGTAGTCGCAGCATGTGGCGCGCATAGCCCCGGCGCCGAAGTTCTGGTGGAGTGAACACATCCGCGACACCGTAGGAGGTCGTTGACTCGGGCGTCTGCCCGGGGCGGGTGCGCAGACTCTGACGACGGTACCTTGCGGTCAGCTTTGGCGCTGTTCACTGTGATTCTCTCAACCTACGTGACGCAGCTTGCGAGGATGGTCGAGGGGTCGGAACGCTCAATGAGGACCCACATGTCCCAGCCCCCGTCCCTTGCGAATGACAAGCCAGCAGCCGCAGCTTCGCTTGTCGTTGAACGGGCCTGCGCAATGCTGGCGGCGTTCACGCGGCCCTTTGTGAGATCGGCATTCCACTTTGTCGCGCGGTTGATCATCGCCGTCTCCATCTGGGACGGGGACGCTGCCACGAGGGTCAGGTTGGAGAAGTTTGTGGGTGTCATTGCACAGTCAGAGTGTGTCTGCTCGCTCTGTGCCGATGTGTTGGATGGCCGCTCGCTCGGTCGCTTGGCGAGATAAGATGGATGATCGCCAGAGCAGGAGGTGGCTGACGTGACCACGCCTCGTCGATCGGTCGTTCGGCGTGGGCGTGCCCAGCCGAGCTCTGACCGGAGAGACGGACCGGCAGGGCGGCACGTGACGACATGGAGCCCCGCACCGATCGTGACGCGACTGACTCAAGCAACATCCGCGCCCGGTGACTAACTGCACATTGCCCACTCTCGCCAGTTTGTTTCCCTCGAAGGCCTTGCGCTCGCTCACTCGCTCACTCAGCTCATTCAACCGAGACTGCATTGTTCCACTACCCGATCCGCAATCGCTGTCACCCGCCAGTCGCTGGCACAATCTACGCCCCCGTCTTTTCATCTTCCCACGAAGCTCGGTCTCCCCGCATCTGTCGAAGAGACAATCTCGCAACTGGAAGTATCAACATGACGACTGCCGACGCCAACAACGCCCTTTTTAAAGCAGCCAGCAGCGGTAATGTCCAAGCCATCCGCGATGCCCTGTCCGCAGGCGCCGAGGTAGACGCACGTGACGCAACACAGCGCACTCCCCTGCTCGTGGCCGCGCTGGCCGACCACGTCGATGCCGCCAAGGTTCTCCTCGAAGCCGGCGCAAGCCCCGACGCAATGGACGACATGCGCCAGACGCCCTGGCTCGTAACGGGCGTCACGGGCTCTGTGCCGATGCTCGAGGCCATGCTGCCGTACAACCCCGACATGAAGCTGCGCAACCGCTACGGCGGCATCTCGGTCATTCCGGCCAGTGAGCGCGGGCACGTCGACTACGTCCGCAGGGTCGTGCAGACTGGCATCGACGTCAATCACGTCAACAATCTGGGATGGACGGCTCTGCTCGAGGCTGTCATCCTCGGCGACGGCGGCAAGAGACATCAGGAGATTGTTGACATCCTCTTGGCCAACGGGGCGGACCCTGGGATTCGAGACAATGACGGCGTCAGCCCCCTGAAGCACGCGAAGTCGAGGGGATACGCGGAGATGGTCAGGTCTCTGGAGAAGGTCGGTGCACCGGAGTGATGGCATGCATCTTTGTAGTGAGCTTTTGCTTGTGTACGGGCTGAGAATGAGGCTGTAGGCAGCTGATGCAGATTCCCAGTCCACTGAGAGATTGGTCTTTCTGAACGATGTGAGGGCCTAAGAGATGGGTGACGGGAGACAATGTCTTGTGCCGGTCAAGCGCCAATTGTCAGGCTACACCTATGCACAGATGTCGGAACCAGGGGCGACTCTCAAGCAGAGCGCTGTCTTTCACAGAGACTGCTGCTCTGATTGCAGCACTGGTGAATGTCTGGTCCCTCTCAAACTCACATCATCCATCTCTAAGTCAAGAGCGTCTTCGACCACCTCTGATGCCCATCGAAGTGCTGACATGAACGCACCAGGGCAGCACGAACAAATACCTAAGATCTAAGAAGCAATCTATACATAGATGACAACCTGGGTGCGACTGCGCACTCTTCTTACACAGCATCTACAGCATGTACCTGTAATACGGCGACCTGTCTCCCATCTGAGCGAGCTCTTGCGGGGTGTACTTTGCGTCGATCTCCTCCTTGGTCATGGCGTCCCTCTTCTTGTTGATACGTGTGAAGGCGACCTCGAGCGTGATGGCTGCGACGACGCCGGCAGCAGCAAAGGCGAGGGACGCGGCGTATCCGGTGGTGAAGTGGGGCTTCTCCTTGTCGAGGTAGATGTATCCTCCGATGATGCCGCCGACGTTGCAGAGGGAAATGACGAAGGCGACGCCCATGGCGCGCTTAGCCGGTCCGGCAAGGTTGTTCGCTGTCCATGTGTTGCACCCGGGGCCGATGGGGTAGACGCCCGCGCACACGAGACAGAGAGACATGTAGACCGGGCCCATGTACTTCTTTGGCTCGAAGCGGAGGGGCATGATGATGACGAACGCGACGATGACGCACGCCTGCGACGCAACGATGAACGGCATGCGCTTCCGGAAGCGGTCGCTGAAGAAGCCGGCGAGGCATGCCGTGGTGGCACCGACGACGTAGGGCGGGATACTGAGCAGCTGTGCGTTCGCAGACGTGTAGCCCATCGTCTTGAGGATGGTCGGGAGCGTGAACTTCATGGCGTAGTTGGGCACAGTGTTGGACCAGTACACGATGCCCTGGAGGTAGAGCTGCCAGTCGGTGATGACCGACTTGAACGCCTGCCAGCGGCTCACTGTCTCGTGGTTGCCGTCGCCGGAGTGTGTCGACGTGTCCTGCGCCGTGCCGATCAGCGCCATGTAGCGCCGCTCGTCGTCGTCGAGGAACTTGCTCGTCGCTGCCGTGTCGGGGAGAATGAAGGGAACGATGATGCCGAGTGCCACAGTGGCGAGACCCTCAAGCATGAAGATCCAGCGCCAGCTCGCAATGCCGCCTACACCTCCGAGCTTTGCGATTCCGAAGGCGAGCAGGCCCGAAAACGCGCCGGCCATGGCGGAAGCCGTGTAGAAGAGGGCAATGCGAGAGTTGAGCATGTGTCGGGGGTACCAGACGGAAGACAGGAACACGGCACTAGGGAAGAAGGGCGCCTCGAAGATTCCCAAAGCCAATCGCACGGCGATCATGCCTCCGTAGTTCTGCACGACACTGTGCAGCGTCATACACGTTCCCCAGCCGATCGTAAGAGCCGACAGATAGAACGAAGGACGTTTCTTGAAAAACTTCTCCAAGAGTAAGTTTCCTGGGATTTCAAATAAGATGTAGGTCACAAAGAAGATGCTTTGACAAGTATTGTACTTTGTGCCGTCGAGATGAAGGTCGTCTGTCAATCCCTCGATTTTTGCGTTGCCGATGTTGGCACGGTCGATATCTGAGGTTAGTGCCACACTCGGTCCGCCACGCTCGCCTCCACCGGCCACCGCGTGGGGTCCCCGCACTTCCGGCCCTGGCCCAGGGCTCACGCCCACCGTGGCCCACGCGCACCGTGGCTGAGCTCAGCTCAGCTCAGCTCCACTCACAAGCAAAGAGGTACAGGGCGCCGAGCATGGGGAGCAGACGCATGTCGATCTTGCGGTACATGCGGGCCTTGCGCTTGTCGTCAAAGCTGGCGAGGAAGGCCTCGTCGTCCTCAGAGTAGCGTGATCCGCCGGTGACCTCCTCGATCTGGAACTCCTCCTTCTTCTCGAGGTCGATCTTGGAGTCGAGGTCGTCCGAGACCGGTGACGGCGGGCGGTTCGCGAGTGCGTTGGTAGTGGTCATTGCGACTGCCTGGCTGCCTGGTTTGCAAGGTAACCCGAGGGCTACTGATTCACCTTTCTTCGAGTCTGCATTTATACGTATCCGGGAAAACCTAGCTGCAGCTGGCAGACATTGCGATATGCATGGTACTGGGCCCCCGAGACCGCTCGTGACCCCGCTCCCAACACTCAGCTCCCAGCTCCTGCTTCTAGCTCCCGACTCCCTCGCTTCTCGCTCCCAGCCCCCGGCCCCCAATGCCTGGTAGATGCCGGCCCCGCCGTCCCCGTGGTACCCCCGGGATCACCGTTCTCCTCACGCGCTGGTCGCATGCATGCGTGCTCGTGAACCCCGTGCCTCACATGGCACGGTCTTGGCATGGCGCTTGCCCACTGCCCACATCTTCGCTACGGCAGATGGGTTATCAGTGAATTGTCTTGGCATCGAGCAGCGGGTTCCTCACGGGGGTTACAGAGGGGAGGGGGGGCTGGAATCTCGCTGCTGTTTGCTAATTCGTGCAACCCGTGGACCCGTGGACCCCGTGACTCGCGCTAGGAGCAGATAGGCGAGTTTGGCTATACCGTTCATTACCGCAGCTTCTCACACCCCGCCGCTCCGCTCCGTCAGGAGCAGCGTCATGCCGCAGCAACACGTAAACACGGGGGGTTGGAGTCATTGGCGCACCAAGCGAGCTCTGCTCTCGCTCGGGGCGCGGGGCGGGGGGATCTACCGAACTGGCCAGAGAACCAGAGTGCCTAGAATGGAGCAAAGTGGGTGCGCCAAGACTTTCTCGACCCCACACCTTTAATCATATGCCTGCTCTTGCCGATGGATGCCGAGGTCACGATATCGCCGTGCCGCTCGCAAGGGCCGCTCTTGCGCCGGGGTCGGCCGTCGACTACTGCGGCTCTGACCTGCTCTCCTGCCCACGATGCAGAATGCAGATCTTCGGCATCGTCCCGGCATGACAGCCCGGAGCCCCCGAGGTTGTACGCTTTCCGGAGTCGGGATGTTCCAATGCGCCTGCGCATTGTGGTGGTGCTGGAATAACATTGGAGGACCGACACTGGCCACCAACAGGCACCCCGACCAATATGCTCGCCCAAAGTTGCCGGTGGAGCATCTACCTGGATTGCTCCGCACATTCACTGTTTGCGGAAGTCGCCGCTTCAGTCAGCCCTTGGGCATTGATAGCACGCGAGATATCGCAGCCGTGCAGACGTTGTCAGAGCTGACCTTTGCTGGGGACTAGAGTCCGCTCATTTTCCGCCTCCCCCATCTCACGCACGCTCCGCGGCAGTCATCCATCAGCTCAGCAGTTAGATCTAGTTAGATCTGACCGCTGCCGCGGGCAAGACTTGTGGCTGTCTCTTGAAGGCCAAGGTACCCGAGCCACAGCAATGAATGGGATCTCCACAGACTAGGTTTCGATAGACAGCGAATCAGACTTCAGTGCATGAGTTATGGTAGACTGCGATTCAGACTGCCGGTGGTCCGTCGGTAACCGCTAGAGGCTATCACGCCCCGTGAATGTCCGGGAGGCGGCGGGGTCTCTGTCTACAGGTGAGCTCCCTTGAGCGCGGGGGACCCATGTTTCTGCGACGCAGTTGTGCAGCTGCGCACGGCAGTGACAGAGAAAAGAGGGTGCGACAGTCATCCGGTCAAGTCACATGACCCGGTGGTGGGCCACAATCCAGGCTGCGCGCGCCTCGGTTCCTGTTGTTATGCGTACAAGTCACCGCTCTTATCTGCGCAGATACAGCCCGGAAGCGGAAGCTTAAGGGCTGAGACAGAGACAGCTCGAATGAAAGCCACAGCCGTCTCAGTGCGGCAATCTGTGCTGTCAGACCTCCATACCGCCGGACGGGCTTTGCTTTGTCTTCTTGAAACCTTGAAGGCTCGAGCAGCCGAGCGGTGACAACAGAGTGGGCAGCTTGCGACTTCAGATAGTCACAGAGGAATGCTACATGATTCCCGATCTTCGGGAAAGTGTTGGGACGTATGACGCAATGATCCAATGATCGAGCGACGAGAGCTGGGAGTCTATGTCGAGGGAAGGCGACTTTGGGCGCCGACGAGAGTGTCAGTCTATTTTACATGAAAGCAGTATTGTACAACAGATGGCCCGGGGCATTTACGAGCGCTTGCGCAGGAGCCGTACGACGCACCAAGCGACGTACCCCGCGGCAGCCCAAACAATGAGCGTCGTGAGTGTCTCGATCGTGACCTGATAGCTCTGCCTGGCGGCGGGAAGGTTGAGCGACAGCTCCGCGGCGACATCGTGGAACTCGGGTGCTTGGCGTCAGCTACAGGCAGACTCGAATATGCCCACCTTGACCATTGCATGCCCAAGCCGCGCGGATGGGGTTCTCAACGTCGAATACGGAGACCTCCCAGCCATTCTTCTCGTTTGGAGGAAGGTATCGCGCGTGGAGGGGAATGTCGGCCACTGCCTGGCCTGCAACTGACGGCGAGGGAACCGATACGTCGAGCCTGACTGCCTTCAGCGACGAATCGACTGGCCGCTCAATGTCGATGCGTCGTGGTGAGAGCGACCATCGCACACCAGCTCCAGAGGTGTCTGGCGGGCCCCAGAGGTCGGTCAGTTCATCGGGATCAGGGAAGAGCGCATCCGGCAGCGAGAGAGCCAGGTATAACCTGCAGTCGCCTTCCGGTGCATCGGCGTTGATGACAAGGTGAGGGTGCAGGGACGGCGTAAACGCTAGCTGGAGGTCTGGGGGCGACTCGGTCGAGGGCTGGAATGACATGGTGGGAGGGTAGTGGGTGGTGGGTGGTGGGTGGTGGATGTGGTGAATGTGGTGGAGGGTGGAGGTGAATGGACTATTGCTGGATTGCTGGAATGACCAGCCTCCAGTCCGGTCGATCGCTGGGTGGCAAAATCGAGAGAAGCATTCTCCCTACGTTTCTGATCGTCAGACTTCATCTGTCCTTCTTGATTCATGGCCACACATCGGTGCGAGAGTAGCGAAAGTCTCTCTTCTGCACAGGCATTGGCGCTGTGCATCGATGGGATGGGGATGGGGATGGGGATGGGGATGGGGATGGGGATGTAGACTTATAGAAAGTCAAGCGTCTAACAGCTGGCAGCGTGACTGTTCTTGTTGACCGCTAGGGTTCCTTCGGGGCTTCGGACAAGGTTGGCTGTGAGACGTGACAAGGGGACCAGTCCGGTACAAGACAGGACCATGACTGTGATGACTAGGCTGGACTGGAGGGTACCGACAAGTACTCATCTCGTAGCTCATCAGCTCATCAGCATTCTTTGGGCAACCAAACAAGTCCTCTGTCGCGAACGAGTGCATGTCGTCACAAGGACACGCCGTGGCCCCGTGGGTCGTGGGCGCCAAATCAAATCAATTTCATGATAACCGACCCGTCCGTCAGAGGGCTCAGCCCGGAGATGAGATCTCACAATCCATATGATCCCACGCTGCACCGAGAGAGAGATGGCATTCCCCAAACCATCTGTGCAGACGCAGCCAAGCTCGGTTCTCACGCTGCCCAACTCGACTCGGCTCGGCTCGACTGAATGAGTGAGTGCACTACTGGACACACGCATCACATGAAAGTGGAGCGCGGTGGTGTGCTGAGGACGTTGGATGAGGACTTGTCGGTCGCGAGACGCAGTCATCCAGCCCGGTTCTGACGTTATTTGCGCCCTGTTCCGTCCCCCCATTTAAAGTTTTAGCCCGCCCCCCTCCCCTTGATCACGCACACGCTCGCTCGCTCGCGCTCACTCGCCGCCACTTGCCCATAACCCCCCAATCCTTCCTTCTTTCGCGGGACCTTCACTGCACGACACCATCCATCGACCCATCTCACCATCGCCGAACGCCGCCATGGAGATGCTCATGGCCGCCGCAACGGCATCAGAGCGTCCGAGGGCACGCAAACGCCTCAACGACCATGTCGATAACAGCCCCGGCTTCGTCAGCGCCATGCGTAGCACCGCATACGACGACGACAACGAGAGCGATCACGATGATTATTACGCAAACTCGTACTCGCTTTCCCTCCGCTCGCGCAACCATCCAAAGTCACCCACCACCAAGAAGAAACCCAAGTCGAAGCACTCCCGCGTCACCTTTGAACCCCCGCTAGAGCCAGAGAGCGAGCCCGAGCCTGAGCGTCAGGCTGAACCTATCATTTCGCCAGATCGCACCGACGACGAGGAAGACGCAGCAAATCTTGGCGAGACCTCAGCTTCCGCCGCCCGAGCAGCCCGCAAGGACCGCCCGAAGAACAACTCTTTTGTCACCTACAATGCCTTCGACCCTCCCGCAGGCATTAGCCCCGAGCCAACCGGAGCGGAGGACTCTGAGCCCAACGAGCCCGCCGAGGTGCTGCAGACACCATCGCCCGCCGAACAGTCGCAGGACGAGCCAATCGACGTCGTCGAGCTGGCCAATCCTCACCTTCCTCCTGGTGTTGTCGACTGGTCGACCATCAACGACCCCACCGACCCGTCCAAGACGCCAGCACCCGACGGAATCTCGCAGGAACAATGGCATGTGGCCCTCAAGATCCGGCACAACAAGTCTGTGGCTTGGAGCGACTACACCCCCGAGCTTCTCCGCGCTGCTCTCCCCACGCAAGATGCGATCAACGAGTTCCTTGCCTCGCGCTGGATCCCCATTAAGGAGCTGCACCGCCTCGAGTCGTTTGGCGTGTTCACGTATAAGCGTGGCAAGTTTACCGACGCTGAGAAGCGCTCTTTACGGATGTACCTCGAGGACTTCCAGGAGGTGCACGGGCTGTCGGACGCCGAGCTCGTCGACCTTCTCATGTCCAAGGGCAAGAACACGGAGAAGAACCGGTACGGCAAGTTCTGGCCCGAGCTGGCAGGTGCCGTACCTGGTCGTCCTGTGCGGTATGTCAAGGAGGTTGTGAAGCGGATGTACGACCCGCGCGGACGCAAGGGCGAGTGGACAATGGAGGAAGACTACAAATTGAAAAAGTGAGCGACCGTGTTTCTGCTGGTAAGCTGACGAGCAGAGCGTACGAGCTGTACCCGAATCAGTGGGTCAAGATCGCCGAAGAGGTGCAGCGCACCGAGTTTGACTGCCGTGACCGCTGGAAGGGCGAGCTCAAGGGCCGCGACAGCCGCAAGACGGGCGCATGGTCCGAAGAGGAGGTGCAGAAGCTCATCGAGGCTGTGAAAGCTGCCAACACTGCTGCTGGCCTCGATCCGTTATCTGGCGACACGCCGTGGGACGTCGTCGTCGCTAACATGGGCGGCACTCGGACGCGGACACAGTGCCGCAAGAAGTGGCAGGACAGCCTGCAAGGTGGCCGCGCGGTGGGGCGCAAGACGCGCGTCGGTATCGACCACGCGATGCTGATCAACCGCCTGCGCGAGCTCAACTACCAGCACGAGCGCGACATCGAGTGGATGAAGGTGCCCTGGGACAACCAGGTCAAGCCGGCCACTCTGCGGAGCACCTGGAGTGTGATCGTGCGCCAAGTCGAGGACCGCGAAAATCTGACCTTCAGGGGTGAGTCATCAATCTGATGTCGGGCAGATCAGCTGACATTTCCAGAAATCTTGGACAAGCTTCAGGGCATTGTCAAGACGCAGACCGATAGCAACACCAAAGAGCAGGCTGTGGCGGAGAAACGCAAGCGCGAACAGGAGAAGGAGAAGCAGGAGCGGCGCGAGGCGCAAGCCAAGCTGGTGCAGGAAGCCAAGGAGCGGGCGGCAGAGCGGCAGCGCAAAGAGGAGAAGGAGGAGAAGAAGAAGAGGAAGGAGCGCAAGAAGGCCAAGCGGGCCGCTGAGGCTGCGGCGCTACTGGACCCCGACACCACCCACGAGGCTATTCCTGCGCCCGAGTCTGCTCTAGAGCGCCAGCCTGAGCCTGTGGCTCCGGCAGAGTTGGAGCCTGAGCCTGAGGTTGAGCTTGAAGTTGCGACCCCTAGCCGCCCCGCCAACCCTGAAGTGGAGGTGGAGGAGACGGAGAAGCAGCGTCGCAAGCGTGAAAAACGGGAGAAGCGTGAGCGCAAGGAGGAAAAGAGGAAGCGCAAAGCTGAGGCTGCGGCGGCGGCGGCGGCCGAGGCGGATATGGAGCAGCCAAAGCCGAAGAAAGCTCGGAAGGACAAGGGCGAGAAGGCCGAGAAGCCGACAGACGATGGCGCCACGGGCGGCGCTGAGGCAGCGCGCAAGACGCTGTGGTGGAAGAAGTAGGGAGGGGCGGTCAGGTGGATAGACCGCCAGGCGCGCCAGGGGGTCTGGCGGCCAAGTGTGAGCCAAATCGGCCCGTCGAGTGAGTGTTGCCAGGGGCGGCCTTCAGAGCGGAGCAAAGTTTCCGGATGTTGTACCTGATACCCTAATCCGACTTTTCTATTCCTCGTCTCTAATTTTTGTCTGTAGTTAGTTTACATGCCGCCTTGGACCCCTTCTGCCTTTGGCCCCCCGGGCGGCGGGGCAGGGCAGGGTAAAGCGGAGCGCGGCGGGGCGGGCGGGGCACAGTTATGCAGCCCATGATGGCCACGGTGAATGCATTTGTATCATAGGACGGACTACGCTGCAAATTGGACGGCGGGCCGTAGATGCGCTGACTTTAGGACCTGAAGACCGCATGAGGACATGTGTCTCTGGGACATTCATGTGTAGTGATCACGCCACAGCTTCCGCGGCTGCCACAGGCGGCAACCATGAAAGGTTTTTGGAAGGTTCGGAATGGTCGAGGGTTGGTAGAACAGGACAGCGTACGGCCCGGTAGTGGGTCAGTGCACGCATGCGCTGCAACGCAGAACAATCAATCAGCTGAATGCGGCGTGATAAGTGTGTCGCCATGGATGCTTGGCCCATGTCGGCCCCTGGATCTCGACCAATGGATGCGGGAGGTTACGGCACGAACGAGGGTCGACCTCGAGCAACAGCCAGTAGCAAGACGTTACCACAAAGGGCCTGCCGGGACAAGGTTGGGTCGTCGAGTCGAGTAAAAGTGGTAACGACGCGCTGAACACGCTGTCAACGGGGTACAACGGGGTGGTACGGGGTATAAACCTCTGCGGTGACTGGCTGGCCGGAATTTTTTTCCAACGCTGTTCGGCAGTTGGAAATTTATAGGGAGGGATGCATGCGTCAAGAGGACGGATGCACTGAAATCAGACGCTATCTACCCGAACATCTGCCGGCCTAGGAGCTTGTGGAGCATCGTATACCGCGTTCTGCAGCGAAGCCCAAGTCAAAGCCAAAGCGTCGTTGGTGGTACGAGTAGAGAGAGACTCAGACTCAGGACCGTCATACGTTAATACGTGATACGGTATCTATCTATCCGCACCACCGCAACCGCACCGCACCGCATCGCGCGGAGAAAAAAAAAGTCTGGTCATCCAGTCAATTGGTTGGCCGACCTCCGCTCCCTAAACCAACCTCAAAACAGCTCGACTGCAGCCGGCATTTCAGCATGTTGAGACCATCCCCCGCCTCGTCGTCAACGCTGCACGCATCGCTGCTCAGAGCACGCACCTCGTCGCCCTCGTCGCAGTACATGCTCCTCACCTCGCGAGCCATCCCCTCTGCGGCCGCAGCTCGGATCTTGACCTCGTCCACTAGCACTAGCCGAGCAGCAACATTCACCACGCGTGCCTCCCTTTCCCTCTCGATCAACTCTCCGCCGTCGGCTTCTTTCGCATCCGCCGCCAGCCGGTCGCCCAACCACGCCCGTGCCCTCACCTCATCCTCCCCCATTCACCACGCCCACTTGCACTTCCCTGCTTTGACGGGCATTCGTCCTTTCTCATCCTCACCATCCACCATGACCGCCGCAAAGCTCATCGATGGCACCGCCATCGCAAAGGGCATCCGTGCCGACATCAACAAGCAGATCGAGGACATCCAGCGCCAGAACCCCTCGTTCAAGACGCCCCTCCTCAACATCTACCAGCTCGGATCCAACCCGGCCTCGTCGACCTACATCCGCATGAAGCTCAAGGCCGCCGAGGAGTCGGGCATGAAGGTCAACCACATCCAGGTCCCTGCCGATGAGGAGTCTGGCGCGACCCCGGGTACTGGCGTCAAGAAGATCCTCGAGCTCGTCAACAAGGCCAACGCCGACGACAGCGTCGCCGGTGTCCTCGTCCAGCTGCCCCTCGAGGGCGCGACCAAGGAGGAGGAGAAGGACGTTGTCGACGCTATCGCCATCCACAAGGACGTCGACGGCTTCCACCCCGAGAACATCGGTCTCCTCAACTCGCGCATCTCCGAGCCCTACTTCACCCCTTGCACCCCGGCCGGTATCGTCAAGCTCATCGAGTCGACCGGTACCGACCTCAAGGGCAAGAACGTTGTTGTCCTCGGCCGCTCGGACATTGTGGGCACCCCGGTCTGTGCGCTCCTTCGCAAGCGTGACGCGACCGTCACCCAGTGCCACTCGCGCACCCAGAACATCGAGGCTATTGTCAAGCAGGCTGACATTGTTGTCGCGGCCATTGGCCAGGCGCAGTTTGTCAAGGGTGACTGGATCAAGCCCGGTGCCGTCGTTATCGACGTCGGTACCAACTTCATCCCCGACGCCTCGAAGAAGTCTGGCCAGCGCATGGTCGGCGACATCGACTTTGGCCCCGCCTCCGAGGTCGCTGGCGCCATCACCCCCGTCCCCGGAGGTGTCGGCCCGATGACTGTCGCCATGCTCATGAACAACACTTTCCTCGCTGCCAAGCGCCAGTGGGAGCACAACCGCCAGCGCAAGCTCACCCCCCTGCCCCTCAAGGTGCTCGACAAGGTGCCCTCGGACATTGAGATCGCTGTTGCGCAGACGCCCAAGCCCGTGGCCGAGATCGCCAAGGAGATGGGCGTCCAGGCCGACGAGCTCGAGTCGTACGGCAAGTACAAGGCCAAGATCGAGCTTGCCCTGCTCGAGCGCCTCGCCCACCGCAAGGACGGCAAGTACATCGTCGTTGCGGGTATCACCCCTACCCCTCTCGGTGAGGGCAAGTCGACCACCACGATTGGTCTTGCCCAGGCCCTCGGTGCCCACCTCGGCAAGCAGGCCATCGCGTGTGTGCGCCAGCCGTCGCAGGGTCCGACCTTCGGTGTCAAGGGTGGTGCCGCCGGTGGTGGTTACTCGCAGGTCATCCCCATGACCGAGTTCAACCTGCACCTGACTGGCGACATCCACGCCGTCACTGCTGCCAACAACCTGCTCGCTGCTGCCCTCGACGCGCGCATGTTCCACGAGGCTACGCAGTCGGACAAGGCTCTCTTCAACCGCCTCTGCCCGGCCAAGAAGGGTGTTCGCACGTTCGCCAAGCCGATGCTGAAGCGCCTGCAGAAGCTCGGCATCAACAAGACGGACCCGAACGAGCTGACCGAGGAGGAGGCCGCCCGCTTCGCGCGCCTCGACGTTGACCCGTCGACGATTACGTGGAACCGTGTTATCGACACGAACGACCGCTACCTGCGCAAGATCACTGTAGGCCAGGCGCCGACGGAGAAGGGCTTCTCTCGCGAGACGCAGTTCGACATTGCCGTCGCTTCCGAGGTCATGGCGGTGCTCGCGCTTTCCAAGGACGTTGCCGACATGCGCGAGCGCCTCGGCCGCATGGTCGTCGCGACCTCGAAGAAGGGCGACCCGATCACGGCCGAGGACATTGGCTGCGCGGGCGCCATGGCCGTGCTCATGAAGGACGCCATTAAGCCTACCCTCATGCAGACGCTCGAGGGCACGCCCGTGTTCGTGCACGCCGGTCCGTTCGCCAACATTGCGCACGGCAACTCGTCGATCATCGCGGACCGCATCGCGCTCAAGCTCGCGGGTACCGAGGAGGGCGACTCTGACGACCGTGCCGGCTACGTTATCACCGAGGCCGGTTTCGGTGCCGACATTGGCATGGAGAAGTTCTGTAACATCAAGACGCGCGTCTCGGGTCTGTCGCCCAACGCTGTCGTGCTCGTCGCCACGATCCGTGCGCTCAAGATGCACGGTGGTGGCCCCGCCGTGTCGCCCGGCAAGCCGCTCGACGCCGTCTACACCGAGGAGGCGCTCGACCTGCTCGAGAAGGGCTGCGCCAACCTGGGCAAGCACATTGAGAACGCGAAGAAGTTTGGCCTCAAGGTCGTCGTCGCGATCAACAAGTTCATGCACGACACGGATGCCGAGATGGCCCTCGTGCAGAAGTACGCCCTCGAGCACGGTGCCGACTACGCCGTCCCGGCCAACCACTGGGCCAAGGGTGGTGCCGGCGCCGTCGAGCTCGCCAACGCCGTCATCGAGGCGTGCAAGGACGAGTCCCAGTTCCGCTTCCTGTACGACACCGAGCTCCCGCTCGAGGAGAAGATGTCCATCATCGCGCGCGAGATGTACGGCGCCGACGGCATCGAGCTGTCCCCCGAGGCCAAGGCCGAGGTCGAGCGCTACACGGCCCAGGGATACGGCAACCTCCCCATCTGCATGGCCAAGACGGCCCTGTCCCTCTCCGACGACCCGAGCCGCAAGGGCGTCCCTACCGGCTTCACGCTGCCTATCCGCAACGTCCGCCTCTCGGCCGGCGCGTCCTTCGTCTACCCCCTCGTCGGCGACATGAGCACCATGCCCGGCCTCACCACCCGCCCGGGCTTCTACGACATTGACCTCGACCCCGAGACCGGCGACATTGTCGGCCTCTTCTAAAAAATCTTAACTTATTTTAAAAAGGGCATATCTTTATACAAGTATCAGCATAGACGCATCCTTTAACAGGACTTCATTTTGTAATATCTAGCATGCATTTCAACAGCACAAAGCGAGCGGAGCGCGAAGCGCGAAGCGCGGCGAGCGGCGAGCGCAGCGAGCTCTCTGAGCAGAGTTGGGCACATCGAGTCGCTGCCTATGGTACCGTATGAAAGAGCGCGCCACCCCCTCCGACGAGCATAGCAGGGTTCTTCCCTCTGCTCCCATTGTCCAGCGCGCAGCACCAGACAGCGCAGTGACATGAAGCCGGCGTACACTGTGCCTGCGCTTGATAAGAGCAAAGTACCCATGCTCAATAACATTCCGTCTCATACTCGGATCGGCAACTTGCAATCAAGGAACCGGCCGCACGGAACCAAACGCGTCAACCGTGCCATCGACCAGACCTCCACCGACCGTCGTCTGTCTGTCGACCTGCCCACGATCCACAGACAACGACCACAGCTCAGTCTTCAACCTCCTTAGGCTGGCATTCTCCCTTCCCCATCTTTGACACGTAACCACTGTTCGCATCGATCCGCTTCATCAAAGTCGACCATCCCCGCTTTCACGGCATTGAGCACACCAATCACCCGAATCCAACGTCATTAACGCCATTCCTCTGCTCTCAACTTGGGTTCAGTGACCTTCCTCTACCATCACCTCTCAACCCCTCAACCCCGGAATACACTGAACAACACTAAACTAGAGCCAAGCAAGATGGACGCCAGACCCCCAAGCGTGCCATTGCACCTTACCTCGGTTGCCATTCTTGGCCCCGACAATGCGCCCCTCTACGTGCACGCTTTCACGGGGCCGGACGATGAGATGCGCGCTTATCACTTGGCGCATGCTGCGGTTGACGTTATTGAGGAGCGAAGTGAGTACTTACGAGCAGAGCGAAGCGGAACGAGCTGCGCGAGGGTTGAGGTGAAGCAGACGGAAAGCCAGAGCGGGTCGCGCAAGAGACGGCGGAGTGATCCGTAGCAGGTCGATCAGCACTGAGGGAAGGAACGATGCCACCCCCTTTGGGAGGGCAAAAGGCAGGGTCCTCGAGATGCGAGGTGGAAAGAAGCGCTGAGGCTACTATGAGTGTGTGGTGCATGGAGGTCAGCGTCCAGGTCGGCCGGTGCTCTTGGGCTGCCCTCTCGGATCGCAAACAGGAGGGGGAACCAGAGTTTGCCGGCGTCCTGGAAGCAGATCTTCACGGCGCTGACAAAATCTCTCCGTCGCAAGCCTTCTGCGGATGAGAAAGAACGCCTGTCGTGGGCTGGCAAGGTGACAAGACTGCACTCGCTGTCACACTGCCCAGATTGTCGCGAGCCTCGCTTCAGATGCTCCGCTGCAGACTGTTCCTTTCGCTCGCCTCACCCCGCCGCCCGCAACCACCGCTAACCCCAGTCGTGATGATGAGCACGCCCTCGCGCCCAGCCGACTCGTACCTCGGCCTTCTGTTTTGCATGGAGGACATGGCCTTGTGTGTACCCCTTCAACGTCGCAACGGCCCCGCGCCGTGACATCTCAGCTGACAACAGCTACGGCTTCCAAACAACGACCAAGCTCCGCCTAGTGCTGAGCGTGGCCCTAGTCGACGCCGCGATCAAGGACAGCGACATAGTCTCAGTCTTCAGGGCACTGCACAACCTGCTCCTGCGCGTGATTTCGAACCCCTTCCTGAGCCTGCCGCGGAGCTTCCATGCTACCCCGGCTGAGCGGGAACGGCATACCGAGGAGAGCATGGCTGGGCTGCCACCTAAGGAGTCGGCGGTCTCTGCCGATGGGGCGAAAGAGGACGGTGATGGTGACAAGATCAAGGAAGGGGGAGACAGTGGGGAGGGGCAAGGAGGCAAAGAGGAGGAGCAGAAGATCACCAAGGTGAGCTAGCGGATCTATCAGAAGCTGACAAACAGGCACCAAAGAAATTGCTCAACGAACCTATACCACAGAATCGCATGTTCCGCGCTGATCCGGCTGATATTAGGCCGGAATGGTTCGAGAGCGAGCGGTTCAAGCTTGGCGTGGCGCAGTTGGGCCAGTTGCTGAATGGGAGGGCGTGAGGGGGTGTGAGTGCAGCGAGCGTGAGCGAACGTCGAGCTTGCTCTGGAGTTCGAGTGTGGGTAGAGACAGGTGAGTTGACCACAGTCAATCAAAGCTGACGCCCAGGCTAGACATGTATGAAACTATGTACACTAATGATCTTCGGCCTTGCGCCGTGTGTGCCCAGCCTTGAGTGGCACGGAGCGACTTGTCGACTGAGCAGATAGTCGTGAGCTATCCCATGTCTGAGCCACGGACCGTCTCGTGTCTGAGGCGTGGACTATCTCGTATCCGACACCGCAAACCCTCTCTGCAGGCAACTAACTGCATATGTCCATCATTCGCTCTATCACTGCCCCCTACCTCTTAACTGATATGGTAAACACATCCACCCAGACAGCGCAGACACACTCGCTCCGCTCGTGCGTCCTTCTTTACGGTCCCGGCCCAGCCGTCGCTCCCACTACAAAGAGCGCCAGCCACCGCCCGCAACCCGATGCGAAACTGCACCCAGTGCAGTTCCGCATGCAGGAGGCGACGGACCCACATTGACTGTCGCCCTTCGATTGACGAGATGCCGCGAGTAAGGCTTTTCGACAGATACGGGGCGGACATGTTCCCTAGCGTTATTCTCTTCCTCTCATGTATGTACCCGTCCCAGCTTGGGGCAGTTATGGTGAGACTTGCGTCCATTTCTTGAAGGGTGAGCCCTCCTCGGTGGAATAGTTTGCGTAAGAACGAGGGCACCTTGACTGCTGATGCATTTCTCTGCTCATTTATTTTGCATATTTAACATGCGGGTTCAATGAGCGTCTGCATTTCCGCAAGAAGCACATGGGGTCCATGCCAAACCGGAGTCAGTCGCACATCGTTGCCGTCCGCTCAACCTGTGCGCCATGCCGTGCCTCTATCTGCCACGAACTGGCGAGCTTTGTCGAGGGGGATGGATAAGTAGCTCATGGCGATATCTTCGCTGCTGTTACTGTCCTTGAATGTCATCGCCAACGCCAGTCATTTGCTGCCGGACGATAATCGATTGAGTGACAGTCGAGTGACAGTCAGAGTAGCTGAAGCTCAGCTCAGATCCTCCCGCCGATGCAAGGGCGCTCGCAGCGCCTCAGCAAAGTTCAGTCGACAGCGGAATGTGGGCCGTAGACTGCCAAGACCGAGCAAGACTGGTTCACTCGCTTTCCGGGCGCCGTGCAGACAGTATAACGTGCCTCGTGTAGACCGTATAACGTGCCTCGACCGAGGGACGTCAAGGACGTTTGTGACATCTCTTTGCAGACCTCAGCTGTGCTGTGCGCTCAGCCTTGACGTAGAGTTAGCCAAGCTTGACCTAGACACAGCTCAACCTGACCAAGCTTGCCAGAAGCCAGCTCGATCTGACCCGAGCTCGACGAGGCCGAACGCAGCTCCCTTTGCTCCAGACTTGCAGTCCTAGCTAGCAACTCTGCTTTATGCAACACAGTCAGATCAAGCACCCACGCCAGGTCATGTCCAGACTGCGCTCCAGCCACACGCCCTGCACGCCCTGCACGCCCTGCACGCCCTGCGGCCGCTGCTCCGCCCATTAAGAAAACCGAAATTATGCATACAACGCGTTAAAACGTCTTTAGGTAGTAATGGTGTAAATGAATGCTTTCTTTGCCTTTGCCTTTTGCGTCATGAGAACAACGACTCAGACTGCTGCGCTGCTCGCCATGCTCGCTGCTCATTGCTCGCTGCTCATTGCTCGCCTTCACGTAGCCCGCTCGCTTCGCTCGCGGCCTGCTACGCTTAGAGCTTGGCCTGAGCCTCCTCCTGGCTCTCGCACAGCTCGCGCATGTCGCGGAAGGCCTGGACGATCTCGTGCTTGAACCTAGTCGAGCTAGTCGTGTCGCACGAGATCTTGGACTCGAGGCCAAACTTGATCAAGTTGGGGCCAGCCATGTAGTTGATGCCGTAGCCGTCGGCGAAGGGTGCTCCGAATCCGGTAGCGTGGAACTGGACGCCCGAGGACAGGCCCGAGGTCGACAGCTTCCATGCCTGGGACGAGGCGTAGAGCTCGTCGTCGAAGAGGGCGTGGGCCTCTCCAGGGCGCAGCTGGACCTTGAGGCCCATCATGTGGCGGTCGTAGCCCTTGCCGAACGACGAATCCATCGTGAGCTTGCTGTGCTCCTTCGTGGCCGCGACCAGGGCGTCGTACCGCTGCTTGTTGGTTGCCTTCTTGTCCTGCATGAGCTTGACGAAGGCGCGGCTCTCTGGGCTGAGCGAGCGGATCACGTCCGTGCGGCCGTGCTTCATGAAGCGCGTAGAGGCCGTCTCGTAAGTCGCGACGCAGTAGCCCTGGTCCCTGAACCAGGCCAGCTGCAGGACCTGCTGGATGTACGCGTCCGGCGCGACCTTGCCGTGCTTCTTGATCCAGTCCGTGCCGTACTCGGCCCACCAGAGGGTTTGGCAGTCGCTGTCGTCCAGGATGGCCTGGTTGCGCGCGCGGCACGCCTCGATCTCGTCGGCAATCTCGGGCGAGATCTCAAAGTCCTCGCGCTGGAAGCCCTCGCCGAGCTTGGGCGTGGAAGAGGGCTTGGCGGCAGCGTCGAACTTAGAGTCGTCGACGGGCTCGTTGAGCGCGTAGTCGACAACGTACGAGGGGATGAGGGCGTCGACTGGCGAGTGCTCGCCCATGATGGCCGCGCGGCCGTTCGTCTCGACAATGACGGTGAGACACTTGTCGAACCACCGGTTCTCGCCGCCGTTCAGGCCGCCTTGCGCGTTGTGCATCTGCGCATCGACCTGGGGCATGCGCAGCGGGTCGTCGCGCGCAGGCAGCGAGGGGAGAGTGTACGTGTCGAGCGCGAGGCCGATGAGCGAGCGGTCGATCATGTCCATCGAGGCGCGGTTCTTGGGCGAGTGCAGCAGCACGCGCTCGCGGTTGATGACCCAGCTGTCGCGGTCGTCGGCGGTGAGGATGCCGACCTGGGCGGGACGCTCACCCTTGTCGATGCGCGCCTTGGCGTCGGCGACGGCGGCCTGGAGGAGCGACTCGATCTCGGCCACGGGGAGCGCGTCCGGGATCTGGCCCTGCGGCACCTTCTCAAACACGTCGACGCTGTACACAAAGTCGGCAATGTGCACAGTAACATGGCGCGCGGCGTTGTCCTGCGCAGAGAACGCGTCACAGTTCGGCAGCGGGATGCGCGAAATGTTGAACAGCATGCGGTACTGGTTCATGCACATCGGTCCCAGGCGCGACGCCTCGGGCGGCACCTCCTCGCGCTGCACCATGGTACGCAGGTTGGCGAACCGGCTCACGAGCCAGGCCGCACGGCGCACCTGCCAGTCCGTGATCCACTCGCGCTCAGTCACCGCCTCGTACGTCGTCGGGTAGTAGTAGTCCTTCTTCTGCGGGTGCTCGTCGAGCCACGGCTGGCCACCGCCCTGGCTGCCGGCAGGCAGAGTCTTGGCCGGGTTCGGGTCGAGCGGCACGATCGTCTTGTTCGTGGCACCGGGAGCAACGGGCGGCTGCGGGTTGCGCGGGTCCTCCTTGAACGTGAGCCACCAGTTCGAGTTGACAATGAGAGGAGCACGCCACGTGTGGTACGCGAGCGCGAGCCAAAGGTTGTCGTCGAGCCAGTTGTTGGCGGAAATGTGGTCCAGATCCTTCAGACGCTCCTGCAGCTTGGCTCCGAGTCCGCTGGCAAAGTCCTTGGCGTAGAGCTTGCGCTTCTCCATCTCCTTCTGGAACGCATGTTGTCCGTACTGCGGGGGTGGTTAGCGTTGTCGGTGCGGGGTGCTGAGCTGAGCTGGGCTGTGGTGAGGGATGCGTTTGCGCTAGCGCAGGTGGGACCGGCTGATGAGTGACCCGGCCAGAGAATAGACGTCGTTCCACCAGGCGTTGGTGAGTCTAGCGCAGTGCAAATGCAACAACAGTGTGCAATGCAATATGTCCATTCCCGCCTACTCTCCCCTTCACTGCACTACTCACCTTCTGCTCAACGAGGGGCTCGAGCGACTTGATGTAGCCCTGGAGCGACTGCTCGAGAGGGGGGACGGGCAAGCGGGGCAGCTTGTCCTGGTTCTCAAACGTCTTTGCGTTGGGGTTGGATGCCTTGGGTGGCATGGTGGAAGAAAAGGAGCGTGTGAGTGATGTGAGAGAGGCCGTGGTCGGGATGCGGGTGTGAGAGATGCGAGAGGATGCAGAAGAGATGAGAGAAGAAGACTGCCTGATGGGGATGCGCATAGTGAGGAATGGCCTTTGGGCTCTAGCAGAGTTCTTTGGGTGTTCGGTTATTCAAGAGGGCGGTCGCGCGCTGAGTGGTCGGCCGTGATCGCGTGGGCGGATGGGTGGGCGATCGGTGGTTGGACGGGGTTCGGCTATCTGGAATGGTAGAGGGAGATTCAGAGAGAGCCTCGATCCAACGTGCGCGAACGATAATTCAGTTCAGTAGTGCTTGCGAGTGAGCGAGCGAACGTCGATGTAGGACGATGCTGATGCAGTGAATGGGTCGCAGTGAGTGATGATGGGATGGGCAATGACAAGAACGAGAGTCTCCTGTCTCTGTTAGGGGATGTCAGAGTGTGTCCCCCACCACCTGACCTCGCCGTCCTCGTCATATACTCTTCCAGGTCCCCGTCACTCGCGTAGAGCCGAGCCCCGCTCAAGCGAATCTCGCCTTGTTCCCCCTTGATCCCCCCCAGTTCCCCGCCGTCGTCGCATACCATTGCATAGTGCTACACCCAACAATGTCAAGTCCCGGTTCCCCGCTGTGCACCGGCGCATGCCCCGGACGCGGCGCGGCTGAGCCCCGGAGCCACTTCCGGGCCTTGGTCCGAGCCGGCGGCACACTCTACCCGGGGTAGGGCGAAGGGGGAAGGGGGTGGTCACCGTAGAGTTATGGTATGACCGTGGGAGATTCACTCACGTGGCTATCTCCGAGCACGGGGCACGTGACTCTCTCTCTCCCTCACTCTTTGTTCCTATCTCGGGGCATCGTCGGATAATCCCCCTCCACTTTGGATCTTGCCGTGCCTGGCTCTGTTTGTCCACTCATCCGATCGCTGATTTCCGCTCCGTCTCCACATTTCGAGCGAGGGCCGGATCACCTTCTTCCTCACCTTCCTCGTCTTCCCTCTCCTCGTCGCTTCGCTGTCTTCATCGTCGTCGACAACCATGAACTCGCTCAGGTCAATACGATCACTCGCATTTGCACCGCGGATACGAGTCGCCCAGCGGCGGACATTCTCAGTCACGATCAGGCGACAGGACGAAGCCAATGCCGAAACAGTCGAGTTGACAGAGGTGAGTCACCCTGCTGCCCATTTTCCGTTGCCGCTTTTCCTAGGATCAAACTGACTTCTCAGCCGGCTACATACGTCTCCACCTCCAATGACATCTACTTCAACCTCTCGTTTGAGGATTGGCTCCTGAGGCAGACGCCACGATCACAGCCGATCCTCTTCCTTTATCGCAATGAGCCGTGTGTTGTCATCGGACGAAATCAGAACCCGTGGAAGGAGAGCACGCCGAGAGTGCTGAGAGAGCTGGGCCTGCCAATGGTGCGGAGGCGGTCGGGTGGAGGAACAGTGTATCATGTGAGTGACAGTCGCTCGGTGGAGCGGAGATGGTAGCTGAGAGTGGGCGCAGGTGTGAGGCAGAGGTGTTGGAAGCCTAGAGGGCTGGTGTGGCACCGTCTGTCTCAGACTGTTGTTCCGGCACTTGGCTTGCGAGAGTCAAGCCCGTGTCACCGTTGTGCTCAATTACGGTGCTGCGAGTCCGTTTGCACCGACCGTCGGGCTCGGTGGCAGCACGAAGGGGACCCCTGCTGGGCGTCTGGCATCTGGCCTGCTGCTGCCTTCCCCTGCAGCTCTCTACAGTGGTGACAGCGGCTAACCCCAGGACATGGGCAATACCAATTTCTCGATTGTGCTGCCCCGGTTGGCATTCACGCGATCCGCTGGAGCAATTCTCGTCGCCAAAGCGGTGCGAGAGCGGCTAGACGTTCCTCCGTGTACGACGAACAGCCGGCACGATGTGGTTGTCCGAGACCCGGAAGAGCTGAAGGTGAGTCGTGGGTTGATCTCGTAAGAGCACGCCGTCGGACGCTGCTCTAAATCACCAGTATGTCCGCAGCTAATGCTAGGTCTCCGGCTCGGCCTACAAAATCATCCAACACCGCGCCTACCATCACGGCACGATGCTGATCTCTTCCGACCTTTCGACGCTCGGCCGCGCTCTCCGCTCCAGCTCACCCAACATGGTGAGCAAGGGTGTCGAGTCCGTCCGCGTGCCCGTCTCGACGATCAACCTGCACCGGTCATCCTCAGCGAAGGAAATCACGCACGATTCATTCGTCTCGGCCGTCCTAGCCGAGTTCGGAAACGTATACGGTCCTTCTGAAACGCAGATCGTGAACGAGCAGAGTGTGTTTGGCGGCGAGCTGTCGAAAATGGGAATGGACGACAAGGGCCTCGCCAAGATCAAGGAAGGCATGGAGGAACTGCAGTCGTGGGACTGGGCATTCGGCCAAACACCAGCCTTCACGAACCACTTTGAGGGTATTCTGTCCTGTGGCAAAGTCCGGGCGGAGGTGGAGAGCAAGCACGGCGTCATCAACGCCATGACGCTGGACATCCTCGATGCGGAGGGCGAAGGTGTCGGCGACGGCGGAAGGAGCAGGGACGAGGACCAGGATGCGCTCGAGAGGATCGCGCAGTGCTGCCTCGGACTCCGGTATGAGACGCTCGACGGCGTGGGCACGTTCCTCGGTGACTCGGTGCGGCCGGATCTGAGCTGGGAGGTGGTGAGCTGGCTGCAGAGCCATATGTAGGCGTGTTGACTAGACATGTAGATCAGGATACATCTTGCATCGCATCAGACAGATGACTAGCGCTGCTGGCCAGGAGCTTGTCGAGACATGAGGCTACGGGGTAATGGGAGTTTTAGGGCTGGGAACACGGCTTCAGAGTCTACAGTGGCACGACGTATCGGCGTCCAGGTCGATGTGGCTGGAGCCATGAGCCATCAATAGTTACTAACGCGGGGCAGGGCCGGCAGGGCAGCCCGTAGATCGCAGGTTGCAAGTCCCAGGGGCCCAGATCGTAGTCGCCGCAACGGGCCTCAGGTAATGCCCAACAGCAGCCAACATCTGCTATCATCAAACCTCAGAAATCTTCAACGACCTCTCGGCAATGCAATCCGAACACGCGTCAGTCAGCGCTCAGCAGGTCTCTCCAATCGTCACAGATTTTCATCCCACCCAGAGTCGCAGTGAAGTCCATCCCAATGCATAACCCACGCACGCAGCAACGCCCAATCACTCAATATGAGCCCTCCCCTCCTCCAACCGCAACACCCTCCCGTCCCTCCAAGGAACCTCATCCTCATAATGGCTCACAACAATGACAGCCTGTCTCTCCCCCCTCAGCCTCCCATCCTCGCCAATCTCACCCCACTCCTCCTTCAAGAACGCCCTACACTCCTCCCAAATCTCCTCATCCATCCCCTGCGTCGGCTCATCCAGCACGAGCACCTCCGGCCGTCCAACGACCGCCCTCAAGAAAACAAGCAGAGCCTGCTGAGGCGGAGTAAAGTGGCTAAACTCTCTCCTAGCAATAACCTTCGTATCCACATCTTCTCCATCCCTGGGTCCTTTGAGCAGTTCCTTAAACCGCCCAATGAGCCCAAGGACCCTCTCCCTTTGCTCAGGCGAGAGGCTGCGGCGAGAGAAGACGCCCTCGAATCCAGTTCCGATCGCGTCATAGGCCGATAGACCCATGTTGCGCGGAAAGCTTGCGAAGATCTCGGGGGACGAGTGCCCGACTCGTCGTTTTAGGATCGTGGTCGGGATTGAGCGCCGGGGCTTTCCGAAGAGTGTTAAAGAGGTTGAGGGGAGGGAGTAAGATTGAGGGTGCAGGCCGAGCAGGAGGGAGAGGAGGGTCGTTTTGCCACTGCCGTTGCTGCCTTGGAGATGCCAGCGCGAGCCTGGTAATATGCGCCAGGTTATGTTCCGTAGGACGGGGCGGGCGCCGGAGGCGTAGGAGACTGATACGTCTTTCAGGTCTATGAGGGGCTCTGGCTCGGCGTCGGCGGCGCTGGAGGCGGCGTCGGCGTCGGCGTCGGCGCTGGAGGTCGCAGAGGTCGCTGAGGTGGCGGTCGTGGTTGCGGCGGCGGCTGAGGTCGCAGAGGTGGCCGAGGTAGTCGACTGTGGCAGAGACGAAGAGGGCACTCTCTCCCTCTCCCTCCTCCGCTCCATCCACTCCTCCCTCCCCCCGACCCAAACCCTCCCCTGCCGTACATCAACGACGCAATTCACCCATTCAGCAAGTGTATCCTCCCCTCTATCCCTGAGCACAAGGACCACTCTCGGGCTCCCCTTAGCGTTCATATCGCCCAGCAGACCGCGCACTTCCTCCCGACTCCTGACATCTAGACCCGCCATCGGATCCTCGAGTAGTAGCAGCTTAGGCCTGTACATGAGCGCATGTGCGATTCTGGCCCTGCGCGTCTGCCCCGAAGAAAGCGCAATGGCAGGCAGATCGGCCAGATGCGTCAACCCCATAAGCTCGAGGGCCTGATGCATCACGTCGGGGGGAATGGGGCGGTCAGCTTGGCCGGGCAGAGCCATTGCCGATCTCGATAGCTTCTCCCGCAATGAGAGGCGGTCCTCGTCCAGGAGGGCACCGTAGCGCGCTGTGTAGTCTGTGAATTCCCCACTGGAGGCCGGACGCGCAAAGGCGAGATAGCGGACTGCGCGCCAGGCGTCGGCGTCTATCGAGGGTGGAGGGGGACTGTGGGAGACGGGGAGGGCGCCGCCGGGTTGAGGGACGGGAGGGAGGATGCGGTGCCGGCCTAGCAGGGTCTGAGTGTCAGCTAAGCATGTACCTTGTAGCGATGCAGAGGCCGGAGTGGTTGATTTTAGCGCTGAAGCTCTATGTCAAAGGGGTTGCTTATTCGATCATATGTGTGCCTCTGAGAAATAACGCTCGAGAGATGAACACAGGGCAAGCTGTGATGCAGGCGTACCAATACATGGCAGTCGAAGTAGCCCGCGGTGTGGCAGGCGTACGCTTCGATATGCCCAACTGTACACCAAGATGCCCGGCGCCGCCGTGACCGAGTACGATGTCTCCCGACCGCCCCGTGCTGCTCATACACGCTGAGCTCGTCCGGCGAGAGCCTTTTCTCCACCGGAGAGAAAGACCTCACACGATCAGAGCTCCGATCCCGTTCATGAGCCCCTTGCCCAGCTCCCTCGCTCGCTCCGCTCGCTCCGGTCGCAAGCAGCAACTCACCTCAACAGCCAACCTCCTTCCCTCCGAATCACCAACCACAGCCCACCCCTCAGAGTTCCCCTCGTCGATAGTCCACCCCTGCTCCGGAAACCTCAACAACGCCTTATTCGCATCAGTCCTGCCCGTGCCGAAGGGAAAGACAGTCGCGTTGGGGGGTAGGCGGACGTGTGGTCCTCTCCGTACGACCGTTCTCAGCATCGTTACCCGAGAGATTGAAGGCTGTCGATGACTATCGGGGTGGTAGTGGCCGCTGCTCGCTGTGAAGAGAAAGCTGGATTCTGAGCTTGTAGATTGCGGTGGTCGACCTGAAGTCTGAGCTTGTAGGTTGCGGCAGTCGACTTGAGGGCGAGCGATGAAGGGCTGTCCCGTGTTTCGTTGTAAGGACGGGTGGTTCGTAGCGGTCGGGCGCTTCTTATACTGTTCGTAGTCGCACCTAATGCTCACAGCTGAGTGTAGTTGTAGTAGCTGCCGGGTTGAGTCAAGTGTAGTCAGAAGAGAGACTTAGCCCCTGGTATCCCCAGGTGCAGTTCAAGGTGGAGAGTCAATGTGGAGGTTGACCATCTTCGGGCGAGTCTCCCGGACGAGCTGCAGGGAGCTGGAGGATCCACATACCACGCTAGCAACATCACGCTGAGGTCATAGACACGGCTAACTGTTCGAGGCCACGACGTTCGATATACTGACCGGGCGACATTCGCGGGGAGGCTGAGACCGGGTCGTGCAGCATGACCCTCACAAGAGGTCAGATCACAGATCTCAGAAACAAAAGAATGAGGCGCCATGCACGCACGCACGGCGCACACACACGGAACGCTCCGACATTCCGGCGATTGGATTCCAGCGCATCCAGCCCATCGCACAGACATCACACTTCGCGTTGGCGGCACACGTGCAGCTAGCGACTAACAGCGCCTGAGCCTACGTCGGTGCTCATACTCGCGCTCGTGACAATCACGTTCATAGCAGCTACAATGGGATACTACGATTTTTTCGATTACTGCTGACTCTCCGATGAACTCTGCTCCGCTCCACAGTGTCTACTACGTGCACTCTGTACGCGGTAGTAGACACTCCGCACTAAGCGAACGCTAGGCAGCGCAGGCCTCGCGCTTCGCGCTCGGCGTTGCGCTTACTTCTGCAGCTTGCTCTTGAGCAGGTCCTTGAGGGTCGCGCCGTCCTTGGCGAAACCGCGGATACCCTCGTTGAGCTTCTCAAACGCCATCTGGTTCTCGAACAGGTCCCAGGTAAACTTGGGCTGGTCGTTGATGTACGACACCTTGTCGAGGGCCTTTGCCGACTTGGCCTTGTCGACCGAGAGGACCTGGGGGACGGGGTCGTTGGCGTTCTTGAGCTCCTCGAGCAGCTTGGGCGAAATGGTCAGGAAGTCGCAGCCGGCGAGCGCCTTGATCTCGCCAGTGTTGCGGAACGACGCGCCCATGACAATCGTCTTGTAGCCGTGCTGCTTGTAGTAGGTGTAGATCTCGCGGACCGAGACGACTCCGGGGTCGTCCTCGGAGGAGTACTCCTTGCCGGTCGCCTTCTTGTACCAGTCGAGGATGCGGCCGACGAAGGGCGAGATGAGGGTGACACCGGCCTCGGCGGCGGCGATGGCCTGGGGCATCGAAAAGAGGAGAGTGAGGTTGCAGCTGGGGGAATGTTAGCATACGAGCGAAGCGAAGTATGCGTAATGAGCAAGGGGTCAAGGCCGGGCGGCCCTCTGACCGAGGTGACACCCTGTCACCTCTCTCACGCTCAAACTCACTGGATGCCCTCCTTCTCAAGCTGGCGGGCGGCCTGGATACCCTCCCAGGTCGAGGCAATCTTGATGAGGACACGGTCCTTCTCAACGCCGCGCTCCTTGTAGAGCTCGATCAGGTGGCGGGCCTTGTCAATGGTAGCCTGCGTGTCGAACGAGAAACGAGCGTCGACCTCGGTCGAGACACGGCCGGGGACGATCTTGAGGATCTCGGTACCAAAGTTGACGAGGAGGGCGTCGAGGGCGGCGTCCGTCTTGTGGTCAATGTCGCCAGAGGCCTTGTTGCCGTACTCGATGGCCGAGTCGATGAGCTTGGCGTAGGCGGGGAGCTTGGCAGCCGCAAGGATGAGCGAGGGGTTGGTGGTAGCGTCCTGGGGCTTGTAGGCGGCGATCGACTCGAAGTCACCCGAGTCGGAGACGACGGTGGTGCCGGCGGCCTTGAGAGCGTCGAGAGAGGTGGACATTGTGTGTGTGGTTTGGGGAGATGTGATGAAGTGAAGGATGCGGAAGAGGTGAGAAGGAGATGTTCTTTATGAAGTGTGTGTGGCTTCTTCGAGCATACCTACCTCTGACTGACTGACTGCTATACGTCAGCGGAGTCTGGCCTTTCTTTGGGCTCTCCCACAGTCGCCGGATTCGGGTTCCGCGCGGACGTCATAGTCCGCTCCCCCCTGATCTTCCCCCGTAATCAATTCCGCTCCGGCTCTACTAAGCAGGGGGAATCGTTAGGGTTTCATGAGGGATCCCTTAGTCAGGCTCGGTCATGCAGCCGTGCAGTCGGGCGGCGGACATAGGCGCGGGGAGGTCACGTGGAATGGCATGCCTTTACCCATCGCCCGCCTTCCTGTGGCCAACACGTGACCCCGCTCGCCTAAACTCTCCACGTGGCGACCCCGCCGATCAATGACGTTGTTGCTCTCCCAGGCGTGCCCCGATAGGCCGATTTCATGGCTGGCTGGCTGGGTACTCTCTGGGTTTCCGTCCGATATCGTCATTTCCTGGGCTGCAAGCGACTTTGCTGTAGAGCGACTGGCCCAGCCCTCCTCCCCACCCAGTCGAGCTCCCTCCCACCAACCACGCTCCATCCCTCCTCCCCTCCTGACATCCTCATCTTGCTCTTCCTCTTCATCAAGGAACACACACTCACACCCACCGCAGCCACCACCGCCGCCGACGCCAGCCAGCCATGTTCAGGCAAGCATCGCGGCCGCTCGCCCACAGGGCTACAGCTGCAGCTCGCCTCGCAAACCCGTCCGGCACCACTTTCTCCAACGTCCAGCGCACTCAGCTCAACCAGCTCTCACAGGTCCGCAATGCGTCCTCGTTCCGTCGCTCCAAGCCCGGCCGCTTCGTCGCCGGCACCTTTGCCGTGGGCACGGCGGCCCTGCTGCTCGCGTACTACTATGACTCCGAGTCGATCGCCCACGAGCACCTCATCATGCCGGTCCTCCGCAAGCTCCTGACCCCCGAGGAGGGACACAAGTTTGCCGTCAAGCTGCTCTCCCTGCCGTCCTGGGCTCGCCCCGGAGACATGGGCGTCGACGGCCCCGAGCTGCACACCGAGATCTTCGGCCTGCCCGTGCAGAACCCCGTCGGTATCGCGGCCGGCTTTGACAAGGACGCGCAGTGCGTCGACGGTCTCTTCGACATTGGATTCGGCTACGTCGAGGTCGGAAGCGTGACCCCCCTCCCACAGCCGGGCAACCCCAAGCCCCGCTTCTTCCGCCTCGAGGAGGACGACGCCGCCATCAACCGGTACGGCTTCAACTCGCTCGGCCACGGACAGGCCCTCACCCAGCTCCGAGCCCGCGTTCACCGCTACGCCAAGGAGCACCCCGAGCTCTTCCCCGACCCCGACGCTGCCAACCTCGTGCCCCCACGCGGCGTGCCCCGCTCGCTCCGCAAGGACCACGTCCTCGCCGTCAACCTCGGCAAGAACAAGGCGTCGTCGGCAGAGTCGGACGACGACTACCTCAAGGGCGTCCAGCTGCTTGGCCCGTACGCCGATGTTCTCGTCGTGAACGTTTCGTCGCCGAACACGCCCGGTCTCCGCGCGCTGCAGGGCCGCGACTCGCTCACCCGCCTCCTCTCGGCTGTCGTCAAGGAGCGTAACGCGATCGCTGTCGACGGACTTCCCAAGGTCGCCGTGAAGGTGACCTGCGACCTGTCCGAGGACGAGCTTGCCGATGTCGCCTCGTCTGTCCGTAAGGCGGGCATCGACGGTGTCATCATCTCGAACACGACGATCCGCCGTGACCTCGGCCTCAAGAGCGACAACGCGAACGAGGTCGGCGGACTCTCCGGCAAGCCTCTGTTCCCCTACGCGCTCAACGGTGTGCGCCAGCTCCGCCCCCTCCTCCCCCCGAACATTCCCATCATCGGCTGCGGCGGCATCTTCACCGGCCAGGACGCACTCGACTTTGCGCACGCGGGCGCCTCACTCGTGCAGCTGTACACCTCCTTCGGCTACCGCGGTGTCGGCACTCCCCGCCTGATCAAGAACGAGATCTCCTCGCTGCTCGAGAACGCCGACGGGCTCGCCATCGTCTCCTCGTGGACGGAGCAGGTCGGACGGGGCGACAAGGCCACCCGCCTGCCGTGGGACGAGACTCGCGTCGCCCACGAGAGCGCCATGATCCGCAACGAGGCCGACAGCCTCTCGCGCCAGCTCGCCGACGTGCGTGCCCAGCAGAGCGCGAAGGAGCGCGAGCTCGAGGCTCGCCGCCGCGGCCTCGACTCGAGCGTCGGCGACCTCCGCGGCCGCGCCGAGCAGTACGGCCAGCACGCGCACGACGTCGTGCGTGCCGGTGCCGAGCGGGCGCAGGACTATGCCCGCCAGTGGGGCCGCGAGGCCGAGGGTGCGGCGCAGGATGCTAAGAGCACCGCGCGCCAGTGGGGTAGGCAGGCCGAGGGCGCCGCGCACGATGCTAAGAACACTGCGCGCGCCTGGGGCCGCCAGGCCGAGGACGCAGTCCACGACGGCCTCGACCGGGCGCACGACGGCGCCCGCCGCGCAGCCGACGAGGTCCAGCGCGGCGCCGAGCACGCCCAGGACAAGCTCCACTCGACGCTCAATGCCGCCGAGGCCAAGCTCCGCTCGTGGGGCCGCCAGGCCGAGGGCGCCGCCGAGCAGGCTAAGGACCAGGCTCAGCGGACGGCGCAGGATGCTAAGAGCACTGCGCGCCAGTGGGGCCGCTCGGCTCAGCAGAGCGCCGAGGAAAACGCCGAGGAGGCTCGCCAGACTGCGCGCTCGTGGGGCCGCCAGGCCGATGCGTCGCTGCGCAACGCCGCCGACGAGGCGCACGACACGGCGCGCCAGGCTGCCGACGAGGCGCAGCGCGCGGGCGAGCAGGCGCAGGACGCTCTCCACAGCACGCTCAACGCTGCCGAGCGCAAGCTCCGCTCTTGGGGCCGCCAGGCCGAGGGCGCGGCTGAGGAGACGGCCGAGTCTGCCCGCCAGTGGGGACGCCAGGCTCAGCGCGACGCCGAGCAGAGCGCCGAGGAGGCCAAGCACACTGCGCGCCAGTGGGGACGCCAGGCCGACGCCTCGCTCCGCGACACGCTCGACGGCGTGCACGACTCTGCGCGCCAGGCCGCCAACGAGGCGCAGCGGGCCGGCGAGCAGGCGCAGGACGCTCTGCACTCGACGCTGAACGCTGCCGAGCGCAAGCTCCGCTCCTGGGGCCGCGAGGCCGAGGAGGCCGTCAAGGACACGGCGGAGAGTGCGCGGCAGTGGGGCCGCGAGGCTGATGAGAACT
>JASJUY010000049.1:0-84477 GCA_030347605.1 Trichosporon sp. DN520 | reverse complement strand
CCCGCCACCCCCCCCCGCCCGGCCCCCCGGCCCGCCTTCGGGCCTCGGTCCCCCGCCCCCCCCCCCCCCCCCCCCCCTCCCTTTCGCTCCGCGAACGTGCTCAGTCGCACTCGTCACTAGTGATCCACGAGGGTGACGAGGTGACTTCCCAGTGTCCCACGAGGCTCCACGGTTTCTTGCGGTGAAACGCCGATTGTCCCGGGCCCCGTGCCGGCGAGCAGTAGCAGCAGCAGCAGCACTAGCTTCAGTGACGACGAGAGATAGCCAAGATGCGACTCGGACGCTTCAGCTTCTCCCTTGGTTCTTCTCGAAAGTCGCGCAAGTCGAGCACGAGCGACAGCTACACTAGCTACACTAGTTCCTCGTCTGAGAAAACGCCTGTGCGCCGTGACAGTCGACCGAGCTTCTCGAAACCGCCTCGCCTCGCTGGCCAGCCTGATCCTCAGTCACCCGACTCTCCACCTGTTCCTTCACTTTACGCGCCTCCTTCGCTCTCGTCTGGATCTGGCTCTGCTCCCTCTGCCCCAGCACCGCTCTCGGCTTCTCCACGCGGCTCGCTCGACTCGCTCGACCCTCGCATGTACACTGCCCCCATGGCGCCCACCGCTATTGTCATCCCGCTGTACATCTACCCCACGCCTGGGGCGTGGTCGTCGCTCGTTCAGACGGCGCGTGCCAACCCGCTCGTGCCCTTTGTCGCGATCGTGAACCCCAACAATGGCCCGGGCACGACCGTCCTGCCGGACACGTCCTACCAGGCTGCTCTGGAGGAGCTGTGCTCCGTGCCGAACATCACTCTGCTAGGCTACGTGCACTGTGTGTGGTGCAAGCGTGATCTGCCGCAGATCGAGTCCGACATCGACATCTATGCCTCCTGGGAGGCCGAGAGCCAGGGTCGCTTCGGTGTCTCTGGCATCTTCATCGACGAGGCGCCCTGGGACCCTGTCCACCGCCCTTACATGCGCCGCCTGGCGTCCTACATCCGCCGCACGTTCGACGAGGAGACGGGCCGGCGCGGAGTCGTGTGCTACAATCCTGGTGTAGTCGTCGAGCAAGGCTACCTCGAGGACTGTGATCTGGCCGTAGTCTTTGAGCAGTCTCACAAGGAGTGGTACAACTACTTCCTGCGCAAGGGTCTTGTGCAGATCCCATACAACCTCCGCTCAAAGTGTGTCGCCATGGTGCACTCTTTCGGGCAGCTCGAGGCCGAGCCCGGCTCCCCCACGACCGCAGCCAATAGCATCAACGAGCTCGCCAGCGTCCACGCTCCCGCGCATTGCATCGGCAACGCCTACGGCCACGCGCGCAAGGCCAGCGTCGAGCTTGACGGCACGCACGCAGGCGGCGAGGAGATGGCCGCTACGGCTGTGACGGACCAGATCATCCAGCTCGGCTTTGGCGGAGTCTTCCTCACAGAGCAGGTCGGCGGCTACACCCACTTCCCCAAGACGTGGGACACGGTCGCTGAACGCCTCACGCAGACCCAGACGCTCGCCCGCAGCAACCGTATCTAGGTTGGGAGCGGTTAGATGCGGGTGTGCGAGGCAGAGGAGGCTGGTTCTGGCGTTCATTTTAGTGGAGGGGGAGGCGGTGAGGTGAGCCGAGTAGAGCGGGGCTATGCGTTCGCAGTCCAAGTCCCAGTCCCGGATCCCGGCGCTAGCAATGCTTCTTATCTGTATCATGCTTAGACTTGTTTAGCATGTCTCGGCTGATCTGTGCACTGCGGGTGATCTTTGGGTCCTTCTAGACTTCTGGACTGCATCTCGGCCCGCTCGGCGCTAAAGGTATAGAGGATCGTCGCATAGTGGCACGGTGGTATGGTGGCTTACGACACGACCGACGGCGATCAGCCGTTCATGAGCCGGTCAGCCGTGCGGTGGCACGGTAGCTCGGAGAAACGGAGGCACGCACGGGCACGGACTTTGAGCATTGGGGCGCGCCGGCTGCCGGATCTGCAGGGGATGTACGAGATCTACGAGGCATGCGGCGTCGAGAGCGGACTGCAGCATGTGGTGGAAGGAGGATACATGTGGGTCCGAGCGAGTGACAACCTCGGCGGTGGCGACGGCGCTACCGGCGTATGGGTTATACGGGATGGCGTCGAGCCGCAATGTGCACCGACGAACCGGAGCGCAGAGAGCGGCCAAGCGGCGTCGAGTACGGCTCAACCCTGCATTGAGTGGAGGTCGAAGATGTGGGGGAGAGGAGGAAACCCTGACGCCGGCTGTCCGACTGCATGCGACCAACTGCCGGATGCATTTTAGAACAATTTGGATGGGGAAGGAGTGCGAAGGGGCATTGGAGGGGGAGGCGACATGGTAACATAGGGACATTTACAATAGAATCATACCAAGGACTAGTCGGGCGACATTTTGGCAATCTACAATTGCAATTAGCAACTTTCTTGATAAATCATTATACAGATACAGGACATACAGATACATAAAATATAAATGGTAGTCTCCTTTTCATGATAAGCATATTGGGTCAATTTATAATATTTTTTGCGAGACGGAACCGAGATTATGCGAGCATGCCGGAAAGCAATAAGCATCAAGCATTAGGCACCCGGATTGAAGGATCGACTTCCGTGTGCAACCGGGGATCATCACGTGAAAGAGCGTATGCATACTGCTTATGAAGACACGGACTAGCCGTAACGTACAGATGCGTGAAGCGTAAGCGTGAAGTGAAAATGGGAATGGGGTTATGACTATGAAAATACCAAATGCTGCAATACCGCGATACCTTTCCGGTTGGCACAGTGAAGTGTGCCGCGCGGAAGAGGGAAGGACGCGGTACGCGGATAAGACAAGGGACGCTAGACCGGCCAGTCGTCCCTGTCCGGGTTATAGGGTTTGGGTGCGCGATGCAGGGAATGAGGGTGCGTGCTAATTGCTAGGCTACATTACCGCGCGATGCGGTTACACGGCTATCGACGAGCTTGCGAGCTTACGAGTCGAAGCGGCCGTCGCAGAACTCGACCCACTTGTCGAGGTTCATCTTCTTCATGACCATGGAGAACTTGGCCGAGCCGGGCGGGGTGCACTCCTTGCTGAGCGAGTCGGCGGGCATCTCAGTGCCAGCCTGTGAAGGGTACTCGATCGAGAAGACGGGCTTGTTCGCGTCGATCATGGGGCGGTACTGGTCGCACTCCTTGTACTCGCCGCACTGCTCGACAACCGAGAACTGAATGTGGTCGCGGACGTCAGGAACAATGGCGGCAGCGTTCTTGAGACCACAGCCCATGTTGTGCTTGGCCGCCTCGGCCGCGAGCCACTTGACGTAGTCAGCCGCGTCGGCCTGAGTGAGGCCAAGGCCGTTCTCGTTGTTGTACGCGTCGACGTTGTCGGGGTCGACAGCGTCGCAGCCCTTGTCGGCGGCCATCTTCAGGCGCTGGGCCATGATCGAGCGGACCTTCTCCGAGCCAGTCTTGACCCACTTCTCGCCCTTCCAGCCCTTGAGGCCGCTGCCGAGGTCAGACTGGTCCCAGTCCTTGGCGTCGGCGCGCCAGTCCTCCCAGCTGCCGGCAGAGAAGTAGCAGATCACCTTCTTGCCCGCGGCGTGCAGCTTGTTGATCGTGTCGGTGTCGACCTCGAACATGTCCACGTCGTAGACATCGACGTTGGGAGAGGGCTTGCCGTCGGCGCCGAAGGGGATGTTCTTGTCGCTAAGAGAGATCTGCCACGAGGCGCCGACCGGCGGCTGCCACACAGCAGTGGGAGGCGAAGCAGGAGAACCAGTGCCAGCGGAGGCAGTGGGCGAGACGGCGGCGGAAGAGGCAGAGATAGAAGCAGTGGCCGACACAATGTCGGAGACGGAGGCGGTAGCCGAGGGGGCATTGTCGGAGTCATCCGCCGACGAAACAGACTTGTGCCTGTTCTTGGTGCAAATCCCGACAGGGATACCCACCGCGAGGGGGATGATCAAGACGAGAAGGAAGGCGAAGATAACCATCTTTTTCCACAACGGCCAGCGTTGTTTACGGGGTTGTTCGTCGAGAGGAGAAAAGTCGCCGGCCTCGAGATCGGACTCTGTCCGGTCAGTCGCTGGAACTTTGAGGTAACGAATGTGTGTTGAAAGGAATGTGTGCGGCGATTCAACTAGTGAAACGCCTACTAAAGTGCTAACACAAACGACGAAGCGAACTAGGAAAAAGAGAGAGAGGAGTGGAAGGAAGGAGTGGACCGCGGAAGAGGATAGGGATGGGAGAGACAATGTAGGGATGCATGGGCGCGGGATTATGTATGATCGCTTGCAGCGGCATCCGACGCGTCGCGGGATGCATTTGCGATCGCGAACATGCCTCTATGCAGCAGGTGAAAAGTGACAAGAGGTGGTGAAAGCTTAAAACACGACGTGACCGGCCCGACTGGGCAGTCCACGGCTGTCATGGGTCTGGATGGACAGTCTAGACCCGGACCAGTTGGTCTTGGCTCGACAGTCGGATGGAAACGGGGGGACGCAGGTGATGTCTAATGAGAGGGCAGGGGGGTTCTAATGTGACTTTCGAGGTCCTTGGAATGAGGTAAGGACGTAACGAGGTAATGAGGGCAAGGGGGTGGTGGAGGGGGATTGGGCGATTGGGTGGGCTAGGACCAAACCACTTACTGCTGCGTGTGCCATCCTTCTGGTACGAGTTGGAGTCTGGCCCATCGGATGGGATGAACTGGATGAGTGCCGTGCCCATGTTGGTAGGTCTAGCTTTGGGTGATATAACGAAATAACGAAATAAGGATTATGACTCTGGTCTATTGGACTGGGTCCAGGCTATGACTTTGTGTCGAGGGTGGTGACCTTGCATGTACGACGGTTCGGGGGTGTGCCAAGCGACGTGATGCGCAGCGTGCTTTGCTTTGCTCGGCGCGCGGTCTCGTCTGTGCGATGGGGGGGACAAGGGGGAGCAAGAGCGAGTACAAGTTTGGGATTCGGGGTGGAAGAGCTTGTTCGTTCGAGGTCAACGTCGAGCTTGATGTAGGCAGCGAGGAGGCTGTGTCAAAGATCTAACGACGAGCGGACCACACGGTTACGGAATGAGGATGCGGCTATACTTGGCCTCGATATAGAGATGTGTTATTGATCTGGCGGCCTTGCGGCTGTGGACTGTTAGTGCTAGGCTGTGGAAGGGGGATCCCGCTGCCGTTGACAGAGAGGAGCAGAGCGGCGAGGTGAGAGCGCGGCAGTGGCCTGCTAGTGCTAGGCTAATCAAGGATCCCGCCGCCTTTGACTGAGCGGTGTGACAACGGCTCGCCCAGGTATGGCTAGCCTAGGTTAAGCCGCTGATGTGCGTGGCGATGCGGGGCGGACTTCAATGCCGATTCCCCTGTAGATCACTACTAACTAAGTAATGCACTATCGTCGTGACCGTTCACCGATGTATGTTTGCTGCCTAGGCAGATGATCGTGCTGATTGGGTTGGGTGGCAAGGGCGATGGAAACGTCGATGAGTGACGGGAAAGCGAGCTACCGACTGCCTGGCCGGGCAGAGAACGATGAGAAGGACAAGCCTAGAGAGAGTATGCACCCTATCCCTCTCGTTCCTTGCTGGTCCTTGTACCTTTGTCATCGACCTCGTCTGTCGTGCCTCACATTATTCCGTGCCTAGATACTGGAGCCAAGTGGTCGACTCAGTCCTGTCGCACATGCCGGAGTCCGGGCAGTGGTCAGGATAGCAGCAGGGGGTGTACGGGGGTGTGCAGGGGCAGCTGGTGGTGGACCCGTAGGGGCCTATAGGGGTGGTCTCACGGACCAGAAGTGGGTTGGGTGAGCTGTGCAGTAGGATCCCTACGCGGGCTGGGCCGCCCTGCCATGCATGGGACCCCAGAGCTTTTTTGCGATTTTCGTTGGACGAGTCAGTCGTCTGTCGAATGGTGATCATATTGAGCCGGCGCAGAGGGGTAATGCCGATTCCAGGCCAGGCCCCGGCGGCAGCTGAGAGGCGAGGTTAGATGAGCGCGGCGTAAGCCATTGGCTGAGACATGGGGAGTCAAGACACCATAGAGAGGTGAAGGGGAGGAGACGGCGAAAACAAATGAAATGAATATTGGCTGGCTGAAGCTGGCTGAGGTGAGCGGGCGGATGACGTGAGCCATCTTTTTCGACGACCTCCACCTCTCGTTGACCCCTGCACCCACGGCGATCACCTGCCCTCATCGACCCCTTCGACTACCCCTATCCCTTCCCCTGCTCACCCCTTCTCCCCATCTTCACGCCCGCCCTGCTCATCGGGCCATCTCAGCGACTCGCCATTCGTCTGCTTGCTGGGAATCGTCGCTCCCGATTCCAACAAGCTTTCGCCACCGGATAGATAAAAAAGGCTGTGCAACTTATCAGATGCATCAAGCTCAGCTGACGGGGAATGGCCAGCCCCGTGTTACGGCCGTCCAGTCACTCCCCATGTTTACCCAGGCTGGTCTCGGCAGGCACTGCGCACGCACTCACGCACTCCCTCGATATACTCAAAGTCGGATGTGGGCTTGTCTCTCTTCCTCCACCACTCGTGTGCAGAGCAGCAGCAGCAGCAGCGAAAGCAACAGTAGAAGCAGCAGGCCTTTCTCCACCCCAGTCTCGGTCGAGAGTCGGGCCTATTAGACTTCTGGCTCCTATTGTATCGCCTGGTACCTCTCCCAGCGCGCCTTTCAAGCCATCCGGGCCGCGATTGCAACGCCCTCCCACCACTGATCGACCGATCCCAACCCCACTCAAAAGCAAAGATGCATGTATGAAGCCGGTGCCCAGTTACCCAGTGCCCAGTTACCCAGTGCCCAGTACCTCTCCACTCTCCACAAACGTAGGTGGCTTGAGGGCCATAAATAGTTTTGCGCAAACGGCAGCGATGAGCGCGGCTGGCGCCGAACTTCCAGTGTCCCGGCCCCGTTGGCTTGTTGGCTCGTTAGTCGCGGGGAATCGCTTACCTGGGCATGTGTCTGTGTGTATTGAGATCTGCATGTATTACGTTCCACGATCAATTGCATCCTGCGGACCTGTCGACGCTGCCGTTACGCTCGCTGGCATGGATCTCAGACACCCGCCGCTCTGAGAGGCGCGAGAGGCGCGTCCCATCGTCCCGACGCACCCTGCCTCTTTTCAGCCAGCCGTGCTAAGCCGGCCTCAGGGCCGTACCGTGATCCCGGGAGTCTCTCGGACCCCTAGCTGTGTTGCCTGCCTGAGTCGTCTGGGCCGTCACTGGGCCGTCACTGGGCCGTCACTTGGCCGTCTGGAAGGGCCGGCCTAACCTGGCAGAATAATGCACCACCAAATTGCACAGAGGAGTAGTGGCCGGCGTCCGCCCGCTGTCCTGTTCGCTCGGTCGAGGATGCGGGTCGTTGGATGGCCCATTTCACTCTCACCTCAGACAGGGTGCCTCAACCGTAGTCAATGGGCGGCAGAAGACGGGCGGACAAGCCGTAGCGTGTTCGTTCCTCTCCGGTTTCCGGCTAGCTAACCTTGGGTCTGCGGCCGCTCAGGCGACTCTTGCGGCTCCAGGTCTACACCTCTGTGCATCTTCAGGTGCATCAGGCGCATCAGCAGCGGACAGCGGTCACTCCACGACGGCGATTGCGCTTCTCTGGCCGTCGACTCCTGTATCCTCCCCCTACACCCTCCTGTATCCTGGAAGCTCGGGCAAACGCTAAAGCAGCAGGCGGGCAGGCGAGCAGGCGAGCAGGCTGACTGGTATATAGGAAGGCAACGGTGTCTTGTTTTCTTGGCCCCATCCCTCCGCGACGAAAATGCGTGTCACCATCGCACTCGGAGTGCTTCTCTCGCTCTCGTCGGTCACCGACGCGTGCGCGAACAACGGCCCCCTCGGGCCGCGCGAGGTCGAGCGCCGCAACCACATCCCCTACCGCGAGTACCCGCGAAGCAACGTTCAGCACCACCACGGCCGTGGTCGTGGGTCCAACCGTGGACACCACCGGGGACACCATGTCCTCCCGCACTCGTCGGACCACCACGACAAGAAGGGTTTGATTGGAGACATCATCAGTCTCTTCCTGCCCAAGACGACAACGAAGACGACGTCCACTGCTAAGACGACGTCGACCGCCAAGTCGTCGAGCTCGTCCGTGAAGGTCACGTCCACTTCTAGCTCCAAGTCGTCGTCCGCCACGACGTCTAAGCCTCCCACCTCTTCCGCTACCTCGACCAGCAACTCTGCTGCCCCTGCTTCTTCTGTCAAGTCCTCCAGCAGTGTGGCTTCTACCTCGCTCGGATCTTCCTCCTCCGCTCCTGCCGCGTCCTCGGCGACCAGCTCTGGCGGAGGTGCTGTGCGCCCCTCGGACACGCCTGTCATTCCCCTCTCGACCAGCACCCCCGATGCTTCTCCTCAGAGCGCGGCTCCCTCTGTAGCTACGCCTTCCAACCCCGCCCTTTCCGCGACCGCTACGCGCGTCCCGGGAGCCACTGTCGACAACCACATCCTTATCATCGCCAGGGATGACTACAGCGCTGAGTCCGGTCTTCACGGCCTCGAGGGCTACGGCATTCCTTACGACCGTCTGATCGTTCCCCAGGGCGGCGCTGCCCTCCCGGCACTGAACGACACTGCTACCCACGGCCGCTACTCTGGTATCATCGTCATGGACGCCGTTAGCTACCAGTACACGGACGGCTGGCGCAGCGCCCTAACGGACGACCAGTGGAAGCAGATCCACGACTACCAGGTCTACTTCAGCACCCGCATGGTCCGCATCAACGAATACCCCGGCCCGCTCTTCGGTGCTGCTGCTGACTCGCGCGGTACTGGCGGCACTGGATCCGAGCAGAACATTATGCTCAGCGACACGTCCGACTACCCGACCGCCAACCTTAAGACCCGCGCCGGCCTCACCGCCAAGGGTCTCTGGCACTACCCCGCTCAGGTCACCGACTCTGCCACCACCAAGGCTGTCGCCGTCTTCGCTCCTGACTCGACCTTCACCACCGAGACCGTTGCTGCTGTCATCAACAAGTACGCTGACGGCCGCGAGCAATGGGTCTGGTTCACGTCGTGGGCCCCGCAGTGGAGTGCGACGTGTGCCGCGTTCCAGCACGCGCACATCCACTGGATGACGCGCGGACTGTTCCTCGGCAAGCGCAAGACGCACCTGAACGTCCAGATCGACGACCTCGAGCTTGAGACCGACATGTACCGCCCTGTTGGCTCCGTCTTCCGCGTTCGTCCCGAGGACCTCTCTGGCCACGCGGCGTGGCAGGTTGACCTCAACTCGCGCCTGCCCCCTGGATCCAGCTTCAAGCTCGAGCTCGGCCACAACGGTAACGGTGACATTCTTGCCGCGACCAACCCCAGCTCCAACGGCGTGTGCACTCCCGACTACGCTGTCGACTACCCTGCTGTTCCCGACACTCCTCTCGAGTTCCAGAAGCCCATCGGCTCTGGTGTCGACTTCTGGCCTGCCGAGTGGAAGACGTACCCGTGGTCGTACCAGTGCACTCAGCGTGACAAGCTCACCGCGTGGTACGCCAACCCGGCCAACCGCGACGCCTTCTTCCACGTCTCGCACACGTTCACCCACGAGGAGCTTAACAACGCCACGTACCGTGACGCCGCGCTTGAGATTCAGTTCAACCAGGCCTGGCTCAAGCAGGTGGGCATTGCCAACGGCCAGTTCTCGCCTAACGGTATCATTCCTCCTGCCATCACGGGTCTGCACAATGGCGACGTCATTCGCGCTTGGATGGACAACGGTATCACGCACGTTGTCGGTGACAACACTCGCCCTGTCCTCCGCGCCGGTGAGAGCCCTTACCACCCTCTCATCTCGACCGTCTCTGGCAACGGCTACGCCGGCCTGACGATCGTCCCCCGCTGGGCCACGTCCATCTACTACAACTGTGACACCTGGGACTGCGATGTCCAGGAGTGGATCGACATCTCCAAGGGTTACGGCACGTACACCGACCTGCTGCAGAACGCCAAGGACGTCAACACGCCCTACCTCTTCTCGCTGCAGTCGGACCCGTACATGTTCCACCAGGCCAACCTGCGCCTCATCGACATGCCCACGATCACGGCCGGCACCCAGACGGGCAAGATGTCCATGGTCATGGGCTGGGTCGAGACCGTCGCTGGCGAGCTCTCCCGCGTCACCAACTGGCCCATTACCTCGATCAAGCACGACGACTTTGCCCAGTACTTCATCGACCGCATGACCCTCGACGGATGCAACCCCAACGTTCTCTTCCGCTACAGCGCTGACGGCTCTTCCATCACCGCTGTCGAGGTCTCGGCCACCAACATGAACTGCCCTGCTCAGGTCCCCGTCACCATCCCGACTGGCACCGCCACTGGGGCCACCAGCATTGACAAGGTCGGCCAGGAGCCGCCCATCGCCTGGGTTAAGCTCAACGGCGGCACTGCCACCCTGCAGCTCAGCAACCCTGTCAAGCTCTAATCTTCATAATACCCATAATTTCACGCTACTACGCTCTCTACGCAATATCACTCTCTCCTTCGGCCAAGCTTCGCCGGCCTTGTACAGTGTAAGGACACTCCATAGACACGCGAACAGCCCCCAAAAATGCATGATCGTTACGACCCTTTCTGCTTTCTCCGTTGCAGCTGCACCCTGAGACTTCATTAACGACGATCAATACATCATGTCCGTTCTTGGCATGCTTTTGCGCTCTCGACGGCCATCTTACAATGCTGCAGGGTGACTTGCTCACCATCGCAGCATGCCCGGCCACGGACGAGGCAGCTTTGGTCGGCGACTGGGATCCAGACTTGCCCGTCGGCAGCATTCAATGATCCATTGCGCCGGTGTTGCCTGACGCATCTCATTTCATGACGCACACGGGAGAGAGTTGCCCGAGATTCCAAGTCTTGGCATGCGGGCGAGCCTTTTCCGCACACATCCCCTCCGGTCCGCGCGGCCACCACCGTACCTTCAGACACGGGACGGGCGCCGTTGACATCGTACTCAGCGGACCACAGCCGACCGCCGCGGCTCACCAAGATGCGCAGCAGACACACAACCCCAAGGTCCCACTTGACCGCTGAGCTGTCATTGAATGCAACGTGCAAACTTGCTCTCTGAAGCTCCAAATTTGTGTGACTTGAAAGAGAAACCAAATCTGTGTGACACTGATACGCACCAACTTCGATCGCTGGGATGCTGTCGCACCTTTTCCTTGACCAACCTGACCCACTTCGCCTCCGATTCACTAGTTCTCGGCTCTAGTTTGTCATCATCGTCTCCGGTATCCTGGATCTGGTAGCGCCGCTTCCGTGACCCAGTGTCTTGGATCTTATCTTGATCGACAGCGAGCAGGAATTGCTCTCGCGACCGAAGTGTCGTATGTCACTAGGTTGTATCTGTGTGCAGAAATAGCAATTGCAAAGCGGATGATGATCGAAGATCGAGATGACTGCTCGGCTCGGCTCGCTCGGCGGCGCCAGTGACGAACACGAAAGTTGGGGGTCAGTCACCACCCAGGCATAGTGGTCATAGTGGGCCGCCTGTGTCACAGACACACGCTAGGGTGTTACAGCTGCGAAGCTTTGAGCACCTGACCTCGTTGGAGCTTGATGAAACCTGACGCCGAGGACCTGAAAGAGTACGCAGCACCGCGTCGTCAGTCACATGCCTTACGGACGCAACAGTGGCGCCGGCATCCCCAGAAACAGCCGCAGAACACTACCGCGGGGCCGAACTAGCTCCCGAGCGGTGCTGGCGGGTGAAACGCGGATGAGAGCAGCGCGGGAATGCAGAGACATGGAACAACTGGCAGAACAGGGGTGTGACAACAAGCTTCAAACGTTGAGCTCTGCGTCTCATCTGGTGAGCTCGGAGGCAACGCTTGGGAGTGTGCGAGTTCCGGTCTCAAATCTTGAGTCTCTTCCTACGAGCTCGACGAGCTCAGGTGAACGACCGATCGTCATTGCACTTCGTGATGTGAGTTTCGTACTTCCTTGTGTCGAGTTTCGTACTTGACACTCGTACTAGCACTTCGTACTCTGGTGGGTCCGTCAGATGGCCCCCAATATCGGACAACCCTTGCTATGCTTTTGCGTTCTTCGGGCCCATCCAGGCCCCAACCCTGCATGCCGTCAAGGCGTGAAACGTTCGTGTTCTCGGTGCCCCAAAGCACAAGCTCTCACGTCAGCACTTCGTAAACTCTGACAACTGACGCACCGCCATGTCGTAAGTGCTCTTAAATCCACAATCGAGGCGAAGCTTAATCTCACCTTGTCTTACTCGGGGGCGAGGTCCGCACTGAACGCCCGTCCAGCGGACTTCGGCGTAGTGCCTCGCCTTGTCGGACGTACCTGCACGAACACCGATCGTCATCGTAACCCCGTAACCCGAAGCAACAATGTAGAGCAGAGCAAAATTTTCGCTTAGCTCAGCAATACTTCGCGAAATGTTCGCGATGATGGCATGTGCTTCGTTCTTCAATGTGCTCTGATCGCATGTGCTACCTCTCGTATGTACTCCCCTCTTGCATGCGCGTAAACCGGCATGTGCTCCACACCTCGTTACGACGATGAGAACGTGTGAGGCAGTCGCAAAATCGAGAAATCTGGGGTGATAATAGCGAACTGACCAAAACGAACGAAGGCCCGGTGGATCGAAGGAATGACAACGTTACACTGAATTTGACAGTTCACGAACCGCAACTTAGGTGCGGAGCCGACTGCTCGCGAGAATGTAAATGAAGAGAAGCATATTCAAGACGCGGGGAGAAAGTCACCCTCACTCGGGGATTGTCTTGAAAGGCACCACTTTCACTTCCGGGGTTGCGCCACAGACATGATGTGCTAGTGGGTCAATATGGCGGTAAATATCGACAACGTCGACAACGGGTTGCTTCGACGTTCATGTTGTTGTGCCACGTTGATATCTTATCGCGAGCAGTGATTTTTCACGAAGGAATCTCTCGATTGCGCTATCTCTTGAGGCTATCTTGTGGTCGTCCTGAGTGCTGACTGCGCTATCTGCTGACTCCCTTGACTGCGGATTCTGGCTAACCTCCTTCAGCTCGCGCTAACATTCAAGGCAGTTATTAATGACGGCAGGAGAGGAATCAGGCAATGAACGGTAGTTGGCAAGGCACCCGCTACGGTTGTTGTCTGTTACTAACGTCAGTCTGCTAGCCTAACAGCAGACAGCGCTATGGACTAGGATCAGTGCTACCCATTCCAGTGCAGATCTTAGCGTCGAGCTAGTCGATCTGGGTACTTGGCATGATGTGCGTAGCGGAGGAATGATCCACAATTAATTCATTATTTCAGCCGTGGCGTTCATACTGAGTTGAGTTGGGCGCTCATCCCAATCAGGCCATGTCACTGCCGAGAGCGGCACATAGTTTCAGACAGCGGTTGGTGATAGGTAGTCGAAGACGCGTTGACGCACAGCGCAGCCCCTAGTCCAGAAGCTGCAGTCAGAGACAGTCAATGGGCGGACTTTTGGCCGTCGAGTATCGCTTGGACGGCAGGTCTTCACCCTTGGTGTGGCTTCAACACAGGTGTCGCTCAGATCATTGTCCTACTGACTCACTCAGGTACAGCTTGTCCCAGTAACCTGTTCTACTCACTTGGAGGCAGTGGCGCTGACAGGGGTTTATCAATGGTCTGGCTGTTTAATTCAGCGCCATCACTCACTATCCTTCATCGATGACAGCATAAAAAACACTCTTGTTCTGGGCAAGGGAGATGCAGATGTCCACCAATAAAATTTAACAGTAGGGCACTGCGCGTTGCGACGCCTCTGTCGGCGTCTCGGTCTCGGAGTAATGGGGGACGTGCTGAAGCGAGTCACGCTGGCGTTCACTTGGGCGCCGCCACGGCACTCCATTTGTGTCGGTTGATATCTGCTTGCTCTGGCCCTTACTCAGGACGGTCGCCATGGGTCCAGGCCAACCTCTCTCAAGATCGAGGGCATTGCGAGGAGGCGTCAACGCCCCCACGCTGCTAGGAAACGAGTGCATTTTCCTTATCTCAGCCGAGAGGTCTGGACAACCTGGTCGGAGTGCCACCTGACGGGCCTTATCTCTCTGGACTGATAAGCCGACTGTCGGCTTTGGCACTGGTCCCGAGCAACTATCGAAGGGACCGAGTGTGCACCAGCAGCCTCGAGATCATGAGCTTCCACAACCTGATGAGGCATGATGAAAGCAAACCACGAGGAGGTAGCGAGCAATTCACGCGACGTGCTCCCAAGTTCCTTTTCCCCGTTGTTCCTTTGTTCCTTTGTTCCGAGAAGGTTTCATGCCTATTCGTTCGAAACGCTTCACTGAGGCCAGGCCCAGCCCAGAAGCCTTTGCGTTCTGGAACAACAATCACCCGCAGCCTTAATGAAGCCCGGAATGTAAGCCAGAAGGCTGACAACAGCCGGTACTGCTTCAGTTGCCCATGAAACATTGCTCCGAACAGTCTCACACGACACTTTTCGTTATCGGGATAGGCCCCACAGCCGCTCGAACAACCTTCCATGCGGGGTCCCCGTTCCTCCCGGCAATGCCAAGACCAGTATCGTAAAGACGGCAAGCGATGAGCGTTTCCGTGCGTTTATCTGATCTCTGACTTGCCAGCCGACATTACGACGGCGGGCTGATGTACTCCACAGACCTGCCGTTTCGCGTTTCGTTTCAGCGCGTTTCGACATGTTTCGACGCGTTTCGAGTTTCAGCACTCTCGAACGTCGACACCCGCGCTTCAGAGAGCGTTCGAAACGGTCGCCAAGCTTGTTGCCAAGCGATCGCAAGTCTATAAGAGTCCTGACGTCAACCTGCGGCGTGCAGTACAACATGTGATACATTCTATCGGTCTACAATGTCTATCATGGCAGCGCAGACTGGATTACGAGGATTATTGTGTAGCGACGTAAACACAGTCTGCGACAAATGTCCAAGCAGCATGTACGAGTGTGAAGGGGGCGGCGACGAAGGCCGCTTCGCGATCCATCAACGGGCGGTACGGAAGACGCGAAAGCCGCGAAGTGGGGGGTCACCTAGGTTTGGAGGCCAATGTGCTAGGTATCATGGAGGACGGCGAGATCGACTAGACTCGCGACGGCGGGTGCACGCGCGGATGCTGAGCGATGGGCGCGCAACAGTCGGACGCGGTAGTACTCGATCACTTTGCGAGTTTCCGGATCCGTTGCAGAGAGGTGGGAGAGATACTGCGTGTAGAAGATGTCCCACTCGAGCTCCCACAGCAGGGCGTCGTGCGGTGTGTCGCTCAACGCTACGAGACAAGCCAGCGCATGGGCTTTCTCCCGGTACGATGAGTCCGGCGGCAGTGCTTGCAAACGCGCATACTGTCGCCTCAAAGTCGTCATGTCTACGTCTGGATTCCACCTTCCGAGGTCGAGGTGGTCCAGCCCTAGTCGTCTGAGCTCCGCCGGAACGTCAATTCCGGTCGACACCACGTCCTTCACCACCAGCGGCGACGTGCGTGCCGGCTCTGTGATGTCCTCGATGTCGTTGGCTTGCTGTATCACCAACTGGCCAGAATCCGAGTGGCCATCGTCCGGTGACGTTATGACGAGTGGTGAATGCTCGCCGCGATTCTCTCGTATCGGCACGGCGGAGCAGAGGTTGCAGAGGGCAGCGACCGCTAACACTCTGGGCAGCCTCATAGTCGTGTCCTGTCGGCAGCGGTGGATGGATCAATCTCGAAATGAGATGCGCCCGGAGTAAGACGCATGTTTATAACACGCCCGGACGATGAGACGCGCCCCTCTGTGATGGCGCGGTCATCGTAACCACGCCCATGTCGACGGTGCCTGTTGCGGAGCCAAGTGGATCCAGCTCGGTCACCGCTCGGGAGCTCGGGAGCTTGAATGCAAACAGCGTGCAAAGCAGTGCAGTAGTGCTAAATGCAGTAGTCGTAGTGAGTGTAGCTTAAACGCGTCGACAAACGCGTCGACACTGCCCGCCATCGCATGCCTCCGGAATAGGATATGGACTTTCCCACGCGTAAGCTGATAAGCCCAAGTTGCCGAGATCCGAAGGGACCAAGGATCGCGAGACTCGTTTTGGATGTCGTCTGACTCTTCTTGAACACATCTGCGCCGTCGTTCATTGCTGTCTGGTCTGTACGGAGCGTCACAACTCGCGCCGCATGTGCTTTTGACAGCTCTTACACGCAGATCTTGGCAAGATCCCATCGCCCTCCCTCGGCCGCTCACAAGGGCGCAACCAGCGGTCATCGCATCGCCTTTTCGCCCATCGATGATGCCCGTAGCCGTAGTCGTTGGAGCTCGTCCGGCACGAGGCGCAGATCTGCTCCAATCGCAGCTTAGAGAAGCGATCGTGGGTCCGAGAACGTGTTTCGAGGACGTCGTGACACGATCGTCGCGCCTGTCCCGCCGTGGTCGAGACTTGATGGAAAGGACATAAGGAACGGCCGATGTTCGAAGACCGCTTTCGCCATCAATGCACGTCGCACGACGCTCATCCACAATCACTTCGTCTTCATCCTTTGCTGTTGCTGTGTTCAACTGCGGAACTCTTTTCGCTCCAACCTCTCCCGTATCACTCTACTCATCGTCCTCAAACCTACCAATGACGCTCCCCACTCGTCCTTACGAGCGTGAGCTGTGCTGCCCAGTTGAAAGCTAACACCAGTCCACACACCAGACAGCACAGCAACCTACCCCAGCACGCCGCGCTCCACCTCGACCCTCGCCCTGCCAACAACCTCTCCCTCTGCATCCCCTCGAACAGCCTCTCGAACCGCCTCTCCGGCGTCTTCATCACCGTCATACTCCACCCCACTTCCCTCACAATTCCCCTTCCCCCCCTCCCCAGCACCCACCCCGCCGCGCGCACCTCGCGCGCCCCGCGCCTCTCCGCCCGCCCCAATCGTAGCCCCCACAGCAACGGGCTCGGGCCAAGCAACCCCCGCCTTCCTATTCCACCTGAAGCGTAACTCAGCCGCAGACCTCCTCGACAGCGTAGAATGGGTCACGGACACTTTTGCCTCGCTCCGCACGCAGCTGCGTGATCGTGATGCGGAACTTGCATTGACGAGGGACTACGTCGCATACCTTGAGCAAGTCATTGAGGACCGCGAGGCAAGGATTGAGCGGCTCGAGGCTAGGGCTAGACGTGATCAGAGGGTTATTGAGCGGCATAGGGAGGGATTGGGGATTGCTTGGATGGCTATGATGCCCCGGGAGGCGCAGGGGATGGGCGTACAGAATGGGCAGGGCGGGAATGGAGGACTGAGCGGGCATGCGAGAGTGCAGCGTGGACGTGAGGGACAGTGGGATGACGCGCCGGAGGGCGTGGGGAGGGCGTTGTAGGTGTGTCAAAGGATGGTGCTTCCTCGATGTGCGCTGTGTGGCGATGCATGAGCGCTCGAATGACGGTCATCAGTAGAAGGTGCATCTTGGCCGTCCCGCGGTCTGGAGCTGAAGGCCGCGCTCCGCACAGTAGTCATGTTTCCAATGCCATTAGTGAACCTGCATACTTGGACCGATGCACCGGACAGCTTGGCACTCTCTTCATTGCACTACAGAGTCTACTTCAGCTCAATGGTCATCTCCCTGTCAACGTTCAGGTCGACGTTAACAGTCAGCGTGCCACTCTGGGCGTTAAAGTCAGCCGGCTTGGCCTGCCCGTTCACGTTGCAGTTGCGCTTTTGCTTCTGACCCGCGACGACAACGCTAGCAATGCGGACGGGGTATCCACAGTTGCCCGAAATACGCAGCTTGCCGCCGTTGAACGTGAACTGGAGGTCTGCGAATCCCTTGGGCTCGAGGCTGATACCGTCGTCGACGTAGAGTTCGCCCGACGCCTTCCCCTGCGCATCGGGGAAGACGCGAATCTCGAATGGCAGCTTCGCGTTCTCGACCGTAGTCATCGCGTCGCCCTTGCGCAGCGGCACGACGGCGCCCGCACGGACGTACACGGGGATAGTCTCGTACCCGACCTGGGGGAGGTGGAGCCACCCATTACCCTGTGTGGCCTTGAGGGTGAAGAAGTCGTAGAATGTGGTGTTGGGCGCGAGCCAGACATCGCTCTGCGTCGCGTTTTCAGCCAAAACAGGCGCGACGAGGAGTGACGGGCCATAGTAGAACTGGCTCTCCATCTTGACCGTATCGGGGCTAGGGTGGATCCACGACGTGGGCCAGATGACGGGCGTGCCGTTGACCGAGTGCCGGCGCAGGGCAGTGTAGGTGTAGTCGAGGAGCTGGAGGCGCGTCTTGCCTGCCCTCCTCGCGGCGTCGGCAGTGATGGGCCAGCGGTAGAACTCGTGCGAGTTGCTCTCGATGTCGACGTGGTTCCGGTAGAACGTGTTGAACGCGCCCAGCCACGCCCAGCGCGCACACAGCGTCTCGGTCGTGTTGTAGCCGAAGCCGCACACGTCTGCGCCCACCATGCCCACGCCGCTGATGCTGCTCATCGAGAGCATGGTGGGAATCACCTCGCGGTACTGCTCCCATGAGGCACGGTTGTCGCCGAGCCAGATGGCCGAGGGCGTGCCGCTGAACGAAGCGCGCGCGAGCGTGAAGGGCCGCACGCTCGGGGTGCGGTGCAGGAGCGCGTTGCGCGTCGCAATGGCGTGCCGAGAGCCATACAGGTTGTGCTCGTCGTACATCCGCGCGCCGTTGCCCAGCACCAGGTCTGTGCGCGCTGTGTAGTCTGAAATGTTGCGGATGTACGGGTCCTGGCCAAACTTGGGCTTCTTGTAACGACGGTTGTCGATTCTATACGGAGGGTAGAGCCACTGCGAGCCGAGCTCGGGAGAGAGGAAGTCGTCACCGGTTTCGGGATAGTGGCCTGACGAGTTGTCATTCTGCCGGCGCTCGAGGGCAAGTTCCGAGTCGAACGAGCGCTGCTCGCCTGGCACCTGAGACGGCTGCTGGCCCCATGGGTCCGAGATGTTCTTTCCCGGCTGGAAGGCGGGGAATGCAGGCAGTGTCTTTGGAATGATGCGCGGGCGAGGGCGGGTCGGAGGCGAGCCAAACTCCCAAGAGATGCGGTAGACATTGGCCTGGTGTCAGCGGTGATTCTGAGACCACGAACGGTGCGACACAGGGTCGCCTTTGCGCTCACCTCAAGGTACGGGTTAAACGAGGCAGGCTCGTTCATGTCGAGCCAAATGCCGTCCACGTTCACGCCGTTCTCCTTGCTGAAGAACCTGTCAAACTCCGAGTTCCACCACGCCTGAGCATTCTGCGCGGTAAAGTCGGGGAAGACGGTCGGGCCAGGCCACACGACAGCCTGGTAGATATTGCCATCAGGGTACTTCATGAAGACGTTCTGCTTCAGACCGCTCTGGAAAGTCTCATAGTTGGCAGCGCTCTCGTCCGGTTTGCCGCTGAACAGCGCCGGGTCGACCATGACGACAAAGTTCTGCGAGTTGTTATGCAGCTTGTCGACGACGTAGCGGACCTTCTCGAGGGCGAAGCGCGGCTCGTCGAGCGTCATGATCCAGCGGTTGTGCATGTAGTCGATGTCCATCCACTGTGTCTGGAGCGGAATGCCTGCCGCCGAATAGTTCGCCACGACCTCTGCAACCTCGAAGATGTCGGCGTAGCCGTATCGGCACGAGTGGAAGCCGAGGGACCAGTACGGCACGAGCGGGGACGGTTTCCAGATCTGCGCGGCCTGCTTTGCGACCTCCCCCAGTGTGGGGCCATTGAGGAACATGAAATCTGCAATGCCGCCGAGGACGTTGTACTCGATGTACTTGCCCTTCTCGGGGAACTTGACGTCCATGCCGTGCGAGTTGAGCAGGAACGTTCCCGAGGCAGAGGGGCGGTCACCGACCTTCTGGTTGATGTAGATGGGATGGCTGCCGTACAGGTTCGTACGCGTCGGCAGGCCAGCGGCATCACGGTTCCACAGTGTACGGATGTAGTTGTCCTCCCAGATCGGCAGCGTCAGGTTGTCGTTATGCTGAGCCAGGCCTTGGATGTTCGACCCATCGGCCAGGCGAGATTTGATGCGGAGATACTGCTCCTCAAAGATGAGCGCCTGTCCCGTCGTGTCGAAGAGCACTTCGCCATCAGATTTGCGCGTGACCTTGAACGAGAAGGGGTCCTCGGTGTAGTTGAACTGCAGGTTGGAGGAGGGCAAGCCGTCGCCCAGCTTCGGCCAGCCCTCCTGCACCACATCGTCCGGCACGACGTGAGCCTTCCCCTCAGCATCGGCGATGTGCACGCGCAGGCGGTCTGCCGTCTCATGCCGGACGGTAAGCCTCAGCTTCTCGTAGTCCGGGCCGAACGCGTTGCAAGTCCCCTTGAGCGTTAGCTCGCCGTCGAGGCCGTGGTTGTTCTGCGTGACCTTGAGGACATAGCCTTGGCACGCGTCGACATTGCCCGTGTGCTGTACGGGCGAGGGTATGTTAATGACCTGCGCGGCAGCGCAGGCGAGGAACGGTAGCAGCGACCACATCGTGTGGAGTCTGGAGCGAGGGGGGAGTTCGTCGCCGCGTCCGCCTGTGGTTGTTTATATCGTTATCGTGAGCGCGGCCGGTATCGCCGGAACGACCTCATGCGGTGCTGACGGGTGAGTTTGATTGGGGACGCTGAACGCCGACGGCTACGTAAAGCAGAACCATGATGTCGCTCGTGACCGGAAGCTAGCAGTGCATTAGTGTTGATGCGGTGGATGGAAGCGGAGTGTTCGCCGATATCTCGCTATCGGCAAGACGCGACGACAAGGCGACCACTAGGCAAGGCGGCGCGTGCCTTTGCCGGTTTATTAAATGATCGGGCAGAATGTATCATGTGCCATGCGTGTTGTTCCCTCTTCCTTTGATCCCTCGCTAGAATGCCTGTCCTCGTGTCCTCGTGAGCGATCGAACTCCGGCAGCTGTATGTCTCGCGACCTGGGAATGCTATGCCCACGAGGACACTGAAACGTGAGCAGTGCTAGGAACTAAGACTAGTGCCGAGAGCGGACGTGCCGGACGGGATCCCTTGTCGGCGAATGCGCCGCTTGCCCGGTCCGAGCGAAGCGAGTCGGGACGGTGGGCTAGCGTAGTGTTTTGCTGCCCGACACTGCCTGCCCGCTCTCTCAGCATATGGTCAACACTGCAGTCCGTGCATGACGGACGAGCTTGCGCACAACAAGTGAGCATTCGATGGCCTCCCACGAGCACAGACGAGACCGGCATGCAGCAGCTCATGAGCCTGAGACTGATTGTTTATCACGGAAAGCGGGATATCAATTCGCCGAGGTTGCCGAGCGCAGTTTGCCGTCGTTGTACAACGATTACATCTAGTCGGTCTATGGCTTCAACATGTACTCGTACCTCTCGTCGTATTCTCCCGTGCTTGATCCATTCACCGCAGCGGCCCACTGCTCCCACTCTGCGAAAATTCTGCTCCTCCTCCCTGGCCCGATCGCGTTCGGATCAGTACCCTGGCAGAGATTCTCCCACGCCTTGGGCCTGTTGAAGTCGCGGATCTTGTTCGGTCCGATAGCCACCGCGGCCATCTTGCCGCTTGCAAGATGCCACCCGATATGGCAGTGCAGCGGCCAGACGCCGGGCGTGTCAAGGGGAATGCGGATGATGGCGTAGCTCCACTGTCCGATGATGAGGGTATCGCGCATGATGGCGTTGCGTGTCTTTTTGCGGATGAACGGCAGCATGAAGCGGTTCACGCGACCAATGCCTCTCGCAATGATGTAGAAGGGATGTCCGTGGAGGTGGAACGGGTGTCCGATTGGCGGAGGGTCGAGGACGTTGAGCACGATGTCTGCGCTCCCTCCGTCCGCTGCGAAGGTGACTGCTGCGATCTCGTTGTGGCCCCCGATCTTGAGCCCGTCCATCAGGCGCTTCAGGAGCGGATTGTTGATGTGGTTCTTGTACATGATGCCGTTCATGCCGAAGCCGACTAGTGGTGTCTTCTTGGTCGGGTGCACGAAGACGCCGAACATTGCGTCGAGAATCCAGTTCTGCCTCGCGTCTCCAGGGACGACGTTGGGCACGAGGGGCTGCAGGTCGATCTCTTCGTCGAGGTCCTTGCAGAGGGCAATGTTGGGGATTTTGAGGTTGGACCACTGCTGTGTCGTTGGCAACTTGCCCTCGAAGGCTGGCGGGATCTTGCCGTTCGGGTTCGTGTAGCGCACAATGCCGTGCCCGTTCACCGTGGCTAGGGGGTTGATGCAGTACGTCCCCACTCTGGCGCGCATCCAGAATGCGTCGCCGGGGCCGCCGCGGTCGGCAGTAACGACGACAGAGTAGCGCTGCCCGCTGCCCACGGGGATCTCGGTGAGCTCGACAGGCTTGACGGGGAAGTCGTCGGCTTCGATGACGCGCAGCATGTGCCCGTCGATACTGAAGCGGATCAGACCCTGCCCGCCGTGGTTGATCAGGCGGAGGCGGTATCGTTTCCCGCGCTCGAAGCGGATCTCGGCCGGCTCGTTCACGCCACAGGGCACGCCCCGTTGTGCACCGGCGCAATTACACTGCCCCACACCGTTTATCAGCGTCGCATCAGGCTCGGCAACGAAGGGAATGCCCCGGTAGGGCGTGAACATGTTGTCCTCGTTTGCGATGATGACTTCGGACTGGTCATTCATCCAGTCGGAGAGGTAGACAACGCGGTCCTCGTCGTAGTCGACCCCTTGCTTCAGTGGGTCGTCTTTGCTGTGGATCACGATGCCGCCGACCAGTCCGTCCGCGAGTGTGTTCCCGTAGTGCGAGTGGTACCAGTACGTGCCCACTTCGTTGACCGTCGTCCATTCATACGTGAACTCTCCTCCGGGCGGGATAGGACACTGCGAGATGCCTGGCACGCCGTCCATTTCATTTGTCCCGTTCTGCCTGATGCCGTGCCAGTGGATTGACTGGGGATGGTCGAGGTTATTCTTGACGCGGATCCGCACAAGGTCGCCCTGGTTCGCCTCAATCAGAGGACCGGGGAAGTGGTTGTTGATCACGGCCATTCGGCGGAGGTACCCCGATGGCCAGCCTGCCGCATAACTCAGGTTGAACTCGTACTCGCGCACTTGTGGTGGCATGTTGATGTCCTCCTCCGTGCCCATCGACGCCGTGAAGATCGCCGGATTCACCTGTATTGTCTGTGTCGGGATTGGTGCCTGCTCGTAGGAGAAAAAGGCACCCCAGGCCGGAAAGGCCGGGTTGCGGTATGGCATCGGTAGTGGCATGCTGTAGAATTGCGAACCGGTCACTTCGGGTAGTGGAGAGTTGTTCGGCTGCGTTGGCGCCGCACCACTGGACAGCGTCGGGTAGCCTGTGGGCGCTGATGTCGCTGCGGCGGCGCCGGCGGCACCTACGGAGGACGCGGCTGCCCTCAGTGAGCTAGCCTGGGCTGGATCGGGCAGCGAGAGCGATGGCGTGACGCTGACCGACGGGAGCGAGGTGAGACCGCTGCCAGCCGGAGAGGCAGGCGGTGAGGCATTGCTGGTCGATGGTGATGGCGGTGGTGCTGCTGCTGATGATGGCGACGATGGTGAAGGTGAGTCTAGTGTTGGTCGAGAGCTGTCGCTGTCGATCATGGTAGCAGATGATACGGAGGAGTCCCCAGTCTGCGAAGGTGACGAAACCGTGGTCAAGGTAACTGGGAGCATCCGCGGCAGAGCGCTGGCCACCCCGAAGAGGGCGAACAGAGTTAACCTCATGATCGTCTCCAGCTGTGCCCGTTCCTGCTGATCTCTGGCGATGGGATAATGGCGCTTTTGTCCTCTGGTCGTCCCGTCATCTTTATAAAAGACGACGCAGCAGTCTGCAGCTTGGCTTCGCTTGGCGAGGCCAACTGGTCTCTGCATCTCCAAAGAGGAGCCGACATAGGTGCAAGGCACCCGCCCGTCCGCAGCGGGCTGTTGATCCCGACATTCCTGATAGTTCCAAGATAGTCTTGGGTCGCAACAAACGCGGACGGGAGGAGCAAAGTTCAGTCAAGGCGCGGAGCCGTGCCGGACGAGTGTCAAGCTCGAACGCTGATGCCGGCGGGGCCCGGGGTTGTGAATTGAAGCCGGATCTGTGGTCAATACTATGCCAACCAGTCAGCTTGCCAGTCAACTAGTCAGTCAATGGTGTTGCAGAGCACAAGAGCAAGCGAGGTCGATTCCAGCTGTGGGCAGCTGATTCTTCCTGTGGCCTCTTGTCCTGAAAGAATGCGCATGCTGCCGTACAAGCCAGTACGCAGCTGGCATACTGTCAGTGCCTACAGGATCCTGTGACATCTTCCCCTGGTGCAGGACGTCTGAGATCGCTCCCGAGCTCATGTGGGCGTGGGCTACATTCTACGCCTCGCAAGCGATTCCCGCGAAGTGCGAGGACCCTGTGCGAATGCTCCCCGCTCGTCTTTATCCCGGGGCACTAACGCCGCAGAATAATGGGAGTATTGAACCAGGCGGCCTACCTTCCGGCCTTACGGACAGTTGAGACTAGGTGGTGAGCTGTCTCAGGCGTTCAAAATTCATTGTCGGGAACTTCGAAGGCTGGACAGACTAAACGTCGCTCCGAGACTATCTGTGGGCGGAAAATGCGGAGACAGCGGCGGTAGTCGTTGATCGAGCTCAAGCCGCTGTGGAAGCTCGAGAGCCTAGCATAGCAATGGAAGGTTTCCCGCCGGAGGGAGTGTGGCAAAGGCAGCTGTAGTCAGACCTGGTGAGCCAGACAGCCCAGATTTCCGATAGCTGAAGCTTGTGCAGGCGGAGCTTCCAATATTTCTCGTGCAGGACACGATCGAGACGAGAGTGAGCAGTGCTCATGAGACTTCGGAGAACGCAGAGGTCGAGCGAGGTGGAGGCAGCGATCGACGGACCCCGGAAGTCCGGCAGCTCACGTGACCCCACCACTCAGTCATCTCGGGAATCGGCAAGTCAGCGAGCTCATGAACATCTCACCTCATCGCGCGTGTAAGCAGGTCTCTCCGTTACGATAGCCGCATCACCAGGCATCATGCTTGAATTGTCCGTGTAGGCATGGACTAGTTGAAGTCAATGATGCCCCCGGATCAAAGTCGTCCGCATATTCCGTGCCCCGCACGTCTTCGGACCCCATTTTACTGACATTCCTAACGAGAGCGGGGCTCACCTCCGGGGCAGCTGGAGAAGCAGGCACCCGAGTACACTCATCTGCGCGGGGTTGGAATGGTTGTCAACGTCGTCGTGTGAACTTCTGAAGCTGTTCTGAGTGTTGGAAAGTCGCAAGGGCGATTCGTCCTCGGCGTGGTTTGCGCGCAGGGTGACTGACCACTCCTCTGCACGAGGCGTGGGCGGGGGTCGCCGCCGCTGCCTTGCGCACTGCTCCGTCGACACGGCCGGCGCCGCCCACATCTAGTGTTCTTCTGCGGCGTTGCGAGCGCTTCAAAGACCTCTACAGCGATGCATGAACCACTAAGCTCATGCAGAAGCAGACCGGAGCGCTAACGGAGGTCGATCTCTCGTCATATCCGTGTCACGGCAGCCTCGGTATCTCTCTCGGTGACCTCTCGGCCGTCTGGGATCCCCGACCGTGCTCGGGATTCGGCAAAAGCCGACCGCGCTCCCTCCGGCCACTCCGCTCCTCCGCGGCATATATCACTCGACTTTATGCTGCAGTGGTCCGGACTGCCTGTCGACAGTTGACATCACACTTCCATCGCCAGCAATCATGTCCAAGCCCGAACTGTACTGGAAGCCAGGAGACCGGCGCCCGCACGAGGACGAGGAGCCCTTTGTCGAAATGTTCCGCGCGGCCGTTAACGAGCGATACGGCTACAATCTCAAGGACTGGTGGGCGCTGCATGACTGGAGCGTTAGGAATACGAACGAGTTCCTCGACTTTTGCTGGGACTACTTCAAGCTCATTGGTGAGCGCGGGGATGGGCCCGCGTTCGTTGAGGGCATCCCTATGGATGAGCCGCAGAAGTTGTTCCCGGGCGCCAAGTTTAAGTGAGTTTGATTTCTCTCGTGGGCGGGGTCGTGCGACCAGCTAGCTGCACTCATCGGAAGTCAGGCGGTATGGAGGGGCTTGCAGGGCTGACGCCAGCGTCGCTGAGAACATCTTGCTGGGTACCGAGTCGGCGCTTCGTAAGGACAAGTGGGCGATGATCGCTACGGTCGAAGGCGACCCGAATGCGGCGGACCCACACGAGCCGGTCGAGATGCGCCGTATCAGCTACTACGAGCTGTACCACGAGGCTCGCGTTGCGGCGCACGCTTTGCGGAAGATGGGCGTCCAGCCCGGTGACTCGGTCGCTTCGTTTGCCGCCACGTCGTGCGAGATGCTCATCATCTTCATGGCTACCGTGTCGCTCGGCGCCATCTTCTCCTCCACTCCCGCCGAGTTCGGCGTCAAGGCCGTCGTGGACCGGTACGAGATCATCAAGCCGAAGGTGCTCTTTACGATCGACAAGTACCGGTACGCTGGCAAGGAGCATTCTATCACCGAGCGTGCTCGGGCGGTCGTCGACGAGATCGCGAAGGCTGGCAAGCTGAAGAACGTGGTCACGTTCGGGCAGCTGGCCAAGGACCGCCAGCCGGCGCCGGAGACGCTGGAGGGCTACCCTCCCAGCGTGAAGAGCTGGGACTGGGCGAGCTTCATGGCGAGCGGGTCCGATGCTCCCGCCGAGATCGACTTCTACCGAGGCGACTTTAGCCACCCGATCTGGATCGTCTTCTCGTCCGGAACGACAGGCAAGCCGAAGAGCATCTACGGCCCCGGCGGGGGTATCTACCTCATGCGCCGTGTTGTCATCACGCTGCACCTGAATCTCGACCACCGCGACAGCTACATCCAATTCGCGACTATGGGGTGGATCGTGTGGAACATGCACATCATGTTCAGCGTCAACGGCGGGACGATCGTCGCGTTCGACGGCTCGCCCTTCCACCCGCAGGACGTCCTCTTCCGCGCCATCGACAAGTACCGCGTCACGCAATTAGGTGCTTCGCCGCGATACATCCAGACTTTGAACAAGGCTGGCGTCCGCCCCAGTGCCAAGCACGACCTGAGCACGCTCAAGCAGTTCTACACGACAGGAGCACCAGTCACGGGCGACGTGTACGACTTTTGTGCGCGCGAGCTGAACCGCCTCCTCGTCAACAACGCCGCGGGCGGCACAGAGCTCGGCGGCTCGTACCTCCAGAGCATCCCCGTGCTGCCAGCGTACAAGGGCGAGCTGCAGACGCCCGTGCTGGGCGTGAGTGTGATTGCGGCCGACGCGAACCAGAAGCCGCTCGTGGGCGAGGAGGGCATCCTGCTCTTCACGCAGCCGTTTGCAAACATGCCGTACAACTTTGTCGACGACCCGGATCGCAAGCGGTACAAGGAGGCGTACTTTGAGGACTCGAGCAATCCGCCTATGCTCAACATGAACGACGCGGTGCGCATCAACCCCGTCACGCGTGGGTGGACGGTGATCGGGCGCGCGGACGGCGTGCTCAACCCTTCCGGAGTGCGCTTCGGCTCGTCAGAGCTCTACTTCATCCTCGAGAAGGACTTTGCCAACGAGGTCGAGGACTCGCTGGCGGTCGGACAGCGCCTGCCGAACAATGACGAGCGCGTCGTGCTCTTCATCAAGACGAGAGAAGACAAGCCCCTCACGGCCGACCTCGTCAATCGCATCAAGCAGGCCATCCGTAAGGCCTTGTCGAACCGCCACGTGCCCGCCATCGTCACGCAGTGCCCCGCCGTCCCCCTCACCGGAAGCGGGAAGAAGGTCGAGCCATCAGTCAAGAAGCTCCTCAACGGCGTGCCGCTAGAGAAGATCAACTTTGCCGGTGTCGAGAACCCAGAGAGCTACGCTTTCTACGCCGAGTGGGCGCGCGCAAACTCGGGCCGCGAGGCGAGGCTGTAAGACGTCGTATAGGTTGTAGACAAGTCATAGAATGCATAGCACATACAGAGCCCTAGTTGCTTCCTGGTTTGACACCCTTCTGACCTACACCACCACCACTGACTGATCGCCCCGCGGTTGTGGCGGGCGCAGTCTGACCACCACAAATATGGCATTCGTCCGTCCTCCGAGCCACTTTACAGCTTCCCGGCAGGCTTGAACTCCTCCTTTGCCCTCGCGCGCAGGATGTTGCGTAGGATCTTGCCACTCGGGCTCTTCGGGATAGCGTCGATAACAACTACGCCGCCGCGGAGCGCCTTGTGGTGCGCGACGCGGGCCGCGACCCACTGCTGGACGTCCTTTGCGATCTTGTCCTTGTCGGCATTCTTGTCCGCGACGACAATGTATGCGCGGGGCAGCTCCGTTGCCTGGGTGTCGTCCTGGACTCCGACAACTCCAGCGTCAAGTACAGCGGGATGCTGGAGCAGGATACCCTCGAGCTCGGCCGGCGCGACCTGGAAGCCCTTGTACTTGATGAGCTCCTTGACGCGGTCGACGACCTCCCAGAGCCCATCTTCGCCGCGCACGAGCACGTCACCAGTGCGCAGCCAGCCTCCCGGCTCCATCGTGGCGCGCGTTGCAGACTCGTTGCGGTGGTATCCCTTCATGACGCAGGGGCCGCGGACCCAGAGCTCGCCCCTCTCTCCCGGCTTTGCGTCCACGCCGTCGCTGTTAACGAGCCTGGCTTGGTACGTAGGGCACAAGCGGCCGATACCGAGGTGTCCGTTCGCCGCGTCCTCCTCCAGAGCCAGGAGGATACCGGGACTCGTCTCGGTCATACCGTATGACTGGGTGATGAGGCAGTGCGGGAAGCGTTTCCTGAACGCAGCGATGAGGTCGCCGCTGATCGGGGCCGCGCCGCAGCTGACCACGCGGAGAGACGAGACGTCGTACTTGGGAACATTCTGCGAGTGGACCAGCAGCAGGACGACGGGCGGGACGAACAGGCTGTGAGTCGCGCGGTACTTCTGCACGCAGGAGAGGAAGAGCACCTCGTCGAAGCGGGGCAGGATGACCGTGCGCAGGCCGATGGTGATGGGCTGGATGAGGAGCGCGATCCACCCATACACGTGCGACATGGGGAGGAAGCCCAGCATCGTGTCCTCGGACAGGTTGAACTGGTAGTACAGCGGCTGCAGGGCTAGGATCTGCGAGGTCAGGTTGTAGTGCGTCGTCATGACTCCCTTGGGCAGGCCGGTCGTGCCGGAACTGTAGCAGAGGACGGCCGTTGCGCGGGACTGCAGACCGTCAAAGTGCTCGGCTTCTGACGGAACGCCGATATGGTCGTGCACACTGCGGAAGCCGTCCTTCCCCTTCGTGTCGAGGATGATGATGCGCTCGTCTGGAATCGTCGACTTGAACTGTGCCCGAGCCTTGAGGAGCTGAGGAAGGTTCTCAGGCGATACAAAGATGACGCTGGCACCCGAGTCGTTCACCTGGTGCGCGATCTCGTGCACGTCGTAGCTTGCGTTCGCGGGGGTCACGGTTACTCCGGCGGCCATGAGGCCGTACGCTGCTGTGATCCACTCGAGGCCGTTCAGTCCCCAGAGGCAGCCGACATCCTCACGGCGAACACCGAGCGCGTTCAATCCAGTCTTCAGTCCCAGCGCCGCCTTACGCAGCTCGCCACGCTTCAGCTGCCGTCCCGTCGAGCCATCGATGAAGGCGACCGAGTCTTCCGGAATCGAGAGAGCGTCGGGCAAGCCAATGCCGGGAGCTGCGGGGAAGAGGAAGTCGAAGAGACCGACCTCGGGGAGGAACGGGTTGGGGAAGCCGGACTCGTAGATCGTGATGTCGGTTGTCATGTTGAGCTGTCGAGCCTGAAGTGAGGGAGAAGCCAGATCAGTACTCGAATAGATATATCAGTAAAACGAGGGGAACGTGCATAGTCTTTCACGAGAACACTCGTCAGCGGCCGGCGTCACTGGCGTCACCGGCGTCCCCTTAGGATATATGGTGGGCAGCGATCGATCGTTTGGGGGTGCACAGAGAGTAGTGGGCATTCAGCCATGTCTTGGCCACTACGGCTTTCGGCGCACGCCGACCCGGGCAACTCGCGTGGGCTCGGGGAAGCTTATCGGGCAGCTTGCTCGGAGAAAAGATACCCGACCACCGATTGTTTTGAGAACGAGGGCAGCTGGTGCTCTGGCTGGTAGCGAATGCATCGGGTCAACATCTATCTATGTAGCAGTATTATATCATCTATGTGCGCAATATATGTCTACAGGCGAGCCGCGTTCTCTGCAGAGCCACGGACGCCCCAGCGGTACAGCCACTCGGCAGTCTTGCGGACCATGGGCGGCGTGACAATGTGTCCGACGTTGGGGTACACTACACGAACGGCCGAGCCTGGTCCGGCCTCGGCGACGACTCGGCCCCACTCGGGGTCGCCAGCTTCGGGCGGGCAGAGATCGTCCACGGTGCCGTTGAGGGCGAGGATCTTCTTGCCGACGTACGTCCCCTCTGGCACTTTGGACATGTAGAATCTCTGCGTATCGGGCGGGTAATGCACGGCGTTGCCCAGCTCGTGGTCCTGCACGAACCTGTCAATCTGGAGCTTGTGCAGTGCGTCGCTGGGCACAGAGCAGATGGGGACCGCGACGCGGATCCGCGGCTCAAGGAGCAGGAGGCGCCACTGGACGTGGCCCCCCAGACTGACGCCGCACGACATCCACTCGGCGATACGCCTCTCGCCAGCAGGGAAGATGTACGACGCAAGATTGTCCATGATCAGCTGGTGGTCCTGCACCGCGCCCTGCAGGAAGGTGACCATGTTGACCAGCACGCCAGGGTTGTCGTACCACCACAGCGGGTCTGGCTTGTTCTTGTCCCGCCGCTTGCCGTGTCCCCGCTGATCAAGCGTGATGACAATCACGTCGCGCGCGCCGGGGAAGCGACGCATCTCCCCCACGAGCCCGTACGCCATGCCCTCCATCTGGCTCGCTTTGTTTGCCCAGCCGTGGCTCAGGATCTGTGCTGTCAGTTGGAGGATTGCGGCGCCACAGGGCATAACAACTTCTGGGGTAGGAGGCACAACTCACCACGGCAGCTACATCTTTTGTCGAGTGCGCAATCTCGTCCAGGCCGTAGACGTAGACCTCCATGTCGCCCAGCTCGACCGTGCGCTGCGAGCACGGGCGGTGCCCCAGGTCGAGGCTGGGAAAGTCCATCGTGTGCAGCGGGTTCTGGTTGTCCTCGTCCGACATGGTGAGCGCGAATGAGTGTGTTGACGTATGTGCAATGCAGAAGCGGAGTCATGTTACACCACTGTGACTCATATCTACACCAAGCGAGCGAATGCAAGTGGATTCCGACATTTGCATGCAGCGGCGTGGAGCGCACTCGGGACGCGGGGGTGCAGTAGCCGGTAGTAGTAGCGTTGGTGCGGTGGTGGCGTGGTTCCGGCGGTGGTAGCGCCATCGCGCGGCGAACATGACCGCGTCTGGCCTCTGCTGTATGGTGTCTGTGTCTCGGCTGACATGAATCCCACGCAAAGCGTTATCCCCGAGAATACTGATACCTAGTCCGGTTTGGAACCCGAAACGCACGGGTCTCGGCACTGCATATCTACACGCACGGAGCAATCTCACGACATGATGTTGGATCCATCACCCTGATAACAGCGCCGGTGGCGTCGGGGGGGCTGAGCGCGCGGTCGTCAACAGCGTGCGCCACCTCTTTCTCGACAGCCAAGCATGGCTGACCGACGGCCAGCACGGACGTAGTTGATACCGGCTGGGAGGGCAGATGCATACAAAAGCGACAAGTCCGGCTGTAGATGTTCATCTCTAGAAGACCCACCTGCACAGTGCGAGGTTCGCCATGGTGTCTCAACGCAGCCTCTTTACTGCATTTGCCCACGGCATCCGCAATCGTCTACCATCCTAGCGGCTGTACTTAGTGTATGTGCTATTTTTCCGTGAGCTGGGCGGACTCTCGTTGTCTTTGGTGACCGCGAGCGCGTATCGAGGGAGAGATAAGACTGATAAGCTCCCATTCCGTCAGCGCGAGTATTCTGTTCCGCAGTGAGGAGGTGCCTAAGCTCAAGTCCATCATTAGCACAGGAACCTATCATCTTGGGTGAGCTCTGCCGTCAACACCCCCGGAGCTGTCCGATTGTCAGAAGCAGGTGATCGGCACAAGTCACCGGATACAACTCGAAGACGCCGCCTTCCGAAATGAGAAGACACCGTAGCTACCACTCGTAGTAGATGTGCCAGTGGAGGGGATGGAGATTGGGTTAGAGTTGAGGTCGGATGTGAAGAAGTCATTCACGGTCGCGTGACTGGTGATGAGGGTGGTGAACATGGTCACCGGGCTGGCGTCGCTTGCCGCAGCTCATGGTGGTGTTGAGATTATTGTAGAGCAACTCTGTCTTGCCTTATTACACCCGCGACATCGCTTCATTGACGTAGAGAGAGTGCATGCATCATCTGAGAACAAACATTGTGTGGAAGGCAAGGACATCGTGCGCCGGCAAATATCCGGCTAATTCCTGTCACTCTAGTGAACGCGTCGCACGCAAGAAACCGAGGTATGCCGTGTCACCTGTTCCTCTTGACCAACCCCTTTTCTTCTTTCTCTCATCTCCATCTCTTCTTTCGGCGATCAGACGATGCCAGCCATCGCCATCACATGGTGCACGTCGCTGTCCAGGTGGGCTGGGAAGATGTGACCTCGTGCTCACACGACGCTCGACCGGCATCACATCGGCTAACCCGGATGTCGATCAGCTGATGGCATGGCTTCGAACCGCCGGCGTCACGCTAGGGTGGCCAAGCGATTGATTAGCGGGGAGCCAGTGCCAGCGAACTACCCTGCTTCTGACTTCTACATAAGCCACCCTCTGTGCTCTCTCAACTTCCTCCTCAGCACCATGCTGTCACTCCTACTCGCCACTCTCGTCTCGACCGCATCCGCGGCGCCGACAGGCATCGTCGGCAGCACGTACGCCGACGTCTACCCGCCCGCCAGCACTACGGTCGACCGCGGGCTGTTCCCTGACCGCCTTGTCGTCGGATACCCCCACGTCACGCGCACGGGCGCCCAGCCTTATGCATTCGTGACGACGCCGGCGGAGCAGTTCCCCAGAGTGCAGCAGCCGTTCGGACCTGTTGTCCTTCCTGAAGCAAAGAGCGGCAAGGGAGGCAAGGGCAAGGACAAGGGCGGCGACGGCGGCGGTGGCAAGGGTGAAGAGAAGGACAAGGACAAGGGCAAGGAGAAGGGCAATGGCAAAGGGAAGAAGAAGGACAAGGTGGGTGGCGAACAGATTCTCAATGCTGACTGAGACAGAACCGCTCGCCGATCTACGACTGGGGCTATCTTTCTCCTCGGTACAGCCTGCCCTCCGACTACTTCGGCGCTCACGAGGACTCCTCGCCAATCGTGCCAGGGCATTGCCACCTGGACGCGGTCCACCTCCCCTTCCGACACGGCGCGCGATACCCTACCGCAGGCGACAATGCCGAGAAGCTGGCCACGCGCCTGCTGAACGCGTCCCAGGCGGGTCATTTTAAGGCGTCCGGCGAGCTCTCCTTCCTGAATGACTGGACGTACAAGCTAGGCTCGGACATTCTCGTCCCCTTCGGCCGGCAGCAGCTGTACGAGCTCGGCGTGCGGTCTCGTATCGCCTACGGGCACCTGTTGAACGAGTTCACGGAGCGCGGCGAGCTACCCGTCTTTCGAACAGGAAGTATCGACCGCATGGTCGAGACGATGGAGGCGTTCGGACAGGGCTTCTTCGGTCGCGACAGCCAGGACCAGTTCAGCATGAGCATCGCGATCGAGGCTGAGGGCATCAATGCGACCGTCTACCCCGGCGGCGGCACGTGTCCCAACTCTGACCTCGACGTCGCCGCGAGCAAGTTTGGCATGGCCGAGTTCATCAACCACACCATGGCCGGCACGGCCAAGCGCCTCCAGCGCAGCTTGAAGGGCTACGAGATCCAGCCGGGAGATGTGCACACCATGATGGCCCTGTGTGCCTATGAGACGCTCGCGCTGGGCTACTCTGCGTTCTGCCCGCTGTTCACCGAGGACGACTTCCTCAACTTCCAGTACGCGTGGGACATCATGTTCTTCTACGGCAACGGCCCTGGCGGCCAGACGACAGCCGCACAGGGCAAGGGATGGGTGCAGGAGTTCCTCGCGCGGCTGACACACACCCCAATCGAGGTGTACGACAGTAGCACCAACTCGACGCTGGACGGCAACCCCGAGACGTTCCCGCTCAACCAGAGCATCTACGCCGACGCGTCGCACGACTCGTACATCATGAGCACGTTTACGGCGCTCAACCTGCCGATTCACCAAGGCGCGCTGGGGCTCGACAAGCGCGTCGACGGGCGCGTCTTCACCAGCTCGGCGCTCGTGCCGTTCAACACCAACTTTGTGGCGCAGGTCATGACGTGCCAAGGAGAGGAGAGGCAGCAGATCCGCTTCCTCATCAACGACGCCGTCGTCCCCCTCTCTGGCACTTATGATGGGTGCGAAGAGGACGAGCACGGCCTCTGCGCGCTCGATGCCGTCGTCGAGGCTCTCCAGAGGCGCATGAAGGAGATCGACTACACGAGCGCGTGTCGCGGTAACATTACCATGATAAACGACACGGCCCAGCTCAAGGACAGCAACGGCATGCCGTATGAGTGGTCGGCGCAGTAGCGGATTAGCAGAGGAGTGTTTCGGCGCAGTAGATTGATGACGGTGAAGTCCAAGTTGTCTCAGTGAGGAGTCTCGTCGTGAAGGCGTAGTTGTTTCGGTAGGTTATAGCATGATAGCGTGTCGGCGTTGATGCTTGTATGTATACCTTGATCCATGAGTCGGGACAGTGTTCGGCACTACTAGCGCGGCATGCACTGGTGACTATGCATGCCAGCGTATGTCCAGTAAGCATAGCATGTGAGCCCATGTGAGCCCTGGCCTCCCAACTGACGTATCGTATCAGTTGAAGGAGTGTTCCGCGACGCGTCTCAAGACACCTGCGGAAGGCGGTGTCGTTGGTGCACTTGGCCGCACCAGAAATAGTCTCCTAGCCAGCGGACAGGCTCGCTTCGGTCAGTGGCGGTATAAGCTGTGACAATGTACACCCTGTGGGCCTGCACCCTGCGAGATACGTCGTACGCGGCTCGTCAGCCCATCAGTCCGCGGCCCAGGTAGCGACCAAATCGACCAGATCGTCCTACCCAGTCGGCTCGATCCGCACAGCCATGCCATCCGTCCATCCACTTCTGCCAGTCCTCGCACCGTACAAGTAGGCCGGACTGTGCCCACGTTTATATGTACTTTCATGGACCGTGACGGCGCTTGTTGTAGCAAGTGCTACACATTCAAGTACAGATCGTTCGGTTGAGTTGTGTTGCGCAACGCCGGCCGGTCGCTGGTCCATTAACATCATCGCTGATCGTTGGCTTTGGTATTCTCGCTGTACCCACAGTCGCTGTCCAATGCTTTCCAGTGCCGTCCCACGTCAGCCCCGCAGAGTTAAGCAGATGTCAGCAAGTGAGTAAGTCAGCAAGTCAGTCAAGCGATGAAATACCAAGAGTACATTTGAGATGCAAAAGTCTACAAAAGAGAAAAGAAATGTCCAGATGCTGTTACCCTTCCACTCCACTCCATGCCTTCCTGTCGACCGTCGACATCGACCCCCGTTCCCATCCCTCACACCCTTCCACTCCTCCTTTGCAGGACCCTCCTGCTATACCACTCCTACCCTCATCGTCTCCGAGGCCTGACATCCTCTGACGTGTCCGTCTCCAGATCCTATCCCAGCTGCGTCGTCTCCAGTGATGACCCGGGCCCAGTGTCGAGCGCGACTCGTGACCGTGGCTTGGCGTTGAATGCGAACGAGCCCGCGGCTCAGCGTCGACTGGGAGTCGAGATCACAGCTCAGCGAATGCAAGTCGGAAATGCAGCTCAGCGTCGAGCGTGAATCAAGGCCGCGACCCAGAGAGCGTCGAGTCCAACTCGAATCCCTCGGGGCCTAGCGGCCCCTCTTCGTCGTCCGCCGTCTAGTGCTTCTGCACCAAACTAACCCCAATCCTACTCGGATCCAGCACGACAGCTTCCCCACTATACCTCTTCCCATCGGTACACTCGTCAAAGCTTCCGGGAATAGTGACGGCGCCAGCCCAAGCCCTTATGACGCCCGTATGTCCCGGCGCGACGTAGAACTTCGCATTGATTTGATCGAGCCTGGCAGCTCCGGCGTATCCTTTGCCTGCAAGTTTCACGACCTCGGCGATATCGACGTTGATCTTTATCGCGTTGGGAGAGGAGAAGCTCGCGCGCCAGGCTGCGCCCGTGTCGGTACTGACGGGACAGGGGGAGTACGTCGTTCCATTTGTAGATGTGCTGCCGCCAGAGCCCATTGTTGCCTCGGGGGCGTATGCCGTATCGACGGCTGTGTGGGCTGCTGCAGCGCTCGAGGCGGCCCATGACGCAGACATGGACGCAGAGAAGGCCGCAGAGACAATGTCCTCAAACGGGGGTCCGGGGCACGTCACCTCTTTACTAACGGGTGTCCACTGGGTGGCGTGGTCTGTCCTCCATTCTGTCCTGTTCGAGGGCGTGAATTTGTTGCACTGGACTCCTTCGCCTGGTACGGCGGCCGTGACCGTCCCCAGCAGCGCGAGGCCTAGCGTCACCAGCGCCAGAAGGCTGAGCTTTGGTCGCGGGAGGGCAATTGCGGAAGATGGAAGCTGGTCGTTCTGTGATGTGTGCACCTTGAGGCCGCCGACGACACACGTATCTATCCACTGGCCACGCTGCTGGAGACAGTGCGCTAGGTCGTCCACCTTTTGCGTTTGGCACGTAGGGTTCACGTCGCTCGATACGTTCTTTGGACAGCAGGCTGAGAGGGCCTCGACGGCGCCGTCGGTCGAGTTGGCCGTGCAGGTGAAGAGCATGGCGGGTAGTCGAGGGGAGATGGGAGGCGGAAAGAGTGATGAGAGGTAGTGTCAGAGCAAACTCGCTGTCGGGAATGCGAGTGCTCGAGTGCGAAGCGCGGAGGTGCGCGAAGGCGAGAAGCGCGCGCGGGGAGAACTGTCCGGACTGCGGCGCTGAAAGGGATCCCTTGATTGAACGCGAGTCCGTCGTCGCTCGCAAGCTGTATGACGCGTCGGGAGCGCCGGCGATGCTCAGATATCCACAGTGGCCAGAGGTCGAAGTGGCCAGAAGTCGAGAGGACAGCAGAGTCCGGCCGGTTGTGAGATTCAGATTAAAATGCGATCAGCCGTCGCGTCGGTAGTGCTGGGAATCAGGCGAGGTCGAGCTTGACCAGTGGCAGTTGCAGTGGTAGGCGAGGAGATGAAAGACGAGGGTATAATCCTGTCGATCTCGTCGAGGTCGTCCGAGTCGATAGATAACAATGAGACAAGAAAGTGTGGAAGTGGTGTGGGAGATCTCTTGCACGCTATAACGGCAAGAGAAGGGGACGGTAATATGTAGCGCCTGGGTTGCCTTGGGACGAGCGGAGAGCGGGGTAAGGCATGACGCGCGGCGAGCGAGTGAGCGAGCGCAGCGAGCCCTTCGTACCTTCGTCCGACTGCACACTGCATGGCCGCTGCTTCATGGCTCCAGGACTTCCCACTCCTCACCCTTCGATGGCCTCACTGGGCCGCGAACCCTGTCATTCTGATCCATTCTGAGCCTAGCTGAGCTGGCCGGACTGGGCTGGTTGAGCGGGGTAGATTGACTAGAGGGGCGCGGGGTACACGCCTGAGCCGGTGGAAGAGGACGGCAGGGTCCAACAAAGCTGAACTATGGACGCGCACTCCTTCTGTGCACTTTTGGGCACTCGGCGAGAGCCCAGCGAGCGACGGCGAGCCGGGCTGGCTGGCGACAAAGCAGCCTGGCCAGTCTGGACAGCTGAGCAGAACAAGCTCACCGCTCAGCAGGCCAGCAAGGCTGGAGTGTGCAGAAGATCCACGGGCAGACCGCAGCCGGGGCTTGCAGGGCACTGCGCGCCCAGGCTAGGCCAATGCCGGACTAGCCGTAATGGTAGATCGCGGGAAGCGGGGTTGAGCCATCCCTGGCCACCTTGCACTGGGCGGGGCGTCGCGCACGGCGACAGCGCAGCAGAAGCGCAAGGGTGGTGTAAGGGTGTGCAGAATCGCTGTCATGGGTCGCTTGGGATGCCGGTTTGCCCTGGCCTAAAGTGTGTAAAGTTGGACTAAAGCTGGGTGGTCCCTGAGAGGGCTCCTCAGAGGGGTCTCATGGATGTGGCTGCGGCAGGCGCGGCAGCGCTGGTCGCTGGAGCTAGCTGGGAGGGGTGGATGGATGAGGGGAGCGACTGGTGCCGCGGTGCCTGCTTCTCTGAATATTGCCCATGGCAGCACGAGAGCCAGGCAGCCAGGCAGCTTAAGCTTACCACTTCAATGCCATAAGCCGCGCCTTTTCGATTTGAATACCTTCAAATGGCCAGATAGTGCCTTGTCTCTTCTCTCCACGCTCTCCACGGTGAGAAGCTCACCTCCACAGTGGGACGTCAAGGTCTGGAGCCAGCGTTCGGCGAAGGGAGTTGCCAAATCGGGCAACTCCGGCAACCGCAGTTCGTACCGGTCAGGACCACTGACCCGGAGCTTAACCCTCCTATGTGGTGGGTTAGTCCGCAGCAACTGTGTTCTCTTGAGCTTGAGCTGCATGCTTCCTTGGCCGTTTCAGAAGTGCAGGAAGCTCTGAGCCAAGTGAGGCCAAGAGACTGGCTGTGATTGATCGTGAGAAGTACTGAGCGCGATTGTATCAGTGATAGGAGGCGACTCTGCAGTCTCGGCACAGTGTCTGGTGCGTGGTTCGAGACAACCCCCGGGTTGCAGTTCATTGAACTTGATACATCTGCCCTATCCAGCCCTGCTCGGCCCTGCTCAGCCCTGTGGAAGCCCTATAGAGACTGTCCAGCCCTGTACCGGTTCTGGTTAGTTCGCAGTCAGCCCTCAGTCTGTCGGGTCGGCATTCAGCACTCATGGCTCACTGTCGCTGCCTGAGGTCCACCTCACGCGCTCACGCCCTGCCGCACTTCCACTTGTATCGTGCCGAGTGTCCTGACGGAGCCCTGGCCCATGAACCGGCAGGCCGTGGGTTACCGGGCCGTAGTAACCCATGTCTACGGCGCCTGACAGCGGACAGCCCGGTCGAACACGCTCATGGCCAGTCAGGAAAGGCTAGGAATGCCGATGAGCCCGGCAAGTCAGAGCAAACGGAGACACAGGCTGGCTGGCTACAAGTCAGACAAGCCGTTGGCCGACACTAGAAAATAGACGTTTATGACATGACATGTCGGATGGACGCGCGCATACGAGTGCTCGTCAGTCGCTGCGACTAAGACGATTAAGCCACTCACGCCTACCCCTCCTATCACGCGTGTGTGGGGTACACGCTTGTGCGGGGTACGCGGGGTGCAGCGGGGCCCGGATGGTCTGTGCACGCCACATCAGCCACGGTCACGCAGGACGCGCGGACGCTGTTATCGAGAAGGCAGTATGTAGAGCGTGAAAGACTAACCCCCATACCCCGCAAGTGCGCACGCCCTCAGCCTTTGCTGAGCGTTTGGACTGACAACGCCCTCGTGGGCTGAACGCCTGCCGAATGTAGGGGCTTGTGTGCCGAGCCGACGAGTCAACGGGCCGGGTGATAAGCCATGAGCCGTGTGGCTTACGGTCAGAGCGCAATTTGCATGAAGTCGCAATTGCGCAAACGATCCCATTCCCGCTGCCAGAGTCCGCTTCCGAAGTCAAAATGAAGGCAAGCTTCTGCCTCTTGACACTCGAGGTGATGGGCGTCTCTCTCGGATTACAAACGAGGTCAAGTCGCGTCTCGTTCCCGCTACGCTTCGGGGTGACTGGCAATCGATCGCATTCTCTGCCTAAAGTGAATGTGACGTGATGACCCGGGCCGATCGACGTTCTGCCTCGGCATTTGAGACGTTTCAGATGAGATTAGGGTCATGGAAACTTCGCTGTCTGCCGTCTTCGTTCTGGAGTGTCTGCCTTGTGTCCAGCTGTGCTCCTCTGTGCTCCTGTGTGCTCCTCTGTGCTCATCTGTGCTCATCTTTGCCCTTCTGTGCCAATCTGTGCTCCTCTGGACGCGGGAAGCACTGCTGCCGTCTTGACACATCAATAAGCAAATCCATCACGACCTCCTAGCTGGCTGAGCGTAGCTCTCCGAGCTTCGATCGATTCGGTCAGCTTTGAAGAAGCTGCCTCGACTCGCTCAGCGCAGGAAGCTTCCTCGACTCGGTCGACGTTGGGAAGCTTTCTCATCAGGAACTCGGTATCGGTCAGCTGTTTCCACTTGTACCGACGTCAACGGAGCTGATCGCGCCAAGTTGGCTGGAGTCGCTGGGCATATATACGGAGCTCAAGTTAAGCTGTTGAGCTGCTCTTCACTAACGCTCTTTGTGGACAGTGCTGCTTAGGCTTGAGCCTTCATGCCCGACTCAAGGAGCCTTCATGTCTGACTGGAAGCGACGCATTGCAAGGCCGTCTGGTCGATCTTGTCCCTTTGGCAATGATGATGAAAGTCAGCAGTCGCCATCATGACCCATGACCCATGACCCACGGCCCGATCTTGTATTTCACTTAGCTGCAAAGTCAGTGTAGTCTCCGTGTGCCGCAGTCAGAGGAGTCTTTGTGCGCAGTAGTCAGTGCAGTCTTCGTATGCAACATCAGTGTCACTCGCTCCGCTAGCTCCGCTAGCGGGCTCGCTCGCGACTCGCTCGCAATGACTTCAGACATTCATCATCAAATGGATAGATACAAAGAGTGGAGAGAAAACATAAACCCCTTTTTGATGGACGTGTGCATCTAGGCTGGAGCGGGAGCTGAGCTTGGAGCTGCGAGGTGGGAGTTATAGTCACTCGCACATCCTCGCGCTTCGCGCTCGGATCAAGCTCGCGCTTAGAGCTTGGCGCTCGGTCCGGCGTTGCCGAGACCGCCCGAGTAGCGGTCGGCGGCGAGGATGATGTTTCCGTCCATGGCGTTGACCGAGCCGTTGAACTTCATGCCCTTGATGCCGGGGTAGCCCTTGACGCCGGTCGCCTTCTCGAGACGCGAGGCCAGGTCCTCGGAGCACTCGCGCCAGATGGCAATCTGGCGCTTGATGATCTCCTTGTCCTTGACGGTCGACATGTGGCCGGCGACCGTGTCGATCCAGCGCTTGCGCTCGCCCTCGGAGAAGACCTTCTCCCAGAGGTTGCGGGGGGCGTTGAAGTCGGCGGGCGTGATCTGCGACAGGAACGAGACGGCGTTCATGGCGAATCCGCCGTGGACCTGGTCGAGGTTGACGCGCTTCTCCGAGAACTTGGGCGGGTCAACCGAGGGCAGGTAGCCGACGCGCGAGCCCTGGTTGTAGAAGGCCATGGGGCCGTCACGCTGGAACGACGAGCCCTCGTACTTGGTGTGCGGCTGGTTGACGGGGAGCTGGTGGTAGTTGGCACCGAGGCGGTGGCGGTGGGTGTCGGGGTACGAGAAGAGACGCGACTGGAGGACGGGGTCGGCGGTGGGCTCGATACCGGGGACCATGTGCGAGGGCGCGAAAGCGGCCTGCTCGACCTCGGCGAAGTAGTTCTTGGCGTTCTCGTTGAGCGTGATCTTGCCGATCGTGCGCAGCGGGTAGTCCTTGTGGGGCCAGATGTGGGTCAGGTCGTGGACGTTGATCTGCTTCTTCTCCCAAGCCTCGACGGCCTGCTCGGGCGTCATGATCTGCACCTTCATCGTCCACGAGGGGTACTCGCCACGCTCAATGGCCTCGTACAGGTCCTTCTGGCCGTGGTCGGGCGACTTCTGGGCAGCCTCCTCGTTGGTGAGCGTCTTGATGCCCTGGTCCGAGATGAGGTGGAACTGGGCGTAGACCCACGAGCCGTCCTCCTTGACGAGCTTGAGGGTGTGGCCGTAGTAGCCGTGCATGTGGCGGAAGCCGTCGGGGATACCGCGGTCCGACATGAGGATCATGACCTGGTGGGCAGACTCGGGGTTCTGCGACAGGTAGTCCCAGAACATGGTGGCATCGTCGCCGCCGCCGAGGTGGGTAGCGGGGTGGCGCTGGGCGTTAGCATGTGGGCGAAGTGGGTGACAGAGCTGAGCTGAAGGAGTAGGAGCACGGCTAGAAGGTCTGACGGAGCAAGAGTTCCGTGCAAGGAAGTCTCGGAGTGCCTGTAAGAATGCTCCTGACTTGAAGTCACAACTTGGAAGACCAAGCGAGCTCCAGCAAACTCTAAACTAGCCGCTCACTGCTCACAGCTCATACTCGCGAACTCACCTTCTGGGTGTGGATGAAGTGGGGGAACTTGGTCGGGTCCCTCAGGAAGAAGACGGGAGTGTTGTTTCCAACAAAGTCCCAGTTGCCCTCCTCAGTCTTGAACTTGACAGCAAAGCCACGGGGGTCACGGGCGTTGTCGCTCGAGCCAGACTCGCCTCCGACGGTCGAGAAACGAACAGTGATGGGGCACTCGGCACCCTTCTTGAAGAGGCCGGCAATGCAGAGGTCGTCGAGAGGGTCGGTGCAGACCCACTTGCCGTGGGCTCCAGAGCCCTTGGCGTGGACGACACGCTCGGGGATACGCTCGCGATCGAAGTGGGCGAGGAGGCTGGGAGGTTAGCTTGATACGAGTATCCTAGCTAGGTGGGCAGACGCAGCGTGTGCTGAGAGTACAAGAATGGACACGGAGAAACCTCTAGAGCTGCTGGAGCAGATTGGACTGTTCGCAAGAGAAGTGTAAAGCCGAGGAGAAGGTCGCCAAGGCTTCAGCTTAAGAGGTGCGACGCTACTGCAGGTAACAACTCGCTGACCAGGCTCCTGCTGCAGGTCTCTCTGCCGATCTGGTTCTAGCTCTCCTAGTCCCGCTCGTCACTCTCTCTCTCTAGCTCTCCTCACAGCTGCATTGTCCCATCATCTTGTCCACTCACTCAAGGAGGTGGAAGTCCTGGAGGAGGAGACCACCGTTGTTGCCAGCCCTCTGGGAAGCGTAAGGGTGAGGGTGGGGAGCACCGTTCGAGGCCGTGTAGACAGTGTCCTGGCCCTTTGCCTGGCGGTCGGCGTCGTAGGACTTGGGCTTAGGGGTCATTGTGTGTTGTAGTGGATAGGAGGAGGAGGAAGGGGGTAGTGGATGATGAGGAGAAGGCAAGAAGCGAGGAATGAGGTCTGTATATGAAGGGCCAGGCGGTGTGGGCAAGGAAGGCAGGAGGAAGGTGGCAGCGACGGTGTGTCCCCGAGGTCCGGAGAAGGCAGTATCCGATCCGCCCACGTCCGCGACAGCCAGTGTCAGCTAGCTAACCAAGTAGGCGAGCGGTGATCGGAACTGGCCTGCAATGGTTGGCTCGTGGTCCATGATGATTCGTAGTAGTGCCGGTGCCGTATGTCAGCAAGGCACCGTCAAGCAAAGCCAGCCAGCTGCGGTGGACACTACGCGGAGACGACGCGTTGGCTCTCACTGCTTTGGTTGAGCCTTACTGCGAGGATGCTGTAAGCTGACTGGCTGGTCGACATGGATCAATGGGGGCTATGGGGGAGACCGGGGCACGGTGGGGAAGGCAATGAGAGAGAGAGCGAGGCAAGCGCCGTACCGTCCACCGTATCAATCCCAACGGAGTGCGTAGTAGAGCGTAGGCTGACCTTGTAGACCGACCACCGGCAGGCGGCAGAGGGTGGGAACTGGCCAAGCGGATCACGCGGATAAGACCGACCGGGGCGCACAGGGAGAGAAAGGGCGCAGGGGCGTTAAGGGTATGCGCACGATCAGCGTGGATGACTGGACACCAGACAGCACAATCCATGCACTGTCATTGGCTGCTGCGGTGGGCGCAACCGACTGCACGACGTCAGCTGACCGACATCGCGTATCCCGATCATCCACGGCCCAATCGCGCGGGGCCAAATCACCGCGACTCGGCCACCATCGGATACCGGACATTGCTGAATCGGCACATACGAGCTTCCTCAGTCAACGATCGGAGATTGACCTTGTCTCCTTGACGCCTTGCTTGTTCCGCATGCCCTCCCTCAGCCTCTCTCTCTCTCTCAGCTGCGAATCGAGACACGCACCGTCTAGGCCTAGTACACGACTGAGCATAGCCTCCGTTGCTCAACCAAGCCCACGTGCATAGTCAGCAGTCAGGCCAGCCCGGAGGCAAATCGCATCGGTCATCGGACTGCAAGGTCTGCCCACGTGGTTGTCTCCACCTTCCTCATCCCTCATCCAGATATCACCCATCCATTTCCCGTTCTTATCATTCTCCGACTTTCATGATACCGGACTTACGACCACCGCACCGGGCAAAGAGAAGCATACCCAACCTCAGCCTCAGCGCTCAATCACCGTCATTCCCCTCTCTCTTCTGACGGCTTCTGCCTTTCTGCCCCTTCTGATGGATCTCCGGTCGCTGTGATCGGCCTTGCTCGATTGGCTCACCCCAACTTCTTACCCCGATACCACTAACTTGCAGCGCTGACAGCGAACCACAGCACCTTGTCCTTCCCGACTCCACTAACGACGCAGCCGAGCGGACTGCTTCTCTCCTGTGCTCCTCTGCTTCTCCCCCTGTGCTTGCGGGGCCGCCGGGGCCCAGTGATTGTCATTGATCAACGCCTTCCCCGGTACTCACTCATGTCGGCAGCGGGCCTGGCCGCTCCGCTCTGTCCAATTCTAAGTTTCTACAAATCCTTGATTGGAGGTGGCCACGGGGACAGATGTGCGGCGAGTGCGGCAATGGCAACGCCTCATGGGCGACCAGGTGACCATCGACAAGGCTTTGACAATGACACGGGACCATGGATCGTCGGCGGCGCTCTAGGATTTGTATTCTTTTGCCTGCCTCCACCATTAGCCACGGTACGGTGTACGGTCTGGCCATGCCGCTCATTCTCATTCCAGCTCACACCGCCCAGCCTCCACCCTCCACTCTCCAGTCTCACCCAGACTGGCCCTCCACCTCCACCCACCCACTATGGATCACTCACCGTAGCCACCCCTCCACCCTCCACTCTGTGCCGCCGCATGCCACCATCTGCCCCGCTTATCGCATTATCGCAGATTCACGCGGCCACGGTCCCAATCCTTGGAAATTATCCATCGACCCATATGTCATGCCACCCATGCCCCCGCTCACATCCGCATCGGCCCGGGCAGGAAGCGGCGAGGTGTGCCGATCACTAGGCTCAATCCATTCAACTACAAAGGATGCATGCCTGGCGTTTCTTGGATGCATATCCCCCCCACGCATCGTCTTCTCATCGCACACCAAGCACTGCATACACATACGCACCCAACATCCGGCATTTAGATCCACTTGCATAAACCGCATCGAAAACAACGCACCCAGAACCACTACCAAAACCACGCACGTTCACCGAGAATACCGGCTACCTAGACGTCGTCTTATTCGCCGCCACTACCCATTGCCGCACCCAACCCCAAACCGTTGCCGCACACCCAGCCTACCACCGTAGCCGCATCGTACCACCCTACCACCGTTGCCTGCACCCAACCCGCACACCCAAACAAGCATCATGGAGGACCGCGCCGTCGACATCCGCAACCGCACCCTCACCCCCCTCCCCGCCTCGCAGTGGGAAGAGCTCGGCTCCCGCGTAGAGTCCACAGCGCGGGCCGGCGTCTTCCGCCGCCCGTCGTCAACCCCCGACCTGCCCGCGACCTCTACCTCCAGCTCGGTCTCGCACCCGAGCCTCCTGCGGCGGATGTCGTCCTCCTTCGCAGCAGCCGGAGCAGTCTCGCTCGGCGTGCAGGAGTGGCCGACAGACTGGCGTACCGACTGGGCCTCGCGACGCGCATACGCACCCAGCAGCCCCGGCTCGGTCTCCTCGGTGACCTCGGTTAGCTCGGCCAGTTCGGCCGCGTCCGCACCCCTCTCGACTTCAGCGCCGGCAGCAGCGCCGAAGTGGCCTGGAAAGCTGACCACGGCATCTGCGACGAGCGCGGTGCAGACACCGGCCGTCGTGAGGAGGGACAGCCTGCATTCGAATGAGCAGGAGTGCGTCATGGACATGGTTTGTCTTATCTAGACCTGTCCTTGTTTCGCCTAGACCTGCCACAACCGTTTGTCGAGATCTACACCATCATCTACAAGTCTTCCTACATCATCTCTGTCGTTGTACTATACCAAGCCTCTATCGATCTATCACCATCTAGCAGTTGCCCGCATCGGCGCATCGGGTCGTTGTACATATATCCTATCATATCAAAATGCATGTGTTGTTCATGTCTATTTAGCCGCAGGCAGATGGTAGTCGGGCAAGCGCACTGCTGGCCCGCTGATTGGCAGTCGATGGGAATCCGCAGGGCGTATCTGGGATGCGTCTGACTCGGGGCGTGGCCGGCATGGGGCAGAGAAGCGTAATGTGCTTCTTGAATGATCGTCTTAGGCGATCTCGGGGTGTCGCAGATCTCGGTGATCGGGATTCGGCGAGGCACAGGAGCTTGGCGAACTAGGCGTGGTGAGCCTCGAACCATCGCCGTGCAGCCGTGGTCGGGCTTGGCGGACGAATGAGGACGCCGAGGCCGATCGCGGTGATCTCGGCGATCTCGGCGATCGCGGTGATAGGCGCGGCGGTACGGGAGATGCCCGAAAGACAGCAGAGCGGACGTGCTTCGGCGTGCCACTCTGGTCAGGAGGTGATTCGCCAACACTGGGCCAGCGTGCGACGGCGAACGGGACGGAGGAGAGCGGCATGGACGTGCGCAGGATTATACTGTGCAAAGAGCAGGGTACGACTCCTACACCCGGGCAGCGACAGCGACACGGCGACACGGCGACACCGACGCAGCACCCGCCACAACCTCATCACCGCTCTCTCATACCAAGCGCAAGAAGGGTACTGTTCGTTCAGCGTGATCATCTGCCCTCCGCAAGTAGTATGGACACAAGCCACCGCGCAGCCTTACCTAAGATTGACCTCCTGTTGACTGAAGGGGGCCGGTGCCACGCAGCTGCTATCGGCTATCGACAACATATCGGCCTCTCCTGGGCCTGGTATGCAGATCTTGAGGCACTTGGCGGCAAGGCGTGGGAACGGCCGCAACTTGGGAGATCGCAAGATCGCAAGATCTGAGGTGCGTTGATTGGCACTGACGTCTAAACGAAGTAGGGAGTACGGAATACAGAAATACAAAGGCGAGGAGGCACGTTACAGCAATCACAAAGGCCAAGCGCCGCGAAGACAAAGCGAAGGCGAAGGCGAAGGCGAAGGCAGAGGGGAAGGCGTGCCTCTTGGATCTGATCGTGTCCATGGATTCCAGAGCTTTGGTACGGTGCGAGTTCTGAGCGGTCGAGGCACACAGATCTCATGTATATCTTTGGCCAGACCAGACCAAGGATCTGAAATCGCGTGGTAGCAGTTTACCTCCTTCGGCCCGTCGGGATACGTGGCATCTGTACGGCCATGAGGCTAAGGACTGGGCGCCGGCGAGCTGAGGCTGCACACTATAGCTCCGGAGTGCCTAGGCACTGCAGTGTGCAGCAGCGATGTCGAAACGATGTCACTTCTACTTCTACTGATCTGTAGAATATGCTCTTGGGTCGCGATTGCAGTAATGAAAGTCAGCTTACTGACCAGATGTGAAGCGACATGATCGCGACTCTCCTCAATTCCGAGTCTGGTCTTGCTGACGATGGACGTTCGCCGATACTGCGACTGGTCGTAGCGATGGGCAGGCGCCGTTGGACTGCTCCCTCTTTCCTGCGCTTCCTGCTGCCGCAACTGACCGGGCTCGCATCCCGCAGTGAACGTGATCGCTCCGCTGACATTTCCGAAGCGGCTCAAGGACAGCATCAGACGCTGCTCAGAATCCGACGCCGCAAGTCGAGCTCCGCCGTGGTAGTGGACTCATCTCGTGGGGTTTTGCAGTTCAGCCGGCGGCTGGAACCGGCATCTCTCGGCATGACACCGTGACCACCGTCGACGTCCGCTCAACACGTCTGTCGCAGAGGACGGAGCGTTTGTTCTCGGATGTCGGGCCGGGGTACTTGATCAATGCTTTGAGCCAGCTTACACGGGGAGCGGTACTCCCTGCTCATCGATCACCGAGCAGCACGCCAGTTGGCCATTTGGGAGAACCGTGCCAACACTCCGTGGCCGTCCACCGGACGCCGGTCCGGAAGTGCAAGTGTCCGTCACGGACGACAGCGATGAGCGGAACGCACAGCGCGCTGCCATACGTCCATATCCCCCCTGCCTCTCCAATGACCTGAAGACATTGGGCAGGTCATAGAGTCACCTGTCTTGATCATCGCTCCCAGCTTCCGCTCCGGCTGAATCCTGTGATCAGAAGTCTGTCAGCAAGCTTGATTGCTTGGCCGGCTAATCTGCTATGCATCGGGGTCTCATCCTGCAGCGGAGTCTCATCTCACAGCGAGCGGCCGTCGATCGCTCCGATCATCCGAGACAGACACGGTTCAGTCATCCCCATCCCCAGTGTCGGTGCAACACACGCCTGACTCAGCACGCAAACCCAATCTGGTCATGCCAAGACATAACCACTGCGAGGCAATGGAGCCATGACTAAGAGGCGAGAACCACAGGGCTCGGCGATGGCGAGTCACGTGATAATCCTCTCGCGGCGCACCAGCTGAGCCAGACCTGGGATCTGGGCGATCGAAGACACCGGAAAGACACCGAGGTGCTCACATCGTGGTCAGCAGTCAGCATACATACTTTGACTGCGTCGTTCCAGGCTGCGTGCGACAACGATTCTGGCCCAGATCGGCCTGTTCAAAGTGCGACACGACACGTGGGAGCGTGGCATCGCAGCATTGTCGCACCCCGCAGGTCCGCCAGGTCGTAGGTGCGCAGCGCGACTCCCCTCGGCAGAACGTCACTTTCACACCGATGCGACCAGGCCAGATTAAGTACGTCATAGATGACCGAGTCATGGCAGAGCGGAGGTTGAGCACCGAGTGTGTGTGCACCTTGTTGCCGGCAGACGAGAGGACCCATGCCATGCTTAGCTATCGTCAGCAGTTGGATGCAGTGCATGCAGCGCAGCTACCTGACCCCAGGTCAGCGGGGATAGTTTACCCCGCTACATAGATATAAGAAGCAGCTGACAAGCTTCACTCGCTCCCACACCTCTCCACATCAACCTTACCAACCCCACCACCACCCCGAGCAAACACCACCATGATCCCCGTCCCCAAGGCCGACTCGCTCAAGGACCTCCTCAGCCTCAAGGGCAAGGTTGTCGCCATCACTGGCGCCTCGGGCCCCAGAGGCATGGGCATCGAGGCCGCCCGCGGCGCGGCCGAGATGGGCGCGAATGTCGCCATCACGTACTCGTCCCGCAAGGAGGGGGCTGAGAAGAACGTCAAGGAGCTCCAGGACAAGTACGGCATCACGGCCAAGGCGTACCACCTTGACTCGAGCAAGTATGAGAACTGCAAGAAGTTTGTAGAGGAGGTCGTTAAGGACTTTGGCAAGATTGACGGGTTTGTGGCCAAGTGAGTCTAGTCTAGAAGTCTCCGGGCGATAGCCCGGAGGCTTCGCTGTGATCCTCCAGCATTGGATGTGAGATGAGATGAATGAGCGCTAACGCGCTCTCAGCGCCGGAGCGACCGCCGACGGCGGCGTGCTCGACTCCTCTGCCGAGAGCTGGGACAAGGTCATCCAGATCGACCTGAACGGCACTGCGTACTGCGCCAAAGCAGTCGGCGAGCACTTCAAGCAGCAAGGCCACGGTAGCTTCGTCATTACCGCGTCCATGTCTGGCCTGATTGCAAACTACCCGCAGGAGCAGACTTCGTACAACGTCGCCAAGGCCGGATGCATCCACATGGCCTCGTCGCTCGCGAACGAGTGGCGCGAGTTCGCACGCGTCAACGCCATCTCGCCCGGATACATCGATACCGGCCTTTCCGACTTTATCGACAAGAAGACCCAGGACCTCTGGCGCTCCATGATCCCCATGGGACGCGATGGAGAGGCGAAGGAGCTCAAGGGCGCTTATGTCTACCTCCTGTCCGACGCTAGCTCGTACACTACCGGCGCCAACATTGTTATCGACGGCGGTTACACTTGCAGGTAATCGTGCAGGAATGGGGGTATGACATCTAGCAGTAACATGTTGATGGTCAGAAGTCAAAAATGCATCTAGTTGGCAGGTACATCGCGGCAAGGAGTTGCAGCAGCTCTTGTGCACTCTCACTGACGAGCACTGACGCAGTAGACGAGGATTGATGGCACTGTAGTCGAGCTTCGTACACATTTGACCTACAGAGGAAGCAGTCCAGGGGTCGCATGAACAGTCGCCCAGTCTGCAAATTCCATCTCGTTGACCAGAGCATACCAGTTCAAACACGACCTGACATCCGTCTCGATGACCGTGCAGGTCCTCTATCAATCACCTCTTCGCTAACACGATCAGCTCATCCAGGCGCAAACACGTACCGCGTCGCATACAGAGCAAGCCGAACATCAGCAAGGGCAGTCACCATGACCAGCCACCCTGACGCCTCAGCCCTGGCGCGCGTGGCCCTATCGCTCGTCTACATCTCCGCCTCATGAGGCAGACGTGCACTCCGAAGAGCTCCGGCTGCTAAGCCCGCAGTGTCGAACATGTCCCAACGATGGCACAGACGCCATGTTCGCCCTGATTGCGTACCACTTCGAGACGCCGTCCTTGCGGTCGTCACCGACCAAAGCACGCCGACGCCGCCGACGACGCCGCCGACGTCACTCCGAGACAGCCAACCATATCCGACCGTTAGCCACCGGACTCCTCACGTCTCCGAACCCTGGATTCAAGTTGCCGGCCGTCGAACGACGTCGCCGAGCTGTCTCGTCGTCATTGTCTGCTCTCGCTCTGCGGGCCGCCTCCGAAGCGGGAGCTACGTCAAGGTACCTTCGGAGCGTGGAGGCGAAGTTGGTTACCGATGGACAATCACCGTCATGTCACCTCCTGCAACGCAACCTCGACCTGTTTGATGTATTATCTCCGGATCTTCGCTCGCTATGCGAGCACATTGCCATGCAGCCCGCTGGCAGCCAAAATACAGTCCTTGCAGGGCCGCTAGAGCTCACCTGCCACGATCCCCCACACCAACGATTGAACCACCGGCCCCGACGATACGCTTCCACTCTCCTCCGTCCTACCAGCGACAGAGAACCCTCCCAACATCCTATCACAACGCAACAGCAGCTCCCTACCTCATTTTCTCGCCAATTCTCTCAGCGGACAGATCATACCCGAACCTCCCCCCCAACAAATAAACAAATACCCAGTTCCCGTTCGTATAACGGCTAGTATGCTCGCTTGTCATTACGTAATCTGACCGCGGGAGATCGGAGTTCGATTCTCCGACGGGAAGTTGTTTTTGGTTTTGTCTTCAGCTCCGCGCGAGCGGAGCGTCGGGCTTGTTTTGGGGGTATGGACCGGCCAGTTTGGCTTTGTGGGTCAACGGCGGAAGGGTGCGCTGAGTGATCGGGCGGATATGGTAGGGAGTTTGGCGGCGCGGCCAGGAATAAGCCTTGACTTGAGCGGTGCTAGAGGCGGAATGGGCGGGGTGATGAAGCTTGCTTGCAAGACAGGCAACGTAGAGCCGAGCGACGTACAGATGATGTTTCGCCAGCCAGAGGATCACAAGAATTCTCTCAGAACCAGAGGTCAAACATCAACGAGCTTCTAGGCAGAGGCCTACGCCGTCTGCCCGTCTGGTCGGCACAGCTCCACCACCCGGGAACCGTGCATTCTCGGCGTCTTCCGACTCCATCTTGGAACCAAGTAAGCGCCCAGTATAGCATCGGTAGTCTGCAAGGTTACGAAAGGCGGAGCGCGGAGCGATTGCAATGGACTAAGACTCGACGGCCCACCGTGGAAGTTGTCTGGATATACCCGCATCCTTATCATATCGCCCAAGGACGGGGCGGCTATCAGTCTGGAAGTTGTCTGGAAGTCTGCAGTTGCGGGGTGCAAGGCGCCGTTCATGCCGAAATCAGTCTTCAGCCGTCTCAATCGTCCACACCGGTCCTGTCGTCAACACGGGTTCTGCCGTAGTCTCGGAGTATTGCGGGCCAGCGGGCCGGTGAGCCACTATGATTAGCATGCTCAGCCGTCTCACGCAGTGCTGCGGGCCGGCGGGCCGAAAAGCCGCTACGCTAGCGTGATCACGACAAGGATAGCATCAGCTACTAGTGCGCGAGTCTGTCGCGGTCCGTCTCGCGATCCGCTCTCTTAACTTGTGACTTTATCTGACTTGGAAGTTGCTCGACAGCGCCGTCCATCTCGACAAGCACAATGACCCGGTCCACAACGGCCTCGGCATCCCCCCTAGACCCTATTGAGCGCCTCAAGACACTCTCAAAGACCTCGGCCCACCTCTACTCCAAAAGCGACATTGTGCGTATCGTAGAGGTAGCCAGGAAGTATAGCAACCTTGACGGTCCGCTCAACAGTGCGCCGCATCATACCCATGTCGGTGGGCCGAATGGGTACAAGCTGGATGAGAGTGAGTCTGAGTTTTCGCTGGGGTTTTCCAGTTGATGGAGTGTATTGTGCGACGGAGAATGTACTGCGGTGACGGCGACTGTGCTGTGCTACGGGGACTGTACTCTGTCACGAAGGCTGTACTGTTCGACAGAGACTGTACTCTGCGACAGAGACTGTACTCTGCCACGAAGACTGTACCGTGCGGCGGCGTATCGCTCCCCGCTGCATCGGCTAGACTCGACGGCGCAATTGTGAGCTCGTGTATTAGCTAATGCGCAGACGAATGGGCCTGGACCCAAGGCTTCTTCCCCACCTCTCTCTGGCTGCTCGTCGAGCGCAACCGCCTCTTACCCGGCACGCTCGAAGCGGCAGGATACACTGAGGACGAGGTTATCTCCCTCGCGAGGCTATGGGGCACGAGCTATGAGGATATGGTTCGGCCGGCGCAGAATCATGATCAAGGTTTCAGGTTCCAGATGCCTTATGGTCGGTGAGTCTGTCTTTCCACTGCTGTCCAGTAGAGAACGAGGTGCGGTGAAGGACGAGGGGGAACAATTTTGGATCCCGGGGACCGTACGAGGCAGAGTGTCCGCCGTTATTGTGGACGGGCGAATACGAGAGCGCTGCGTGCAGTGGGAATCAGTTTCCTGGGCTGACAGCAGCGATCTCGCCCTCACCGGCAACAAAAAAGCTATCCCCATCCTCATCGAGGCGGCCGAGTCGCTAGTGGACCGCTACGACCCAGACGTGGGCTGTATTCGCTCGTGGAACGCAATGCGCAAGCTCGACCTCCCGGATAAATACAGACAGGATAATCAGGATGAGCACTTTCTCGTGATCATTGACAATATGGTATGTATACATAGGTCAAACTCACACCGAGGGGGGGAGAGGAGGCAGGGGTGTGTGCTAGGGGGCCTTGACCACGGTGGAGTGCCAGCGGTCTCGCCCGCTGACAGCAGATGAACCTCGACCTCATGTTCCAAGCGACCGACCTAACCGGCGACAAAAAGTACGCCGACATTGCCATCCGGCAAGCGGAGAGGATGCAGAGTCACCACATCAGGCCAGACTACACCACCTTCCATGTTGCAGACTATGGACCGGGGGACGAGATCCGCTTCCAAGGGACTTGCCAGGGTACGTGCGTCCTCTGTCCCCATCGTTCGCTCCATCACTCTATCACTCCATCAAGCAGTGAACGAGCGCGAAGACTGACAGACAGGCTTCTCAGACGACTCGTGCTGGTCCCGCGGCCAAGCCTGGGCAATGTACGGCTTCGCCCAGGTCGCGCAGCGTACGCGCCGCTCGGACTTTCTATTAACCTCGCGGCGCCTGACTGACAAATTCCTCTCTTTGCTGCCAGAGAGCGGTGTGCCGCCGTGGGACTTCCATGCGCCACAGGCGCCGCAGCCAGCGCCGTACGATACTTCTGCGGGGTGCATTGCCGCCCGCGCGATGCAGATGCTGTACGGCTTGCTGGTGAAATCTGACCGTCAGGCGGCAGAACATTACCTCGCTGCCAGCTTTAGGTTGCTAGACGACATCACCCGCGTCTCGGCTAGTCCCGCTGCTAAAGTCGATAAGGACGGTAAGGTCGACTGGGGAGAGGGCGGGTGGGAGACTATCCTTCAGCATTCGACTGTCATGAATAATCCTGATGCCGGCTGGAGCGTTGCGGACGTTGGACTCGTTTATGCCGATACGTACTTTCTTGAGGCGGGGAATGAGGCGCTCAAGCTTGCGGCGGCGAGCGAGGTCGCTCAGAAGTGAGATATCGCATGCATGACGATTGTTTTAGGGTTGCAAAGGTATGGGACGCAGTGATAGAGCAGAAGTAGGTCAGTCTGATGAGTCAGTCTACGTTGCGAGCTGGACATCGTGAATGACCGCAAATGTTCGCAGGAGTAGAAGCAGAAGACGAGACGCATCGGCGTGTAATACCTCGCGTCAGCGCACATTCAAACACAGCAGAGCCAAGTGATCATTTCAGAAGGGGATTCTTATCTCACGCATACAAGGATGCAGTCGAGGTATAAACAAATTTGAACATCCTGCAGTTGGCGAAGAGGAGGGAACACTTACTCAGTTGATCCTTACAGCAGTATAGCTTGCAGCTTGGGTGAGCTCCCCAAAGCTCTTCCCTTCTATCACAGCCGCCGCACTCCCCGGAGTACCGAGTATCGAATGCGCCACAGTCGACGTGTTATGAATAGAGATGGGATAGTGAATTGAGTGATGCAGGAGTTGTCGCTGTCGTCTGAGAGGCGTGGAGCCTTGCCTTCCTTCCCCCCGAGCACATGACGCGGTTCAGCCGTGTTCGGCGGTACCTGCGTACCTGGTGTTCCTGGTGTCCGAGCGTCCTCATGTGACCTTCTACGCATCCCGGCAGATCGGACCGGCCCGCAGCACGGCCTTATCTGTTCCTGCCCTCTTACACGAAGGTGAGTGTTGGCCGCCTGGTCACTTGCGGAATCGAGACGTTCCGCTCTTCATTCGCTTCAGCAAGCAAGGCCTTGGTCTCTTAACAGGAGAGTCCACCTGTCAGCGTAACCCCATCTCTGCAATCGACAACAACAACAGCAGCAATAGCAGAGGCAAAATCGATGCGTTCGCATTCAAAGTGACCATTTCTGGCGAGCTGCGCGGCACAGCTTCGATTCCGCACAAGTGGTCGAGTCAAGATTGCCTACACGACCGCGTGGTCCCGATCGCCACAATAGATGTGGGGCTCTGCATCGACTCACTCGGGCGACACCATCAACCTCCATTTCTACATCCGAGCTACATTTCCGGATCTCCATAATCTAACAGAGGGAGACAGGGCCGAGTTCAGCCTTGGTACACAACAACTGATTGATTCCAGGAATCACGAGACTTGAATATTGGAGCTCCAGACATGATGGCCAAGGCTCGGTCAGCACACGACACCGTCAAGGTCGAGCGCTTACTGGTTGTTTCCTTATTCGACTCAAGATTAGGAGCAGGCCGATTCTATTTGTGGATTAGCACATGGCTTTACTCTTCGGGAACGGCGATATCACCGACAGGACAGCTGCACAGGTCAAGGCATTCAGGTCTCTCTCCGGGTCTAATCAGCCCCTACATCCGGTGCCCCGTCTTTCCTTCCCGTGCGCAGCGGTAAGCAGCGGAGACAAGCGGTCCCTCCCTGTCCTATCCATGCTTGTTCAGCTTCCAGCGACACGCACTAGTCTGCAATTTGTAGTGGGTCAATGGGGACGACGGGGGAACAGCGGGCGGGCAACATGTGACGGCCAAAGGAGCACCACGGGGAAGGTTGCTTCAGTTCTGTCTTGCCTGCCGACGTACTGTCGACGCATCACTGTCGACTGCTCGACCGCTCTACTGCGAGGAGGCTGATCTCGGTTCGCTCGGCCCTGTCGCCGGACAGCATCGCCAGGACCTGATACCGAAGAGACTAAAAGCTTGAAAGCGACTTGCGGGGCTCACTTGTTCCCCACACATTTCCACGTTTGCTTATCAGCGCAGTAGCAACCGCTCAACCGCTCAACAGCTCAACAGCTCGACAGCTCGACAGCTCAACAGCTCTACAGCTCGCCTGCCCACCATGGTGCCGGCGCAACCAGAGGTCGGCCTATCGGCCAAGCAGATCGAGCTCGCGTCCGACATCGACCCCGTCCTCCTCGCCGATGGCATGGAGCTTATCCGCCAGGAGAAGGCGGCAGGATTTCGACAAGCGTTCAAGTATCAGTGGCGTGCTATCTTGTGGAGTGTTGGGCTGTCTCTGGCCCTAGTGATGGACGGTATGTCTGTCGTCGCGCTGTCGCGTGCCTTTTTATTGGACTCGAACGACTTGCTGATGCTACAGGCTACGACGGCTCGATCGCGAACGCGTTCTACAAGCACCCGGCGTTCCTTGCGCGATTCGGGTCCGACTTCAGGAAACCCGACGGCACTGTCGTCAAGGAGATATCGGGCAACTGGCAGACGGCGATCAACTGTATTGGTCTTCCGGGTAATCTCGTGGCCCTCATGCTGATGGGCTGGGCGACGGACCGGTTCGGGTACCGCAAGACGTATGCTGCGGGCATGCTGGTCACTATTGGGGTCGTGTTCATGTTTGTCTTTCTGCGGAGTATCCGCATGCTGCTGGCTGCCAATGCGCTGGCGTCCTTCTGTTGGGGATTATTTCGTGAGTGCCTGTCGAACTACTGCAGTACGAGGCATGCCACTGACGAGCAGAAACACTCACGGCGGCCTATTCGGTCGAGCTTTGTCCCATCGGCCTGCGTGGCGTTGCTACCTCGTTCATCTCGCTGGCCTGGGGCACAGGAGCATTCATCGCCTCGGGAGTCGTGAGGGGATCGCTGGACATCCACAGTGAGCTATCAAGTCTGTCACGAAGCTGACAGCAGGTGACTGGGGCTGGCGCATGCCATACTGCCTGCAGTGGGTCTGGCCAGTACCGCTGTTCTTCCTCGCAGTCTTCGCACCCGAGAGCCCGATTTACTACGTTCGCAAGGGGCGCCTCGACGATGCCGAAAAGGTGCTCAGACGTATAGCCAGTCCGGGATACTACGACAACCGCAACCTCCACGCCTACGTTGCGTTCCTCAAGCACTCTGACGACATTGAGCGCGCCGAGTCGGCCAAGGGCTCCTTCCTCGAGATGTTCAAGGGCACCAATCTTCGCCGGACGGAGATCATGATGGTGAGCTAGAAGCAGGGACTATGCGAGCTAACGTGGTGCAGTGCGTCTGGGCATGCCAGCAATGGACCGGCCTCTCCCTCTCCGGCATGGCTGTCCAGCTCCTCGTCAACGCAGGCTACAGCAGCGACGCAGCCTTCAGCCTCGACATCATCGTGAAAGCGATGAACATTGTCGGCTGCATCATCGAATTCGGGATCATCAACTACGTACCCCGCCGCAAGCTGCTGCTCACGGGCATGGTGACGCTCTTCATTGACCTGCTGCTCATGGGCGCCGTCGGCTGCGTCCCCGGAACGCACGGCGAGGGACACAAGAACTATGCTGCGCTCAAAGCCATCGCCGCGTTCGTCATCATGATCAACCTTTGGTTCCACATCACCGTGGGACCGGTCAGTGAGTCCCCCCTCCTCTACCTCCACGATGACTGCCGCTGACAAAGTAAGCATTTACGATTGCGGCCGAGCTGCCCTCCTCGCGTCTGCGTGCACGCACCATAGCACTAGGCCGCGCCTTCTACGCCTGCAACGGCATAGTCGTCAACCAGCTCACGCCGCGCATGACGGCTCTCAACTCATGGTGAGATGAGCCAGCTTGCCCCATGTCTTAATGCAGAAAGCTAACATGGGCAGGAACTGGGGCGCAAAGACAGGCTTCTTCTACGCCGGCACGACCGCACTCGTCACGATCTGGACGTACTTCCGCGTCCCTGAGACGGGAGGGTTCAGTTTCGCTGAGCTCGACATTCTGTTCACTAACAAGGTGCCTGCGCGCAAGTTTACGAATGTCCGAATCAGGGACGAAGTCGCTGGTCACGAGACTTTCGACGGCCAGGCGCCCGAGGGTGAGGATTTGGAGAAGTGTGTGGGTGAGGAACAGCATATTGAGGTGTCGAGACTGGATGAGAAGAGGGTGTGAGGCGTACCTGCCCGGACGAGTGCAGGAGGCGTCTGTCTTTATAATCGTGCGCAAGGGAGTGAGGCGTTTGTGCTGGTGTCCAGAAGTAACGAAGGGGGGCGGCTCGTTGTACCAATATGTAGTGTCTTAATCTGTATCTGCTCAGTCAATGGCCCAGCGATGCTGCTGAGCACAACTCCAAGAGGGACACCGAGCCAGTTCCGTACGGTTAGCTAACAGAGACGCCAGCCCAGAGTCGGTGGCGTTTGACTGTGAAAGCTACGGTCACGACAAAAAGAGGTGCCACGGTGTCACACCATCAAATAATCACATCCACCTCTCACATACTATACTGAACCTCGAAGACGTAGGCGCTCTGTCCAGACAGTAAATCCCGCAGCCCCGAGGTATCCAGACGTAGGGTTCCATCGTCATAAGTCCAGGGCACCTGCACGTCTCCCTTCTCGGAGAGGAACACAACCGTGTCATCAGGGAGGACAGGCAGCGGCGCCGGGACAGCAAAACACGGCGTACCCGGGGCTTTCAGGGAGATAATGTACAGCGTCCCCGGCTTGCGCGTGAACAAGACATTCACCTCATCCGTAACGACCTCAGGGAGGATATTGAACGGCATCGTGTCGTAAACCGCCCGGCCATTAATTCTGAGCCAAGCGCCAATATCCCGCAACCTCTCTTCAATGGGCTCAGCAATAGTCCCATCCGCGCGTGGACCGACATTGAGCAAAAAGTTTCCCCCCTTCGCAACAATGTCGACCAGCGTATGGATCAGATCCGTGGCAGAGCGATACTCGTCATCCCCCGTGGCTGCGTTGTACGAGAACGAATAAGGGTCTACGCTCTGGCACGCTTCCCATTTATCCGTTTGGACCGTGGCGAACTTTTCCATTTCGGGCGTGACAAAGTCGCCTGCTATGCCTAGGCGGTTGTTTATGGCGACTTGGCGGCCTTCGGATGCTGAGGCGGCGTACCATTCTGCTACGAAGGGGACTGAGTCGTTCTGGATAGGTCAGTGTGAGCGCCTCACTGGACAGTAGAGATGGGGAGGATGGGAGGGATTACGCACTGCCATGCCGATGTCACCCCAGATGTAGTCCGACTTGTACTTTTCTGCCAGGATGCGGAGCTGGGGTACCTGCAGGCCGGAGATGTAGTCCCCTACGTCGATGTGGCCCGTATACGGCTCCAGCTTGCCCGTGTATGGATTTCTAGCGAGACCGCCAAGGAAGGAGAGCGGTCCGTCGTCCCGGCCATATCTCTTGTAGAGAGGGTTATACCACTCGGGCATGCTGTAATAAGTTCCGCGCTTCATGTGTGGCTGTTCTGATGCCGCAGCGTCCATGAGTTCCTTGACGAAGTCTCTTTTCGGACCCAGGGCCACGCTGCTTCTGTTACTCGTGCCCTGCGTGTCGAAGAGCGCGTAGCCGTCGTGGTGCTTGCACGTGAGAACGAAGTATCTCGCCCCAGCGTCAGCGAAGAGGTCGACCCACACCTTGGGGTCAAACTTCTCCCCCTTGAACAGCGGGATGAAGTCGTCATAGACAAAGTCGGCACCCCACGTAGCTAGGTGGTGCTCGTACGTTCCCCGCCCGTTTGTGGACGACATGTTCAGCCAGTACCAGTACCACTCGGCGTACTTCCCCGCTTCCTTGTCTGCCCACGCTGGGACGGAGTAGAGGCCCCAGTGGATGAAAATGCCGAACTTGGCGTTCGTGAACCACGCCGGCGCCGTGTGCTCCTCCACGTCCTCGATGCGCCAGTGCGTGAAGTCGTGGACTAGCCGGGAGCCTTCCACTTGTACGGGCGTTGACCAGGTGTGTGAGCTGGTTGAGAACTCGAGGGTCGCGTCGGTGAAGCCGTCCTCGGTGCTGGTGGGCGTTACGAGGAGTTCGACGAGAATTTCGTCTCCGGGCATGATGCGCGAGATGACAGCGGGGCGCACCGTCCTGAGCGAGCTTCCCTTGAGGCTGACGGTCAACGGACCGATGAGCCAAGACTCCGGGCGGTTGTGCTCCGTCACAGATACTGGGTTCCTGATGACAGCCTCCACTACTTGCGCTCGCGTGCCGTCTTCCAAGTCCTCCCAGCGACGCGTAGCGCGAATGAAGAGCGGCCGGCATGTCGCTTCTGGCCCGTCTTGCCCTCGCTGTATGGCCGGCACGACCGACAGAGCAAACACATGCAGAGCATTCCACTTGCCCGCGCGGGGTAGTTGAACAGCGGCAATCTTCTTGCCAGCCGACTTCAGAGGCACCTGCACAGTGAAGTGGAAGATGTTCGAAACCGCTGGCTTCCGCACACCCCTGTCTGTGAAGTGATACGGTGCGCGGAGTGGGCTCTTGTTCTGACCGTTGTACGACCACCTGGTGAGTCAGTGTCATGGCCGTTGTGTCGCCCACTCACCAGTTGCGGATCTCCATCAGAACTGTGTCAGAAGAGGCGTCGCTGTACACAATGCCCAGGTTCATCTTCGACTCATTGTGCATCGCGCCTGTCGTCAGCTTCTACCTCAACGCAATTCCGTACCTCGGGGATCGTCGCCGACAGCGACAAAGTGCAGCGAGCTCACCTCCTCTGGCTCGGGAAGGCTGATATACCGCCCATCGGCGCGGATGTTGTCCTTCTTAAGTGCGTTCCAGTCGCCTGGAAAGGCAAAGTCGATGCCATTGTGCCGCCATGTCCCGGTCGGGAGGAAGGCTGAGGGGAAGGTCGCCCCCTTCGCTAGGCCAGTGCCGTCGTTCTCTCCATCGAGACTTGTGCCCTTGTTATTGAAGAGGGCCGAGATGTCGATGGGTCTGGATAGCGTTGGGGAATGTGCGGAGCGCTGTTGGGGTCCACTGTGCGTCATGGTGTCTCAATTGATAGGGCGTCTGCTGCTCTGAAAAGTCTCAGATCGGTCGGATACAAAAAGCTGACGATGCAGGCGAAAGTAGACCCGAAGATTAGAGTGACACCATCTGACCAGCTGGTTGTCGCCGGGACATCGGCTGCCGCCATGCGGGCCGCTACCGGACCGACACTGCTACCGCTATGCCGGGTACGGCAGTCGTGATTGTTCTCGCCTGCCTGGGTCTTGTTAGCGTGAACGTGGTGACGGAGCGTATAGCCAACGGCACCCACGCCGATGCTGGGTGGTCTCTAGTTTCGCTTCCGGAACTTCGTATCGACTGCGCCTCGACGCTATATCCGGAAGGTTGCCGCATACTCGGTAACCTCGCCGCTAATCGGAAGGACGTCTTTCCGATCGCTCGGTCATCAAAGCACGCGTCAAATGACGACTGCGGTAGTACCCTTCGCTCGCTCTCCCCGCGCTCACCACGAAACACATGTTCTCGAACGAATAGAACAATCGACGCGCCGGCTTGGGTCTAGGGGCTTGACGCGGGGCCATGCAGGCCGCCAGTGTATCTACCACTAGCTCGCCAGACATGCGGATGGTAGCCCCGGCCGCTATCAAGCAGAGGATGTCAGCCGGTGCTTATAACGGCCATGATACCTCTGCACTCTCTCGAGCGTCATCGACAGACTCTCCATCAGCCTCCCCTTCGCAACTATGACCTTTCGGAGACCCAACCGCCGAGCCCGCATGGCCGCCCTCGCCATGGCAGGCATGGCCAGCGCCGCTGGAGTGCAGTTCCCAACCTATAACTTGACGACAACAAAGTTCCCGGCCAGCATGGGAGCGGACATCGCTGCCTCTGCCTTCGTCGACGCCGATGGCAGGTTTCGTCTCCTCACCTCTGCTGCCAACTACGAGATGTCCGATTCCGGAGGCTCATTTGTCGACACGTACACCGCCGACAACTTTGGCGTCATGGCCAACGGCGGTCAAGGTCGGCAAGTCAGAGCCGACACGTACTGGAATCGACCTGGATCATACTGCTACAAGCTTGACGAGAGGGCCGAGCGGCCTTTGCCGTCCATCTACCAGGACGACCACTGCGATGTAGTCGGTGTTTGGGTCGATCCTGCAACGAGGGACTGGGTCGGCGTTGTGAACGATGAGTATCAGTTCGATCCTCTGAACACGAACGCCAGCACACCCGAGAACGATCGTATCAAGACGTCGAAGCACAACAATCGCATCCTCCTCGCCAAGTCGTCCGACCAGGGCGCTTCATGGCAGATCGTCGATGCTCTCGCTGTGGACAACTACCAGCCAAACCAGACAATTACGCCAGAGCTGTTTCCCAACTCGACCTACAGCTGGGGACTGTCAGGCGTCCGCTTCTACGTCGACTATCCGACCGGCTACGCCTATATCCTCTACAATCACCAGATCCGCAACAAGAAGGGCGATGCAACCCTCATCAAGTGGTACAATCAAGCTCGCGCTCCGCTCAATGGTGGACTCGAGCCTAGCAATTGGCGCAAATTGTGGAACGGGCAGTGGACTGAGCCGGCTCGCGGCGGTCGAGACGCTTTCTACGGCGAACCGCTAGGCTTCACAGTTGCCTACGACCCGAAGACCGACTATCTCGCCTATGAGGGCACCAGTGCCGACGGTAAGCAAGTCGCATACCAGTCCACGCCTCTGGTCAACGGCACCTTCACATTCTCAGACCCCGACGGGAAGGTCTACACTGTCGACACCAAGCCCACCGCACTCCACCCCATCACCACAAGCGATGGCCAAGTTTTGGACAAAATTGCTTACCACGACCCCGCGCTCAACCGCGACTTTGTCATCGGCAGAAACTATGCGGGCCAGATCACTGTAAATCAGACCGATTCGTATGGCGCCACCTCCTTCATGGTCCCCAAGACAGTGACGACGGTCTTCAAGGACCACACCCTCAACCGCCTCTACGTCCAGCCCACTACCATCTTCCAGAGCGCATTCCAGTACAACGCCCAGGCTCGCAAGTACCGCGCCATCGGCTACGACGGCTACATCTACGAGAATGATGACCTCGCAAACCCGCGCGGCTGGGTGCCTGTTGGTGTACAACCTGCGGACGTGCTCCCGCACCAGATGTACACCTCGGCGCTGGACACGGGCAGCCTGAGCAACCAGAACATCGGCTCTCGCACCTTCAGTATCCTCTCGGACCTTAAGACCACTGTCGACACTCTCACTATGACACCGCCAGCCGATGGCCAGACAGCATTCAGCCACGACACCCGCCCGATCGACTCCACAGGACAGCCAATCGACCCAACGCAACAGTACAGCGTCACAATCGGCAACACCGCTCTCAGCAATGACACTTGGTTACTCGAGGAGGTCAAGGAGGTGCTCTCCGGTGACGCTTACACCGGCTTCTACCGCCTCAGAGACTATGCCACTGGTCGATACCTGCAGCTGTCTGGTTCCACGGCTGCCGACCAGCGCAAGTGGGGCGCGGTGGCGACTCTTGGTCCAGCCCAGCTCGGCTACGATCCGAACGGCAATGGAGGCCATGGTTCCCCTGGAGGCAGCGACCAGTGGTACCTTCTGCCTTACGGCAGCAACACGCCCGCTGTTCTGGACGAGTCCTCCGATAAGCACACTATCGAAGAGGCGCAGCGGACGTCCCTCAAGGACGCCGCTGGCTACAAGCTGGTCAACCGCAACTCTGGCCATGTGCTCGTCAGTCAAGACGGAAAGGAGGGCGGCGCCTACGTCCTCGCGCCGAATGAGTTTGATAAGAATGAGGAACAGGCAGTTACGATTCAGCCGACAGATGGCAAGCGCCCTCGCAGCCGTTATTCTAAGTAGACGCGGCGCTTGGAGGCGAAGGGACCAGTCAATATCGTAGGGAAGAAGTACACAACTCATGCACGTCGCTGAACAGTTAGAGCGGATCGAGGTGTCAGTGTTTTCCTCCTGAGCACACCTCATATCAGCAAGTGCCTGAACAGCATTGACCTCCAGACCCTGACAGTGAACCGAGATAAGGCGATAAGATAACGGCATTGTTACGAGCAGAGTTCTCTACAAACAGCCTCAACTGTGGATCATTATGTTTGTCATCGCGCCCCCATGTTTATCAGTTACTTCTTGGTATGGTGCTTGGATCGAGCCCCGAGCAGCCCGCGAGCCGGTAAAGGAGTTTACGTAGCTGCGGCCGCACGCGCTAATCGGCCGGCGACCAAATCGCTTCATACCGCCAGAGTTGCTTCTGCTCTCGTTAGCGCAGCACATGTCGCCTCATGCATGCCACGCCATAGGTCGCAGGGGCAGACATACTCAGCAAAGTCTCGCATACCATCCGTCATGCGGAACTGCCATCACGTGATTCGCCAGTTCCGCATCCCGCAACTCGCCCGTATCGCAAGGTGGAGGCAGTCCGCCGAGTCAGAATTGCCCACCTCTGATGAGCAACAAGACAAAGGTGCTCTCATCCGCCGTCGAAGCCATCGGGCACACACCGCTCGTGCGGCTCGATCGCATCACGGCGTTCCTTGGGCTCGAAGGGACCATCCTGGCCAAGCTCGACTACCTCAACCCCGGCGGCTCGAAGAAGGACCGCGCTGCACGACGCATCATCGATGAGGCCGAGGAGTCTGGCGCGCTCAAGCCCGGGCAGCCTGTTGTGGAACTCACGAGTGGGAACATGGGTGCGTGTGGGTTACGAGATGGAGCTGACTGAAGGCACCGGGCTCGCCATTGTCTGCGGCGTTCGCGGATACCCGTTCATCGCCGTCATGTCGCGCGGCAACTCGCCCGAACGGGCACGCATGATGGCTGCGCTTGGCGCCGAGGTCGTGCTCGTTGATCAGCTGCCTGGCTCCATTCCGGGGCAGGTGTCCGGCGGCGATCTTGCTTTGGTTGAAGAAAAAGCCAATGAGATCACCGAGGCGCGAGGCGCGTTCCGCGCCGACCAGTTCAAGCGCGATGGCAACTGGCGCTCGCACTACGACGGGACAGCGCGCGAGCTCTGGGAGCAGACGGACGGCCAGCTCGACGGCTTTGTCGACTTTGCCGGCTCGGGAGGGACTTTCGCGGGCGTAGCACGCGCGCTCAAGGAGTCCAACCCTGCGGCGAGGTGCTTCGTCGTTGAGCCTGAAGGCGCGGCCGTGCTCGCTGGCCAGGCCGTGTCTAATCCCGACCATCCGATCCAGGGCGGCGGCTATGTCATGCCCGACCTTGCCTTCCTGAAAGACGTTCACGCCGATGGGTACATACAGGTTACAGGGGATGAGGCACGGCAAGCGGCGCGCTTGCTCGCTACCAAGGAGGGCATATTCGGTGGCTTCTCATCAGGAGCTAACCTCGCGGCGGCGGTTAAGGCGCTCCAAGGAGAGATGCGCGGCAAGACTGTCGCTTTCATCGTATGTGACTCGGGCTTGAAGTATCTTTCTACCGATCTCTGGGCTGAGATATGAACGCCGCCGCTAGCCCTAAGGTTGATGGTCGGACCTGTGTGCAAATATGGCTGCGCACAGCCAATGCACCATGGTTGACAACGCGGCACTGAACATACTCGTCCACGTCGAGCACAGCACCTCGTGGGTAGGCGGCGCTGTATTCTCAACTGCATCTGTGATGTTCCCCGACACAGAAGTGTGCAACGCGGAGAGGCTTATCCCGACAATGACTCAGTACTGACATTTCACTGATCGAAGTTGGGGCTGCGGCTAACAGTATTCATAACAGTACTCCTTCACTTAGTCCTGCCGTTGTCTTCAGAGTCGCTGGTAGAGTCAGGGCATGGTAGGCGCCGACATTGAATGGCTGCCATCGGGACCTACTCCGCCATCACAACGACGCGTTCGCTTTGGCTAGCAGTGTGTGGTTCGGTCACGATGTGATCGTCCTTCGCAGTGGCCACCACCTTGCATGACGCTGATCGTACGGGCCAACGCGACAGTTGTCCCCAGATCAATATGTCATACATGGGAAGCGATACAGCCGGAATAAGATACCCTCAGACCGATATATCATACATAGGAAGCGATACAACTGGAACAAGGAGACAGCTAGAAGTCATAGATGATAGAGACCCAAGGGCCCCGGTCAGATTCACTGAGATGCGCTAGAGTTCTTCGACAGCGGCCACGCTGGAAAAATCCCGTATTCTAAGACGCGCCAGCCTCCGGTTGCGTGATCGTACTCCACTTTGGCCGACGATATTACAGACTCTCCAACGCCTGGGACATCTCGCGCGTCGCTGAGAATGTCGCCCTCGTCTGGGTCGTAGGGCCCAAGCACGCTCGTTGCGTAAGGAGTGCAGGGCCCCATGTAAACCGAGTCCGTGGGCTCCCAGCACTGGGACATTGCCGCTACCGCAAAAGTGACAGCTCGGTCGTTGGGCGGGACATCGAGGCCACGAGCTGTGAGGACGGTGATTGCAGATTGAACAACCTCGTCGGCAATCTCCTCTACTCGTTCCAGCCACTCGCGGAACCGGATGTACTTGGGTCCATTGGCGTTGCGTGCGCTTCTTTCCGCCGCGTTGCTGTTGTCAGGAGGTACTGATTGAGAGGCAGGCCACTCACAGCTCGAGCACCTTGTCGAAGACGGCCAAGCGGAACGTCACGGCGTCCACCGGCACGCCGGCCTCTAGTTGTGCCGCCAGCGCCCGACTTGCGCGGAAACCAGCCCAGATGGTGCGCCCAGGTAAATCGGCTCGGGGGGGAATGGGCAGCAGCGGCAACGTGCTGTAATCCCAACTGTTGCGCGGAAAGGCGCCGCAGTCGGTCGCACCGGAGTCGGCGGCGAGGCGGGGTGGAGAGCGCTGATTCTCAGAGGACTGTTCGTCCTCCGATGGTGACGTGGGCATGGAGGTAGCTGTAATGATTGTATCGATCAACAATGAGCTGATTCGAGTGGATGTGCGCACGTACTTGCAGCCTGTAGATTGCACAGGTGTTGAATGCCAGTCGGTCGACAGAGGCGGCCAAGCACCGGCGAGACACCAGCACTGGTGGCCATCTTTCGTCAGACAGAGGGACACGCCTCGACCTTGACTCTCAGCGGCGTACCCGACAGCCCTGCTGGGTTCCCTGAGTTTGCCATGTAGCCTCGGCTCTGGCAAACAGCTCAACTCCCCGGATGCGTCACTCTCACCAACTCGTACCCCTCAAATGACTCCACAGCATTTGCACGTATATGCATGCGCACGCGACGGCGATACTAGTGGACATCAATCAAACGTCACCAGAGATTTTCCTCCAGCTTCACTATCACAGCCGCCTTATATCTTACACTCATAGCGGTCTCCAGCCGACATGTGAACCCGTGCCGGGATGGCCGTGCGACCGCACACCAGGACGTCTTGGGCAGGGGTATCAATATCGTAAGTGACGACGCTCAACGCACACTCTGCTCGTTCTCTTCAACTTTCCTGCCGCACTGCCTCTTCTTGCATTCGCGTTCGTCTCCGTCCTCGTCATCTTCGTCGTCTCAGTTTTCCTCTGCAACCATAGCGAACACATGTCCACACGGGAGGAAGAGATGAAGTCAGGCGCGTAAGCAAAACGCTAGTGCCGGAGTCATGCCGGCGAAAAGAGAGAGGCACAGATGCACTTTGCCACCCTAGCATCACCGCTTACTTCGTCGTCTTCCCTCGATTTGCCGTCAATATCTCCTCGTCAAGAATGACCTTCATTCCACTCGCCAACTACATCCGCCTCTCCTGCGAGGAGCCCAACATCGACCTTCGGCCACGCCGCTCGATGCGGTCGGGTGCGGTACCAACGCTGAAGCCAGTGAGCCCCTCGGCATTTTAGAAGACTGACGATCCGGCTACACACTGGAGGATTCGTCCATTGTCCTCCGACAAGGAAGCGCAGCTCATTAAGTCGCTTCAGGACAGGCTGAACACTCTGGGCACTGGCATCGCCCCTCCTCGATGCGCAGCACACGTTTGTTTGTCCGAGAACGACGCCGCGTTCGCTCTCTTCTCCCAGATCGGCTATGCGGCTCGTGCTCTGCTGACCGATATCATCGGTCAGGAGTGCGCGCTTCATTTCGACTCTCGCGCAGCCTACATGTCGACTGCGCCTCTCGAAGCTACCGCAGCACGAGCCCGGCCGGACATTGTGGCAGTCACAGGACTCGAGAGGGACCGGCCAACGCCCGCCGTCATTGCCGAAATGAAGGGCCTGAGAGCTTTGCCTGACAGCGTTCTCTGCAGCGCTGCTCATCTCCCAACCGAAGGCTGGCGCGCGGCACTCACCAAGGAGAATCAGCTGCAGGTTCACGGCTCTGGCCCTCGGCATCCGTACGCCCTTCGCCCCGCCACCGCCCTGGCCCATCGGCTCGGCACACGCGAGAGCACCCTCGCGATCAACGTTCTGGACCTCGGCGCGTACGTGCCCAACCTTGGCCTGGAGTACGGGGTACTCACAAACGGCAACGTCCACGCCCTAGTTCTCGTCAACGACTCTCGCCGTTCCCTGTTCGTTTCGCACCCTTTCGGCCGCGGAATCGCAACTCCGCGTGCGATACGCCACCCCCGCCCGCGATCCCTCCTCTGGCTGTTCGCAGCCATCGCCCTCCATCACACCCTCAAGAAGCGGAGCACGACTTCTCTGCCTATTCCTTGGCAGCCGTGAGCACATGCCGCTGCCTATGTCCATCATCCATTTAATGTACTTCTTCAGCCTTTTGTGTGTGAAACATCCATGCATCTTCTCCACGCGCGTATTGAATCGTTCGTGATACTGCAGCTCGGGGACAATCCTAGGGTCTCAGCAGTGGTGCAACTCGTGCCGGCCTAGCGTAAGTCTCGACGTCCATGACGATCCCACGGATCGAGGATCAAAGTAGGGCAGACCAAACAGAGCGCTACAGAGCGCACACTGGCGGTTTGACGATATCACGCCTGCTGCTGCCCTCATTCCATGACCCTTCGTTTGTTCGGCGGGTGTAGTGTATGTTTTTCGGACCCAGTGGCAGTAATTACGTCAACCCGTAGTCGACACACCGACTGCCGTTGTTGGCCAGCACGGCCGTCCCTTCCTCGGCATTGTTCTAAGCTTCGTCCCCAAACGTCTGCGGCGGGCTACGACATGACCTGACCAACTCGGCAAGCTCAGCATCGAGACGCAAGATTCAAATACAGATACATGTATGTACATTCAAATGGCTACAGTAAACAACGAGCAGTGCGATAGCCTGAACTTCTAACGCTTCCCCAGAGGTGGTACGGGCGGATAATAGTAGTCCAGCACCTGCCAAGTCCCGTAATCATATTTCATCTTGGCACGCACGGTTATCCAGTGACCGCCGCTGGGATGCAAGCGCAAATCCTCAGTGAGGTCCCCCTTGTCAGGATCAAAGTCGCCGAGGACCTCCTTGTCGTACGTGGCGACCTTGCCGCGGCAAAAGGAGTCCACGACGGGCTCCCAGCACCTGTTGAGTGCGACTTCGGCGAAGGCCTCAGCTCCGTGGTCGGCCGGGATGGCTATGCCGCGTGCCGAGAGGGTCCTCGTGGCCAAGACCATGACCTCGGATATGATCTCCCGGATCCGCTCCATCCATTGTCGTTGATAGGTATATTTCGGTCCGTTGTGATTGCGCGAAGGCCACTCAGACGAGTTGCTGCTGTTAGAGAAGCGACGGGGGCCACAGGGAAGAAAAGAATGACCTCTTACATTTCGTAGACTTTGTCAACGATGGCAAGGCGGAACATTGTAGCGTCAACTGACCCTCCCACCTCGAGGCGCTTTGCCAGCGCGCGGCTCGCGCGAAAAGCTGCCCACAGAGTCCGGCCACACAAGTTTGTGGAGTTCTGCGACATCGGCAGAGAAGGGAATCCGCGAAAGGTCCAAGCCTGGCGCGGGAACGTATCGTGGGTGGCCATGATTGTGAGGCGATGGGACAGTGGGGCCGAGTGGCGGCTGGCGGAGCTTGACGCCGTTGGCGATGTGTCGTAGTCGATCGAGCACGGCGAGATGGAATGATAGGGGCCAGAGCCGGATAAGGAGCAGACCAGGATGGGAGGTGTACCGTGTGCAGATGGGGTGGGTGGTGAGCAATGCGCAGTCGCGCTGAGAGTCAGTCAATCTCCTCAGTTACATACATGAGAAAGGCTAGATCGCGAATGAAGTGCGGTTGGGTTGGGTTGTGGAGCTCCGCAAATCGTGGCTGGCACCCTGGCAGCTGGCAGAAGTCCGGACACGCGGACGAGTTATGATCCGCAGGGGATGACGGTGGCGGTCATATGTTAGCCTCCCCGTTATACCTAGCGCCGCGCCAATGCGCCCCCGCCCGCGAAGAGCTGAGAGAAAGCAGCCGCGCCAGATAAGGAAGACAAATCAACACGACATCGCGATTGCTGTCACCAATTCCTCTCGCCGTAGCCCACCACACACTACAGCCTCCGCCAATGCTCTCCTCCACTGTCCGCGATTTTCCGCAATCTTTTGGACCAAGCCGCGCTCACCATCCCCGCGCCGCAGAGCTCCGCACCCCTTTCCCCTGCCTCCACTCCGTCACCAAGCAGCCCTCCTCAGCTACCATGTCCACCCCGACGCCTGCAACACGCTTTGCAGGCGCTCCAGCCTCCTGGGCGGATATTTACGACGACACGCCCAATGTCGAGCTCGTGCCACATAGGGGCATGAAGCGCGCGCTGGAGCAGCAGATGAATCCGCTTCCACCACCCTCCTCTAGCGAGAGACGGGTGAGGCGAGGACATGGCAGATCCTGCCCCTAGGCGTTGTGGCCGAGGAGGCTATTCTCGGCGCTCTTAGCACGCGGCTGCCGAATCTTGGCATCGGCGTCGCACCAGCCAACAGCCCCGCGCACACGGTGCTCGGGGGAAACGACGCTGCTGCGGCCCTTTTATCGCATCTTGGAGAATCGACCCGCGCCCTCCTCTCCGCCATCGCCGGTCGACCTGTCGCCATTCACTTCGACACCAGAGCAGCCTTCCTGTCGACGGCCCCGCTGGGCGACCTTGTGGCCCGGGCTAGGCCGGACATCGTCGCCTTAGCAGGTCTCGAGGCGGACGAGCCCACCTCCTTGGCCGTCATCGAGATGAAGGACCTGCTCGCTCTCCCGAACTGGGTCATCGGCATTGCCACGCGACTCCGGAACGAAGGTTGGGAGGCGTCGCTCGATCACGAGGAGCAGCTGCAAGCGATTGCGGCTCCTCGTCGTGGCCCCTATCAGATCCGCCCATCGACAACGCAGTCCCATCGCCTGACTTCAGCAGAGATGTGCCTGGCTGCCAACATCGTCGACCTCGCGGCCTACGCGATCCACTTGAGCCTGCGATGGGCCGTGCTCACCAACGGGAATCGACATGTGCTCGTTCACATCGATCGGACAAACGCCACCATCTCAAACTCGAGGCCCTTCGGTCGCGGCATTGCCGCGTCGGCGCTTCAACAAGTCGTGCGGCCTCGATCTCTTCTGTGGCTACTTGGCGCCACCGCGCTGGCACGTGTGACAGAGCTGGAGGAGGAAGACGAGGAGGCGACGCTGTGATATGACCTGGGAGAAGCCCTCCGAGTGAGAGGCAGAAGTGTAGATATACTATGTAGATTAATTACGGCTTCTAAGTTCATGTAATTAGCATCGTCATCTTCAGTCGGCGGCATTTATTATTCAACGACCTCTAAGTCTCTGCAACCCACGTTTGATGATAGATGTTCCGCATGGACCCAGCAGCATGTCCTCTATCACCCACTCATCTTGGACGAACGAGCAAGTTCGTGAGTGGATGCTGACCCATCCAGACGGGGTTTACTTCAACCCCACTGGGAGCACGACTCGCCTCCCCACTTTGAGTCCCAGAAAAGGTGTTATCGCATCACGTTCCCGCGCTCTGTTCAGTGTTCGATCCGTCGAAGCGTCAAATGTGAGCCCGTATTCCTTGTTACGCGAGCTATTCATTTCAGAGGACACGCCACATCAAATATACATACATACATACGCAAGGAGGGCGAGAACGACAGCCCGGCAGAAGCAACGATTCCCACGACGTTGGTAGATGATGCTGTTACTTATCGCAGGAGTAACTAATGGCTAAGACTCGAGATTCGGGATAGGAGGTGTGGGCAGATAACGCGACTCTACCACGGTCCATCCAGTCCCTCCCTCGTGGTCGTATCCCATCTGAGCCCACAGTACGGTCGAGCGAGCCTCGCCGGGAAAGTCGCGCAGGTCATCGGCCGTCAAGATGCCCCTGGAGGGATCAAAATCGCCCAGGGCCTCTCTGGTGTAAATGAAGCCTTCGCCGCGACACCAGGAATCCACAAGAGGATACCAGCAGATATGCATTGCCGACTCGACGAAGCTCTGCAAGCCCTCATCGGGCGGGACAGTCAGGCCGTGAGCTGCGAGTGTCGCCGCTGCCGCCATCAGAACCTCGGTAACGATCTCGCGAACATGCGCCATCCAATGTCGCTCGTGTATATATTTCATTGTCTCTCGCCGCGGCCATTCGGACTTGTTGCTGATGTCAGTGGGTACCCGGGAAAGCGGAAAGCAGCTCACATCTCGAACGTCTTGTCGAACACGGCTAGGCGATACATGAGGGCGTCGATGGGCTCCCTTGACTCCAGACGTTTGGCAACTGCTCGGCTCGCGCGGTAAGCTGCCCAAGCTGTTCGGCCGCGAGGATCCTCGAACTCGTCTGGTATGGGGAGAGGTGAGAAGTCTGTAAAGTCCCAGTGGCTGCGGGGAAAGGCCTGGCGATCGACGGGTGGGGTCGGGCTCATCGTTGCTGGCGGAGAGGACACGCTGTTGGACGTCTCTGCCGAGTCGTGTTCGGAGGAGGTCGATGCATCAGGCATTGAGTCAGGGAAGATGCAGGATTAGAAAGCGATGGCGAGAGTAGCTGACAAGGCGTGCGAATGGGCTAGATGAAGGGTGCAGCAGTCGCGACGAGTGGCAATGTGGGAAGTGACTGTTGCAGTGGACTTGAAGAACCTCGGTTGATGTTAGGTCTTTGGGTCCGGTGGTGAAGCGCTCACCGCATGCATCTACCAGTGAGTGAGCCTGCGTAGCCCACGGGGACTCCCGGGACCAGCCAGGCGCGAACCAACTATCATGAAGCTGCCATCTCGTGCCCACCGCGCTTGCTCGAAACGTTCTTTGGAGGAGTCTCGAGTTGGTGAGCGATGCATCCGGAGCGCCTCTGGGGGTCCTGCCAGTCAGCGCAACGGGCTACATGGCGAATCCAGGGAACCCACGGGGCAGCAAGGTTTGTCTTTGTTCCTGTGTTCAGACGTGTCCAGCTCGGGACAGACTGCCCAGATACTGTTCAGCGCAGCTACGTTTCGGAGGTCTGTGCACAATCTGTTACGACACTCAGTTGCGGAGTATGCTCTCCCTGACCTGTTAACAGCAAAGCGATGCATTGCAGCAAGTCGGATCTTTGACCACGGCCACAAGCGCGAAACACGAGACCCACGGAGGGGTAAACCTCGGACGCACGTGGTGATACCTGACGCCTCACCGAGACCTCGCCGCTTAGACCGCGCTGACCGGGTGCAAAACAGCCACTTGCCCTTCTGACGGCCGCTGACGGCGGTGGTGTCAACCTGCACTCACAATATTCTCTCATTCTCTAAGGCGACACACCAGTCTAGCACCCGTCATAGCTAAGCGGGCTTCTTCTGCACCCGACAACTTGGTCCTCTTTGCTGGCCTGCGCGCCATGTTCAACCTCCAACACTCCGCTGGCCTTATCTCAATGATGAGACCCCAAACATCGAGCTCCGCCCCCATCCCAGCCTGCAGCGACCGCCGCCGCCCGAGATCAAGCCCATGACAGCTGAGGCTTTTTAGGGGAAGGCTGACAAGCCCATCCAGTGGCGCATCAGAGCACTGGAGCCTTCGATGGAGTGGCGGCTACTCCAAGCACTCATCGACGTTCTCAAAACTCTCGGCGAGAGTGTGCGACCGGTACCATGTGGCGCTCAGGTCGTTCTCAGCGAGAATGACGCAGCTGCCGCACTTTTCTCTCACTTTGGCGGTGCTACGCGTCGCCTTCTGAGCGACATAGTTGGTGAAGACGTCACTGTCCATTTTGACTCAAGGGCGGCCTTTATGACCACTGCGGACCTCGACGACTCCGCCTCGAGGTCACGTCCTGACATTGTCGCAGTCGTTGGCCTGGCAGACGGCCGGCCCAAGCCTGTCGCCATCGCCGAGCTCAAGAGCGTGGTGGCGCTCCCGGACAAAGTCATCGACCTCTCGACACAGCTCTCGCAGGTCGGCTGGCTTGGTCACCGCGGGCAGGACAGTGCGCTTCATATGACGTCGAGCCGCACAGGCCGCCAATATCGGCTGCGATCGAACACGACAGGCCAGCTTCAGCCCGGCGGAGACGACGCATGCCTGGCAATCAACATCTTCGACGTCGCAGCGTACATCCTGCACCTGCAGCTGCGGTGGGGGGTATTGACGAACGGAAACCGCCACCTCCTCGTCCTCGTCGAAACCAAGAGTCACAGGATTTTCGTTTCGCGGCCCTTTGGGTTGGGCGTGCCGTCATCGTCAAATTTCGCCCTCATTCGTCCGCGCTCGCTGTTGTGGCTCCTAGGAGCCGTCACCGTTGCAGCCGTTCGGGGAATCGACTAAAGACGAGGCTGAGATGGGGCCGGTGGAGTGAGACGGCGTAGAAAACAGGGCATAGAGCTCAGATGTGTGCGTAAGACCACTCACTGTATATGAACGAGCCCCTCTGAAGCTCTCCTATGTCATGCTTTGCATCTGTCTACCTCTCGTACGGGTCTGCGAACACATAAGTCTAGGCAACTTGTGACGATGCTCGTAGTATCTCTTCTCGTGTGATGCGGGACTCGTGGCACATCCCGCGGAAGATACCGCCCATGTCGAAAAGCTCCAAGGGCGAAGCAAACTCGACGACCTCGCCAGCTTCCATGACCACGATTCGATCCCAGCCAATGATCGTCCGAAGACGATGGGCGATGCAGAGAATGGTCTTGTCGCACCGCTTGATGACGCGCTGGATCTCTGCGTCTGTCTCCTGATCAACCGAGGCGGTCGCTTCGTCAAGGACGAGAATCTTCGAGTCTCGCACCAGTGCTCGCGCGAGACTGACGAGCGAACGCTCTCCCACACTGAGGTTGGAACCGCCGGAGTCGATCGTCATGTCCAGCGAGAAGCCGATGCCGAGGTTGGCCTGGTGCATGGCGTCGTGCAGGTGCGCGTCCGAGAAGTTGTTGAACGGGTCGAGGTTCGAACGCAGTGTTCCACTGAACAGGACGGGATCTTGAGGGATGATGCTGAGATTGGACCGGAGGTTGCGCAGTCCCAGAGTCGCGGCATCGACGCCGTCAATTGTGATAGTGCCCGAGAGCGCTTCGACTAGGCGGTACAGGGCTACTGTGACCGAGCTCTTCCCGGCGCCGGTCCGACCTACTATGCCGACGCGTTCTCCACCTCTGATATCGAGCGAGCTACCGTCAGAAGTGCCTTGTTCATCCCACGCGATACACTTACATGCCCTTCAACACAACTTCCTTCCCATAAGACATGACCAGCTTGTCCATTTTGATCGCACCGTGCGACGGCCAGTTCGGTGGAACGTCCTTCTCGTACTCTGCCTCCTGCGGTAGACTGCCATTTGCGTAGGGCAAGATACGCTCCACGGCGTTCACTGTCGTTAGCGCGGCTATGCGACGCCTTCGACGCACTTGAAACCTCCAACATAGTGGCTACGGTCGCCAAGCCCGTCAGCATCGTGGTGCCTTGCACCACGTAAGTTAGGACCAGTGCGACTTGGCCGGAGCCAACAGACTTGCCACCGGCGGTACACATGAGACCGACAGCGAGGATGAGCAGCGATCCCATGGCCTCGAGCCGGAGCAACAGCCACTGGGTTCCCGAATTGCTGAGCAAGGTCGCGCGATTCTGAAGGTCCACTAGCTTCGCATTGAGAGCGATGAAGCGACGTGTCTCGCCGTAGGCACGGATGGTAGGTAGCCCGGTCAAGCTCTCAGAGAAGTGTGAGAAGAGTAGCGAGCGGTGGATCCCATCGAGGCGCTTGACCTCACGCGCGAAGCGGCGATAGTAGAACACGAGCACACTGTTTTTAGTTGACGGTCCGACTCCCTCACTTACCTGTACAGGCATGCAGCGATTGCAACACTGCCGTCAGCGTAAAACCACTTGACCAATCCTCACATTGCCACGTAGTAGGGGAAGTGAATGGAAATCATGATGATCGAACCAACGAGCTGAGGTCAGTTCACATAAGACCCGCGTTCGACGTACCGAGGCGACGATAATCAGCGTGTACCGCAGCGATTCGGGGACCATGTTGTCGATCGCATTCACATCCGTGCTGAAGACCCCCTGGATTCGGCCGAGAGGGGTCGTATCGAAGAATTTCATGGGACTGAAGAAAACATGCTGTAGTCCCTGGCTGAACAAGGTCTTCGATGCTTTAATGGCCATCAGTGCGAGGGTCACACCGGTCAAGCCTGTGAATATCGCGGCGAGGATACCCAGCAGGGCATAGATGCCTTGGTAGAAGGACAGGCTGCGATGGAACTTGTTCCCCTCCCAATATACCAGCCAGACACTGTGAGGGTCAGCCGAGAAACTGAATGGCACACTCACGTTGCCATCAATTGTGACGCCTGCATGGAAACGATCACGAGGACCAATGGAATCAGCCAGAGAACATTGCCAGCCTTTAGGTATGCGCCGTAAACTCGGGGGCCAACAGCGCCGGTGATCCGCTCTTCCTCTTTTATGAGGCGCCCCTAGCAGTCAGCAGCAGCCGGTGAGAAGCCCTTACATCTGCTTTGGCGCTTCCTGGCTGCTTCGTGGTAGCCACTGGAGCGGGCTCGCTTGGCTGTGTCTCCGGCTCCGCGGTAACGGTCGTTGAGAAATCATTGAAGGTCCCTTGTTTTTGGATTCGGCCGTCTTGGATTGAATATATGTAGTCGACTTGGGGTAGCAGGTGTATGGCGTGAGTTACAAGGAGAACGGTCTTACCCGCCTCTCGAAGCCCCAAGATGGCATTCTCAAACACGGCCCTGCCGACATGCGCATCGAGGGCACTCAAGGGGTCGTCGAGGAGGTAGATATCTGCGTCGAAGTACAGTGCACGAGCAATAGCGACGCGTTGCCGCTGCCCGCCGGAGAGATTGATGCCCTTCTCGCCGATCTAAAAGTGAGCCTTCTAATGCTGCCGGGTTGCGATCAAAGGTACACACCTCGGTCTCATCACCGCCCGGCAATAGTTCCAGGTCTCGGGTCAAGTTCGCTTTCTGAATGCAACTCCAGTACCGTTCCTCGTCCCATGGCTGGCCGAAGACTATGTTGTCGCGCAATGTCGCATTCTGCGTCCATGCCGACTGCTGGCAGTAGGCCATCCTTCCACCCAGTTTGACGGAGCCCTCAACAAGGCGCATTTCACCGAGAATGGCCTGGAAAATGCTGCTCTTGCCGGATCCCACGGGCCCGGTGATCGCAACGAGCTGGCCCCTTGGGATCTCAAGGTGAAGATCGCGAATGGCGAAGGCCTCCTTGGGCTTGCCTTGATCTTTGTTGTTGTCGTTCGCCTGCGACTGCTCCCACTGGAACGAAGCGTCAATCCTCACTGCAACGTCCAGCGCCTCATCCACCTCCTCGACCTCGTCACGCTGCTCTGCGTCGAACATGGTTGCCATACGCTGCAGAGCACTCATGCAGTCTGCAAGTCCAGCAAAAGACTGCGGCAGGTTGGTGAGAGGGCCCTGGAGCAGGTTGAAGTACGTCAGCGCCGTGAAGAGGTTGGCAATGTCCATTCCCGGATTGAGGGCCGAGTACATGATGAAGGCGAACACCGATCCCACGAGGGGAAGAGAGAACATGATCGCGTCGATCACAGATCGCAAGAACTGTATGTTGCGCACGCCCTTCATCTCCCTCCGTCGGATCTTATTCAGTTGCGAGAGGAACGGGATCTCGTAGGTGAAGACCTTGATCGTCGACATGGAGGAAAGCAGCTCCTGGAGCAGCTTCGAGCGCGATTCCGTGAACGCGGTAGACTTCTGGCGTTGCCGGAAGACTCCCTTCAGGAACCAGCCTTGGACTGGCGCGGCGAGCACGATCACAATGACACCGATGATACCAGATACCCCGATCTGAATGCAGAGCAGAGCCAAGCCTGCGACAAGCGTTAAGGGAGGAACCAGTAGAAGGCAAATGTAACGCGGGGCCATGAAGATCCGCATCATGTCGGCGGACAAGTGCGTGATAAGCTTGCCGGTGGGGTGCTTCGCGCGTGATTCGACCGAATGCCTGAACGCCGTAGCGTAGACCGCCTGCGATAGCGCACCCTTGACCATGAGGCCCTCGTGCTGGACGATGAAGCCGAACTGGGTCTGCATCACGGCCGTCAGCAAGTAGAGCAGGAAGAGCCCAATCGCCATTCCAATGCCGTTGCCCATGTTCGGGTGCTCGACTCCGGGTGTACCATGACTGGCTGCGTATTCTGCTCGTCAGCGCTGCGCGTGCGGTCGACGTCTGGATCACCCTGGGAGTTGCTGCTCACCTTGTTGGCTAAAGCGGATAATGGCCTTGGTCAAAAGGGGGCTGCAGATAGCAATGGCATCAACAAGCACTTTGTAAGGCAAGGCCGTCCAAATACCGGGGAAAGTGTCCAAGAGGGCCAAAGCGAGCATCATACCCCCGCCCCTCTTGCTTCCGCGCTCTATCCACTCGGCGCGCATTGTATCGATGCGCTCTGCCGCGGTATTGTCAGACCCAAAAGCTTTGTAATCTTGGGGAAGACGGGTGTGTGTTACGGCCTTCAGCACCCAGTAAGCTTCCCGGACGAGCGATGGATGGCGCACGCGCGAGTTGAGAGCCGCACGCTGATCCTGTCGCTTCTTGATGTTGTCGAGCAAAAGTTCAGCCCGTACATCGGCTTCGGTCAGCCTCGACCTCTACGCGATCCGCGACTCACAGCAACGAGATTCGTCCAAACGCGGAAGATCGGCAGACTGGAGAGGTCTGGAAAATCCAGTCCTCATGATAGATGCAAGCCACTGCGATCGATGAGCTTACCGTCCGGATGTCTCGCAAGACTCACGTGGAAAGTTAGCCTGGAGAGGAGGGATGCTCCGGCTAGCGGGGTCTCTGGCGAGTCGTCGTATGATTCGGGAGCCGGAGGAGAAGGGGTGCGTTGCTCGTTCGTGCGATCCCATCTGCGTTCAGCTTCGCTTCTCGAGTGAAGACGCACCTTCTGCGCCGTATATCTCTCATCTGCATTGCGGTGGTCTCACTACCTGGCGATGACGACCCCCCGGTGAGCGGTGAGCTCGGCTTGAGCGACGGCATGTTGCACTAGTCAGACCATGAGACGATGTGACGATTTCAAGATTGGTGCTGACATTTACACGAAGCGATATGCATCAGAGGAGTATGTGCCCTCCATCATGTGCTGTGTGCTGCTGAACATGGCCTAGCGCGGTGAAGCACATGGCAGCTATTTTAGTAGCTGCCAAGGAGTACGAATACCGCACTTTAGTCGGAGATCGGTCCGATCGTTACTCACTCGGCCGTGTCATCATGTGACATGCGATGATGCGACGCGCGTACTATTCATGTGGTGTCGGGCCACCTCCTGATGCACACGGGCACGTCGCCGGGACGGGTACCTGGGAGCTGGACACCGAGACAAGTGACCAGATTGCCTTCCCCTTCAATCGCCCCACTCGGAGGAGGCGGCGATGTCGGCAACATCGGCACCTCGAAGCCCCGCCGCTCCCCGCGCCACCTGCTCGTTGATATCGTTGGCCCAGAAACCATGACATGGCTGTCATGGGTCTCTTCAGCAGGTCTGATCTGGTCGCAAAAGCTCCTGAAAGCGAGCGGTTTGGGGTCTGGAAATCAGGACAAGATAAGGGGAGCGCTAGGCACAAGTTAGGTGAACCCACTCTGTACCAACCTTGTTCGACATAGCCTGCACTTCAAGACAGGCTGATGCGTCGCCCATAGCCGATGCTGGGAGTCAGGCGCTGTATGATGGATAAAATGGTTGGTGGGGTCTGACTGCTCACGTTCACCGTCAGTCCTCCAGTCCGAGCAGTGGTCAAGTCAATGCATGCTCATCACCTCAACTCCTTTTGGAACTCCGTTCATCCACTCCACACGTACACTCGCCGACAGCCGCTTCAAGGAACATCGTAAGATGGATCGAGCAAGTAGCGGCACACCAAGTCGCTCGAGGACCCGGAGTGTGCTGTGGATGTACGCCCTTGCGGCCGGAGTCACTGCATCCGTGATGATACCTGCCGCGTCACAACGGGAAGAAATGATCAGACTCGCATGTCTTGTGGTCGGTCCAGCCGCTCCTGCGAGCCAGTCCCCCTCCACCGAAGCAGGTGCGCAGTGCATGACAGCAGGCTTTCTCTGACAACGGCAGGCGACCTCGGGAATCGGCTCGGCTGGGCCACAGGCTTGCCTTCGAACCAGGCACCAGCGCCAGATATCGATCTGGAGACGTGCAAGCGGGATGTGAATGTTCAGCAGCTTCTTGCGCGAATCAACATGGTGTCCCAGATTGCTGGCGGCATTCTCGGAGCGCTGACCGTCGCTGCTTGGTCTAGCTTTTCGGATCGCGCAGGCCGCTGCAAAGTTCTCGCCTTCGCTGTGCTGGGATTGGCCTTGAAGGAACTCTGCTTTTACCTGGTGCTCCGCAATCCCCAGAGCATGGTCAGCACTGGCGGGGCAGTTCTGTACGCGGGTCCGGTCATTGACGGATTATTCGGGGGCACTCCTCTACTCAATGCCGTCTGGACTGCTTACCTGTCGGACGTTACGCCCATTGACAGGCTCTCGATCAGCACCGTGGGCCTCAGTGCTGTTGCTGCAGTCACGGCAATGGCGTCACCGCTGATAGGCCCGTCTTTGGTGAAGTCCAGCGAAAACCGGTAGGTGTGCAGAAGGTTGCCGTGACTGAACGTCAGGTTGATACCATTCGAGACTGCGTTGGCTTTGCAAGTGTTATTGATCTTGTTCGTGGCGTTCATCGTCCCGGAATCTCTCCAGAACGCACGGGAAGACAAGGCCACTGCACCTCCGGGGCAGACGTCTCCGGCTGTGATTGACCGGGGATCGGGCGGTCTGAAATGGGCTTCCGAACTCACAAAGCACTGCCTCCGACGCCTCTTCAACCCCCTACGTTTACTGGGCGTCTTTCTACCTCGATCACAAGGTGACGGTCTCCCAAAAGATTGGAATCTTTTTTACCTCAGTGTTGTGTTCTTCCTTATCGCTTCATCCCGAGTGAGTGTTGACGACTTCGCACGCAAACTGAGACCGCGCAGGAAGAAAGCCCAGAAGTGCAGTACGTTACGTTCGTCTTTGGGTGGGGCTAAAGCGAGCTTGCCAAGCGCTATTCTCTCTTAGCCATTTGGCGCATGGCTACTGCTGTTACGATCCTACCGCGTGAGTGTACAGCTTGGGAGATTGACTGACACACTCCAGTTTACAATTTCCTGCTGAAGCCCTATGTCGTCAAGCGTTCCATCAACACATCCACCCACGAAGTCACACGCGACGATCTGAGGGCAGTTGTCTCCGAGCAGACGCCGCTTCTGATTAGCCCGAGTGAGGCCCAACAGATTGGCGATTCCTCAGCGGAGCTCCGTGACATGTGTGAGGATGGCCCCCAATCTCGGCAATTTCGACGGGCTGCAAGAGTGGGGACTATTCTGGACCAGTCGCTACTAGCACTCTTCATCTTCATCGAGTGTCTAGGATTCGTCGTGAGGGGTCTGAACGTCAGCGGCAATGTCTTCCAGTACATCGCTGGCACAGCCATAGCCGTGATGGGAGAACCTGGGACTTTCGTTCTCGACCCTCTGTTGCTCGAGCTAAGCTCATCTGAGCATACTGCTGGCCGTCTCTTCGGTGCTAGAGCGGTCGTCACATCTCTTGCAGGCACTATCTTCAGCTCAGTCCTCTTCAATTCTGTGTTGAGATTTACTATCGGTCTCTACCCACCAGCGTTCTTCTTGGTCGCCGCATCGTTGTACTTCTTGAGTTTCATCTCGACTGCCCTGATCCGTGTTCGGGCAATCAGGCCTCACACGGGTACTGGCCGCCCATGAACTCCACGCTTGTATCGTTAGGCTGTATGTCTGCTTTTGAGACGGAGGATACGTAGTCAAAGCATCGGCAGAGCGCAGAGGGACCTGCTCATGAACACCATTTGGATAGCATCCCTTGCATACCACCGACAAAGGTCTCTAGCGATCGCAATGTCGCGGTAATGGTTAGCGGAAGCCGCGGAGACTTTGGGACCCCGGCGACGCTCGCTGCGCTGCGGATGTTCATGTCTACTGAGGCATTGCCAGATGTGCAGGCACATGTGTGGGACGACGAAGAGGCGCATGCGTCGTCGATGAGTGAGAGGTTGCCAGGCCTGCCTAGATTGAGCTTGGTGATGGTATCGCGGTCACCGCGCAGAAATCGCGGGCGATCACGCGTCGCCGTGTGTCAGCAACCTGAGGTTCTGGAGCAGGAGCGTGGGATGGTCACGGTCCATCTGGCCGAGCCGACATACCGGTCATTGACGACGTTTTTGCTTCCATCTTGGCAGCTCAGGGTGGAGCCGTTGTCGTCTGTCCCCGAGGCCCATAAGTGACACACGCGATGGAAGGTGGGAAAAGTGCCCGGACTGAGCACGCCAGTCTCCTCCCCGGTGTACGAAGTCGATAGGTGACGTCTATTGCTGCTCGAAGACAGCGTAGAGCTGGACAGTCAGAGGCATCTCGCATCTCGATCAGGCATCACGCGCTCGCGGCCGATGGAAGTGCCCGATCGATCATCAGATCAAAACAGCATGCGTCATCAATCCAGTGCCACATTACGACGAGGCATACACACCCGACACAGCATGCGAGTGGATCTGGGTCGCCACAGGCGACAAGTGACGCACGCCCGATCGAACGCCGACACCTGAGCAGTCAGGCGCAGCTGGCAAGTGAATGGGCGACACCTACCAAAACGCTTCGGAGGCGCCGCCTCTGAGCGACCTGGGCCACGGTGGATTGGGCATACACCGCGCGGCACGGCGTCCTTGAGCGGCTGTCGTGGCAGCTGTGACTGCGTCTTCGCTGCTGGTGGGCTTGAGCAGCCGCCCAGCAACCCGAACATGTTGACGAACACTGAAGCAGCTAGCTCGTACGTGCAGAAAATGAAAGCGTACCACTAGAGTGTAGCTATTGCTCTATCACAAGTACGCAGGGCGGAGCAGGGCATGCGACAAAAGAGGAGTTAGCCCCCTCACCCCTGAGCCCCTCGGCCTAACCCCCTGTTCCGCCACTTAACCCCTCTTACATGCGTGGGTGGGGGCAGGGGTCACCAAAAATCACCCTCTGGTTTATTGAATAGTCTGAAAGTACACTTTTTTTGGTGCCTATTGGGCCACCGCCCTCGGCCGTAGTTGTCACGAACCAAACCGGCACTGCGATGCGAACAGTCGAGTTCAGCTGTGCCGTAGAGAAATGCGCTGTGGTGGATTGGCACGGTCGCGGGCGACCGCCAGGGCAGAGGAAGGAGCGGACTGCGACGGGGGATAGATCGATGACCGCTTATACGTAGTATAAGAGGGGGACGCGGCAGGGGACACGTGGCGGAAGGTAGGACGGGGGTCTAACCCCCTTATACACCTTATATGAAGGTCTGAGGAAAAGAGAAAAATTGTGGGGGTGTGGGGGGGTTACAGAGCTGACTGGGGGCGGGGGGTGCCTTTTTTTTATGGTGCCCAAAGATACTCCTTTTTGGGGCGTTTCAGATACACTAACTCTCACGCGCACAGCTGCGTTCCCTTGGGGGTTATAGGGGAGTCTGGCACTCGGGCATAGAGGGGTATTTTGGAGATATCGAGTTTGACCAAACCTGTTGTGGCCATCTGGAAAGCCCTTTTTTGGGGCTACGTACTGGTTCAACCCTGGTCCCCTGGGCCGCAAAACTGACAGAGCTATGAGGCAAAACGTGTTTTACCCATATCTACACATGCGTGTTCTACGTGAACCGGGGCAGTTAGCCAAAATTGGCCTTCGGCCCACAAGAGAGCTCAAACAGAGCTTTCCGGCAGTGGTACTTGCATCTCTGTAGCTGCAGCGGTCGGCGAGCAAATGCCCAAAAACTGATTTCCATTAGTAAATTTTCTAATGGGGTCTAATCAGAGACAGCCCCATTAGTAATGTTTTCTAATGCCAAGTGCCTGGCCATTGCCATGTGGCATGGAGGGGACCTCCCTGCTCACCATCAAACATGGCTTGCTCAGGGTTACAGAGCTGACTGGGGGCGGGGGGTGCCTTTTTTTTATGGTGCCCAAAGATAGTCCATTTTGGGGCGTTTCAGATGCACTAACTCTCACGCGCACAGCTGCGTTCCCGGTCGCACTTTTGGCTGTCGGCAACTTTCAAACGCCAAAAAGTGATACCACCGTTGACGGGAGAAATGTAGGGTGCATATAGTTGAAACGGGCTCGAAAAGAGCTTTCCGGTGGTACCCATAAGTTGGGGTTTCGGCGACGCAAAAATCACGGGAAAAGTGCTCCAAGGGTCCCCCCTTGGAGCAGCCTGAATCGCAGAGCTATTGGCAACACCGACATGCTATTGGGTCTGACCGACACTGAATCGACGTGCTATTCAAGTGCGATGCTGCAGGTGCTGTGTTCGCTGTGCGATCAAGGAGTCTGGGGGTTGGGGGGTTGGGGGGTTAGGGGGTTAGGGGGTTAGGGGGTTAGGGGGTTAGGGGGTTAGGGGGTTAGGGGGTTAGGGGGTTAGGGGGTTAGGGGGTTAGGGGGTTAGGGGGTTAGGGGGTT
>JASJUY010000048.1:0-94485 GCA_030347605.1 Trichosporon sp. DN520 | reverse complement strand
GCGGTCGCGCTCTCGCGGCTTGGCTACGGAAGCAATTAACTAGTATGACCGTGGGAAAATGGTAGTCGTGCGAGAGAAAATCAGCGAGTCGACGCGTTGGTTGTTACAGAGATGAGCATTGTACAACTTGGCTGTCCGGGACAACGGATGAACGAATCGGCGTCGGAGAAGGACGTGCAGATGCGCCTTGGCCTTGCGGAGTTGATGGTGGCATTGAATTTGGCGTAGGATGCATGGTTGGCGAGCTAGAGAAAGGTGAACAACGTCGATTCTCGTAAACATCGATGATCTCGAGTTCGAGCGTATAGTATAGGTAGGTCGTGCCTGACCACGTGGCATTGCCTAATCTGGTAATTAGGGGCGTTCAGGCACTGAAACTATACTATACTGCTCTATTTGAGTACCCCTAATACTAGGAGAACACTGTATAGAGGGACAGGAGACGGTGCTCCGCCCTTCCTCCGATGACGGCAGGACTGCGGTGGAGCCACACCCTATGAAACCCTGGCACACGTCAACGGCCGCCGCTGTTACCCTCAACGCCGCACAAAGCATACGCATGCTCGATAAGATAGCAAAAGCTCGGCAGAGCTTCCCCCAGCGATAAGATTAGCCTTTACGACTGATACGCTGCTATCTCGGTATCTAGATCGAGGGGTCAGAGTCACGTCGGTGGCACTATCTGGTCAATTTCGCAACGATTTCAGCTCAGAACAGTGATGCCAAATCGTCCATTTCTAAAACTATAAAGTCAATAATTGAGGGGGGAGAGGTATGCCTTGCGTATTGCCTTGCTTTGTAATGATACAGTTTGTGTGCGAGAATGCACTCAAATGCGCTGTGTATGAAAAGCTACACTTGTGAATTGTGGTGTGGCGGTGGAGGTGTGCCACCAACCTCCACTTTTACGCTGCCATACCAGGCGTCACGCCGAGCTTCAACATGTTGTGATTCCTGATAAAGAAGCCGAAAACCAGCGCAAGCGCGAGCGCAATGTAGATCGGAATATAGCTGTGCGCAATCGCCTCGACGTATGCGCGAATTACCGCCTCGCGGACAGGGCCCTCAGGCACGACATCGTAGATTGCCTTCGTACTCTGCCGCACGACTTCGAACGGCGCTTCCGGCGCGTATTCGCGCAGATATCTGTTCAGATAAACGCTCTGCACCGTATTTACCACGCCCATGCCTATGGCTGCACCAGTTAATTGAAAGAAGCTCACGGTTCCCGAAGCAAGAGGGATGAGCTCGGGTGTCTTGGCGTACTCGGCTTGGACGGAGAGGATGATGTTCTGGAACGAAAGGCCGATACCGAACCCTGCCAAGATTTGGAAGCCGACGATGCGCGCGTTCGGCGTCGCGTGGCGCACAGTGTACAGGAGTGCGAAGCCGATGATGGCGATGGGGGGTCCGATGAGGATGAAGGGGTAGTACCTGCCGAACTTTGTTACGAAGGCACCAGCGACCATGATACCGGCGCACGTGAGGATCATGAACGGGATGACGGAGATGCCACTGTCTTGCGGGGATTGCGCGCGGCCAGCCTGGTAGAACAGGGGCAGCTGGTACGTTCCTCCCAGCATTGCGAGCATGGTCATGAAGACTGCACCCGAGGCGGCCCACACGGTGCGGTTCTTGAGGATGACCTGAGGCATGAGGGCGTACTCGCCGTACCACACCTGCCAGGCGAAGAAGGCCGCGGTGAGCAGGCCAGCGAGGACGAAGAGCAGCGGAATGCGCCAGTTGCTCCAGGCGTAGTTGTTGCCGCCCCACTGGAGGGCGAGGAGCCAGCACGTGATGAAGAGGAGGACGAGGGCCGAGCCGATCCAGTCCATCTTCATGAAGGCGCGGAAACCGGTCCGTCCGTCCGAGCGCTTCATGCCTGGCTCGCGAGCGGGCAGGAAGAAGAGCACAGCGGCCGCCGCGACTCCGCCGACGGGGAGGTTGATCCAGAAACACCAGCGCCACGAGAGGTGCTCGGTGAAGACACCGCCGAGGAGAGGTCCGATGACCGACGAGACGACGAAGGCGAGGCCGAAGAATGAGAAGTAGAACGCACGGCGCTCAACGGTCGTGATCACAGCGATGATAGCGATGATGCTCACGAAGAGAGCGGCTGCTCCCAGGCCCTGGATCGCACGGGAGGCGATCAGCATCTTCATGCTGTTGGACACGGCGCAGAGCAGACTTCCAAGCTCAAAGACGAAGATGGCAGCGAGGAGCACCCACTTGGCCTTAAGGATTGTGAGCATCTGGCCGGCGAGGAGGATGAAACCACATTGCGTCAACTGTTTGTTAGCTATGCTCAGACTACGGCAGCTTCCAAATTGTGGGTGGAGGAAGCCGCAGTGCACGGAGGGAGACTCACAAAGTAAGCCGTGATAAGCCACGGCACCTCAGCAAAGGCCTGGAACTGGGAGGCGACGATCGGGATCGCCGTAGCCACGATAGACTGGTCGAGAGCGAACATCTGTCCGGGGTTAGTCAACCGCGTACGACTCTTCATTCCTCAAAACTCACGAAAACAACAAGCATCAGAGCACCGAACACAAGGACCATCTTCCAGCCATGCAGGACTCCGTCCGGCTCGGTAGCCGTAGCCTGCTCCGAGTCGGCGGGGCCGTCCTGCTTCTCGAGGTCTCCCTCGGCAGCCTTCTCATCGGTGCGCTCATGGTCGCCATCGACCGAAGTCTTGTCAAGGTTGCGCTTCGAGCTGGCCATGCTGGGTGACTTGGAGGTCACTAACGTGAGAGCGTCCTCTCGCGAGGCATTGACGCCGAGGTGGTCGACCTTGGGATCCTTGTCGAGGATCGGGGTCGTCATGTCGACTGTGAGCTGACTTGCTGTTGTGCTGAAGTTGAGTCGAAAGATCGAGTGTCCCTAGTGCGGGGAGGTCGAAGGAGGTGTGTGGAGAAAGGAGGGACAGGCGTCCTCCTCGCGGACTGTTTATGCAAAAATGCCAAGATGCGTTGTGCGTTGAGAAGTGTGTTGCGATTGATCGATGCAGAGTTGCGAGTCGCCGAGGTGCCGAGCGATAAGCACCGAAAGGAGTGATAACTCTGTGTTGACTTGACGCTGACGCTGGCGATGGCCGTCGGCGTGATGAATGCGCGGTTGCGTTAGCGGGTGCGATGCAGATCACGGATCACGCTACGGTTGCTGCGTGCGTGCGATGGTGGTTTTTATTGAGAAAGTGCCCGAGACCCGGAGCCGGCGGGGACCATGGTCCCATTAGACGACAGCCCGTAGAGCCGTACCGCAGAGTGGATCTTGGGTCGCAGGCGGCACAGACGTCTCGTCTGAGAGAGGAGCGTCTGGACGCCCATGGCGCCGCATTGTGCACTTGCCGCGGTACATACGCTTGGTTGGCTGACCGGCTCCTCTGCCCTCTGCTGCATGCTGCACCTGGGTTACCTGGATGGGTACCTGGAATGAGCAAGGGTTGAGTAGGGCTGAGTCATCTCATCTCGAATCATATGCTCTGGGTATGCTTTCGGTCTCGCTCGCTTGGCCGCTGCACGCGACCCGACCCACCCACTTTCACGGCCAGATCTCCCTGATGCGACTCGCCCGGATCCGGCGTTAGTCACTGACATGACTCTGCGAACTTTTGCCGCCACCTGAAACGCTAAAGTTCTCTGTCCGCCTGCCGGAGCAACTCGGAGTCGTGCTGTCGGTCGGCACGGAAGAGAGACTAGAGACAAAACAAGCCGCACAAAGCACCCGCAATCCCCATGTTCTCAGCGGATCGATGAAACGTGCTCCACCATGTGCAACACGATGCAGCATGCACGTCGCAACCTCTGTCAACTACGGTCAGCTCGAGCTCACCCAGCTCACTCTTCGCTACAGCACCGTCGGCCACTTTCCCCTTATCGGCCCTGGTGCCCTGTACGCCCTGGTACCTCGCCCCCGCACCTTCGGCCCAGCGGCCCAGCCAGCCAAAACAAATCAACCGATCACTTCTGCACTCCAGGCCCGACTCATCCACCCACTCACCAAGGGGCGGAAGCAGAATGCCCGTCGGCCATGACTTGCCCTCAAGCGACAGACTGCAGCTTCGTCCAGCCAACCACTACCCACCCTCGGCGCCCCTTGGGGCGAGCGGGGCTGCAGATCTGCGCGGGGGTCCTTCATCAAGCCTAAACCTAGTCTCGGACCTCGCGATGGAGTAGTTACTCGGCAAGCAGCAAGAGTCGTGCGAATGTGCACAACTTGGAGCTGGAAACCAACGCCGAGGCCGAGCGACAGTGGCGCTCAACATGCAACTACTTGAGATGCTGAGACCGACGGTGTCCTATGTCGGCGCCGCTGGGCAATAGAAGCTACACTGCTTAGTGCCCTTCATGGTTGGAGCGCACTGTCCGTTTCCAGGTATTCCTGATCAACCCCTGGATCCTTGGAGCGCCGTGCCAGATCCTGGGCGGCGCGGCGGCGCCACATGGGCTACCATATGTCGGTGGTGAGTTATGGCCCTCGGCCAGAATTTTGGATGCTTGTTCTCTTCCGTTGGGATTCTCTGGTATATACCGGCGACGCGCATGCTTGTCGGGCTGCTTCTCATTCTCTAGCATTGTAGCGTGACTTGAGCTTCTGTGCATGCCGATCGATATCCTCGAGCTTCGTTGAACGGAAAACAGAAGTGCAGTGAGCGGAGTCAAATAGTCAGTAGAGCGCCGGAGTCAAGATATGCAGGGTATCAGGAGGTCTGCAGGCCTGGGCCGACTCAGGGTTAACCGGGTGTTTCATGTACGCGCATTGGCGCGCGTCGAGCTTTGAGGTTGCGGCAGAACGCAGTCACCGGCGGTGAGGAAGGAGTTTCGACATCCGATGATCGTGGTCTGAGCCATCCGTTGCCACAGAGACACATGTCCAGCACGGCTGGCAGCTCAATGCACGGAACGAAGGTCGTCAAGTCATCTCCTGTCGATCGATGGATTTGACGAGCTCCATCCCGCCGGCCGGCGGGCGCCGCTGGTCGTGATGGAGTTGCGCACTGACCGCCAAATCGCGTCTTCCCTGCCACGAACGAGGCTAGCGATGAACGTGGGTGAGGTGTGAGAGTTGTGGATCGTGAGTGGATTCGAGGAGCAATCGACCCAGTCCATGTTGAACCCGAGCACTCCTGCTTATATTCTGTACGTGAGGAAGGAAGTTGACAAGTCAAAGCAGAGTAGACTCGGCGGCCGACGGCTGACATGGGCTTTCGTTGCCGCTTCCGGCGCCCTTTGTAGTTAACGATTCCGGTACCGACTGCCGCTCCGCCACTGCTGAGTCAAGGCCGTCAGTGTCATGACACCGCAGCGCCACTCGTTTTAGCTACGGTGGGTGCATGATCGCCGAGCCTTTTGCAGCGTCGGTTCTGTGACTGTTGTGAAGGAGGGAGGAGTCGAGCTTGGTAAGTGCTGGTCAGGTGACCTGTCTGAAGCGTTGCTGGTGGCGTTGTCAGCTGGTAGGACTCGATCGAGGTCATCACAGCGAGACACCGTCCTTCCTCTCGTGAGACGGTCTGCAAGAGCTATTAGCCTAACACGAATCACCGGGCTGCGATGAGGCAGTCATTCACAACAAGCAACATGCATACACAATGGGAGTGGCCGACGCTTTCCATCCGAGATTATTTACGTAACAGACTGAAGGGCGCTGATAACCGATTGCCGCATCGCACTCTCGTCCTTCCTTCTTCACAATCTTAACAATCCTCCTCCTGTCCTCTCTCTCATGCTCACACTTCTGCAAAGTCCTGCACCGAATACACTCTTGCCGACCCTAAATACTCCATCTACTTACACTCCCTGTTAACTTTGCTCTCGCAGTTGATCACTCACCCTTCCGTCCTGAGGCAACGAACACCATCGATGCGATAGTGCAGTTCGACTTGGGCTGACATGACCGGTACGTCTTCCTTGGTCCTTGACGGTCGATACGGCAAGCACAGCCGAGCACATGACCCTAGTCCACGCTCATGTCCCTCGACCTCCTCCGCTTTGTCGATGGGGCCGATTCGTCAATGCTTCGACGTTTCTTGGCTGCTGTTGACGATGTCGTGGCTGCGCTTGCCCCGGGTAGAGGGAAGGTCGGGCGTACAGGCTCTCCGGGCTCCCGAGGCTTGAAGGGAGTCGTCCTGGTACCCCATTCCTTCTGAAGCTCGTTCATTAAACGGGACTTCCTCATTTGCGCGAACAGCATACCCTCATCTATCGTGTTCGGGCAGACCAATCGGTAGATGGACACCGGCCTGGTTTGTCCGATCCTCAAGATGCGGCCCTCCACTTGTTCCCTCTTTGCGAATGTCCAAAGACTATCGAGCATAATCAGGACGCTTGCTCTGTGGAGGTTGACACCTGAGCTGATGCATTGCGAGAACAGGAGGATTCGGGATTTTGCACCACAGCTCGCTTTGTGATCGCGGTCTTGCTGAAAATCGAAAATGATTCGAGCTTTACTCGTCTCCTTCACACGGCCGTTGAGGACTGCCAGAGGAGCCCCAGCTTGTTTGAATCGTAGGGCGATGGAAGCCGTCACCTGGGGGTCGGACCACTCGCAATAGATGAGGATCTTGCGTTTGTTCTTGTCTCGAGCGGCTTTGTCGTCCTCCAGAATCTTTTTGCAAATCTTAACAGCTTCCTCAACCTTGGGCGAGACAAGATCTTTGTACTGGGGATTGACCCTGCGGGGGCTGACCAGCAGCAATCGCCTCTTGATATCAAATCCCGCGGCCAAGCTCGACCCCAGCAATACATCCTCAGAGGCTTGTGGCGTCCACTCCGCGTCTGTGCCGTCGTCGGATCTTTGCGCAGCTTGATATTGCTTGCACAGCTCATCATATGCGTGTCGGAGCTGCGTATTTAGGTCCACGGAAAGCATTTGCTCTGAATGGGGGCGCAAAGCAAGGTGATCTGACCTCGAGCGTCGAACCACCCGATCGCGGGCCATGTCTAGGACAACCACGGTAGCGTAAGTGATCCATGATGTGTAAGAGTCCCATTTTTCCTTTAGGGGCTTCGCATCCTCGGGGCACCCATCCGGGAACAAGATGTCCCAGTCCTCCAAGGGGTGTTCGGCAGCTCTCACGTGCGTCGAGGGTAGTATCTTGAGCGCTCGCTGAATTTCGGCGCGCTCGTTATCGAGAGTCTGGACAAATTGCGCGAAGTCTCGATAATCGTGATGGCAGTCGTCGTACTCATTTTGAATCTTCTTATTGATGTCTTTCCTTGCGGATATCGCCTTCCATCCCGGCAACCCTCGACTCGTGGAGATGCCACTCACGCGCAAGATGTTGAGGAGATCAAGGGGCTTATTCCACATCGGCGTAGCCGTCATGGCAAGTGTTTGATCTGCTAAGGGAGCGAGCTTCTTCGCGGACTGGAATCGTTTTGTCTTTGGCTCGCGTGCTTCTTGAACCTCGTCCAGCACGACGAGGCCCCACTCTGTGTTGAAGAAGTGCTTCGCTCCATAATGCTGGCCATCACTCTGGTCGTCCGCACTATCTGAATTGCGGTCGAGCTCCTTTCCTGCGGCTTCCTCTGAGATCAAATCATGCTACGACATGACCACTAGAGGACAGACATTCGACCCGCCATCGCAGTAAGCTTCGACTTGCCGGTAGAAGGAAACACGCTTGTTGGGCTTGCTGAAATCTTGATAAGGATATGGCTGGAACATGTCCCTCTGCAAGGCCACCTCAATTTCGGTGTAGACCTGGTCTTTGGTGCCATTTGGTGTTATGAAGACCATCGGTTTACGATGAACAAGTTGAGCCTTGTTGTACTCCATCGAGAACGAGCTTGTATTCAGGTTCAGAACAGCTGAGAGAACGGCTCGCGAGTTAAGGGGAATCAAGACGCCCTCCTTGTTGGCTTCAAGGATCCAACGCTGATACGCCATTACCATCATGGCCATGGTCGACTTCCCAAGGCCGGGATCATCGCAGAGTAGAAAGGGGGGTCGTTTTCCGACAGCTGCCAAATCAGCCGATGAACGTCAGGGCTCGAGTATAAGGACATACAATGATCATCTCCTTGCGTCCTGCCGGACTCTGCGAACAGCACGGCAAAGTATTTGGTGATGAAGACCATTTGGTGAAGCTTCGGGCTTCGGTTGACCATGTAAGGAAACAGAACATCTTGCCGCATCGAATGTCCCCTCGGAAGGTCCCGGCCCTGATCGAGAAGAGCTCGGCTTTGGAATGATTCTATTCCCAGAATTTGAACGTGATCGTAGGAATCCCAATGCTCTACATCGACCTCGTTCCAGGGTTTCGTCGCTTCGGCCTAAGGTAAGTCTGACCTCACAGTGCTACTCACAGGTGTGGCCCTGGGTGTCTGCATTGCAGAGACGTTTCTTACGATAGTCAATTGTCAAATGTGAGGAGACGAAGTGATTGATATTGTCCTCCAATGGGAATAACGGCTCCTCGACACAGCGCTCTCCTCATCATGTGCTCCTCGACTCAAAGGCATACCACAACGCCCGACTTGTGAGTATCGAAGGAACCTCCTTTGGAAAGGAATGTTGTTCTGTCTGGGCGTCCGGTCTGAACAACGGGGGGCGCGGTCTCCAGCTCGGCGCCCTCAATCTTGAACAAGCTACTGCGCCGGAATCTCTGCTGCTGCCATTCAGCTTGCCGACAAGACATCCAAAAGTCTCGACCTCTCAACGGAACCTGCCGCCTCACGTCAATCCCGCACACAGCAACTTTTCGCGTACTACTCCCGTCTAGTGAGTCTATGTGTCAGAGTCTGAGTCCATCGATGGTGGATGTCTTCATTCAGCAGGTCATCGCGGCTGGCGTCAGGCATCGGGACGTTGGGCAGCGGTCAAAAGGTTGCCCCATCGCTTCGGCGTCCGCTGGCCGCGTTGCTAATGGGATGTAGCGCTACGCTATCTGTGTTCCGTCCGTCCTTAAGCATGGTCGAAACATGCATATGCGGCCCCCTCCTGCTCAGTATGTTTTCGCAGGAAAGAAGCGCATTCGGGAAACTGGGTTGCGTTTCAGTGTTGTTACCTCGGCACAGCATCGGGTTCTGATGGGATGTCCCGTTAGGCAAACATTGCAACAGCCTAATATTCCAGGTGCGGTAAACATCGGGGCCCGACTTCCGACTGACAAGCCGAGATAAAATCGTGAGTGATAAGCCAAAACGCCGATTCCTGTCAATGGACTGGAGGCTTTCAACTGTAGCCAGCAAAAACTAAGCTAAGTCGACAATGCTGTGTACTCCCGCAACATGATCAAGCTTTCGACGATCATCGCTTTTGCGCATAGCAGTCATGGACGACACATGTCCGGTGTGAGCTTGCATCGGGATGCTTCAGTTTGCACAGCTGTGGGCAAAGCTGATACACTCCGTCACCGCGACGCGTTCCCACTTCCCTGAATCCCAGCAACTCACCCGCGAGCGGGGTAGCCTGAAACGTGCACCACACATGTGATCGACAGGGACCTGAGCCTCTTCCTCGCAGTTCGCTACTGCGCTTGCATGCATGCATGCATGTTGACGCTATCAGCAGCAAGTCGCAGCACCCCCGTCCCGACGGCAGGCCGGCAGGCTTTGCCCGATCAGTAGTTGAGCCTAACCGGGACTTTGCTGGGTTCGGAGTCGGAGGCAATCGAGACCAAGAGCGGGACTCGGAGCAAGGGGCGGCGCCAGGGACCAAACCGAGTCCGCCTGCGTTGCGCAGACTACGCGAGCCGAGGCACACGGCACCACCCCGCAACGACACCACGGGCGACTGCTTGAAACAAGCTAAACCCCGCGTAAGCAATCACAGTTTGGTCCTGACTTCTCAAGAGTGGCCCGTAGCAGTAACGTCCCTCAGCATGCGCATGTGTCAAGACATCGGTAGGGATCCCATGCAAACGTTCTTTCATTAGGGTGGCCAAACACGGCGCCACAGCAGTGGCGTGGACTACACGGCGGCACAGCGACGGCGGTCCAGCTGCCTAGCGGCAGGATGACTGCCGAGTTGACGAGGAAGGGACTTCGACGCTCCGAAACTTGCAGTCACGCTGCGCAGTCCTCTGAGATATATAAGGAAGGCGAGGTCGACGTCTCAACATCATTAACCAGCTCACAGCACTCAAACCACTCAACCACTCTACGCTCTCTATACCTCAACACTCGCTCAACCCCGCACACCCCACAAACAGCAACAATGGTCGCCTTCGCCTTCATCGCTCTTGGTAAGTCTCCCACCCAAGCTCGATCACCTTCCTCCCACTCAGTTCAATCACCTTCCTCCGATCAAAAAGCTCCACCTTGTCCAGACGCTAGCTAACACACCAGTCGCCGCCTCGGCCGCCTCTGCCTCCCCGCTCGCCAACTCGGGCCTGAACCTCATGGCCCGCGCCTCGCAGACGGACCCGACCCGCGACTCGTTCAACTCCATCATCCCCGCCGCGTGCAAGGACAAGTGCAAGGGCGCTGCCTGGAACATCGACGCCTTCTGGTCGAAGGGCTGCATCAGCGACTCCGCCAACGCCGACGTCACCAAGGCCTGCACCAAGCTCGTCTGCGACGCCCTCCAGCCCACCCTCGACTGTGAGGAGTGCGCCCTCCTCGACTCGCTGAAGCAGGGTCACGTCCCCGAGGACCAGATCAAGCTTGCCCAGCAGGGCTTCAAGCAGGGCGCCGACCTCGCCAAGAAGCAGTGCCAGGGCGTCTAAGTGCCCGGCTACTTTAGCAGAGCTTCGTCTCAAAAATGTAGAACCGTAGATTTCAATGCAACAAGTTTGCAGATAGCAAGCGAAGAAGGAAAGGCATGAGTGTGCAATAAGCTCACAGACAGTCAGCACAAAGCAGATGGTGACCAGGTCATCCAGACCTCGCTGATCCCCACTGAAGCAGTCCATCGCCGGCTTCAACATCATTGATGCCAAGACTCGCTCCATGAAGGAGGAAGACAACACAGGGTCCACGGGCACGCGAACCGCGGCTAGACGATCACAAGGTTGTGATGGTTTCTCAATCCCTGAGAGAAAACACTCCATGACGCCCAGAAGCAGGAGGAGACAGGGAAGTGGTAGATGAAGCCTCAGGGAAGTTTCGACAACCCGAGTTTCAGACTGACTGACTACTGGGGCCTCTGCGCTTGGGGGAAGCTGGCGTCGCTTGTCTGGACGCCGAGTATTGGGCGCGGTGTGGTGTTGTAGCTGTGGTCTCAGTCTCAGCTGCGCATTGTCATATCGTAGAAGGAATGGACTGGGCCGTCGACACATGTCGGAGCTATAATGGTCAGGCAAATTGGGCGCATACCGATTGCCCGGGCCAGATAATTATGTCTCGGTGCAGCGAAGCGACGTATAGGGCGGCTGGCCCTCTGCACTGTTGGCTGACGTAGCTAGCCACGCACAGACGCCGAACCGCTACTGCGAGCGGAGTGCGGAGTTGCGTTGCTGCGGGCGGGTGCCAGTGGCCCGTCCCTAGCGGGAAGTCGGCACCATGATCGACCTCGCAACGCACCCTGATCTGCCCACGTCCTTGTTTCGTTCAACCTGACTTCTCTCTTCTCTGTCTGCGTCTCTTAATCCAGCCTCGACCGATAAAGTGAGACAAACGGCACTGTACGCCCGGCCAAGACCGCTCGGTGCCTCCTTCAATTACACTGTCCAGCGCCCATTCGCCTGAATCCAACAGGTCACCAGGAGCTCATGGTTCGACTAAGTCCTATGTCGCCTCTCCCAGCGACCGCCTACCATCAACCGATCTTGCCTATGTCTTTTCAGGGCGGGGCAAGAACCGCAGCCAGCAAAACAACGACGCCGAGGCCCAAAAGATTGGCGTAAGGGAGGAACTGAATCCTCGCTTGACGAGAGTGGGATTCGAACCCACGTCCGAAGACTGCGGAGGAGAACATGATTCACCTTAACACAGCGCCTTAGACCGCTCGGCCATCTCGCCTTGATGTTTGACCCAAAGCTGGCTGGTACAAGAAGCATGTCGTGCCTGGGATATGTGGCCTTTCGTCTCTCTCCCGACTGCCTGCCCTTGCAAGCGATCAGCGCAGCGACCGAAAGGGAGACACCGCAGGACAGACATAACCCCCGGCCTGGAGTCGTGCGAATCTTGCGCGGAGGCATTCGCAGCCGGTGGGGCTGGTCTTGGCCGTGTCATCTGAACGGCGGCCGAAGCGACGTCTCCTCGGATCCGAGATCAAGTGATCGTGTGCAGGGCACGATCATTCGAGCGGATTGCCGAGTACTTGGCCGGCTTGACTGCTTGAAGCTTTGCATGCCTATCGACTAGGGCACGTCTCCCATTTACTCTCCAAGTTTTCATACCTGAGAAGAAGGAACAGGACCGAGCCGGGTGAGCACCGCCTTGAGGGTGTAGGTCTTGGTGCAGGCTGTAATGCCACACTTCCCCAGGTACAGGGAGAACGACGACTTGGTTTGCTCTCGGAAGAGTCGGCAGCCGAACGGCCAAAGCATGTATCTCCCAAAAGCGAGCTGCGCGTCTCCGTTGTTCCGGCGCTTAGCTTTAGCTCTGCTCCCTCTGAGGTATGCTGAGGCGTTATCGCGGCTACCTTGCAGGCATCGACGAAAAACTCGGTGTGAGCCGCAAGCATTGCCGTCCGAAACTATGCGACATGTTCGTCGGCGAGAATCTCCTTCGCAGCGGCGGCGGAGAGGGACCTGGGCTTGTCGTCAAAGAACTCAAGTCCGCGAACCGAAGCAGCGGCGTCGGCAATAGGCTCTTGCCCAGTTACGCGACCAGCAACGTCGACAGATGCGTTGCGAGAAATATACGCCTTGTCCTGAATCCTTGACGTTTCATTATGGCCGGCTGCGGCTGTGAACAGGTGTCAGTACGCAATAAGCTCGGCTCTTCGACCATCTCAGACTCACCTCGCCGGTCACTGTCGGTGAAGGACGTTGAGTTGAGCACGTCGATCATGGCACGCCTGAACGTGAGAAAGGTAACGTTGACAACGCAGTTCGCGGCGGCGCCCACCCTCTTGAGGTGCCAGAGGGCGGTGCGCGAGGACTGGCCGTTCATAGGGTGAACGGCCCGGTGGCCAGTTGACACACGCGTCGTTGCACGCAACACGCGCCACTTGCTCCTAACGGGGTTGGTTGGCACACGCAGTCTGCCGTTGCGGCTGCGCAGCTGATCGGGCGTGATGGCGTGGAGCGCGTCGAGCGAGTACTTCAAGATGCCGTCCTCCTCGGCCAGGGCAAGGAGCGGCAGGGTTGCATCGAACGCAAGGATCGGCCATCGGGCGCAGGGTCAGCTCCTTGTATTCTGGAGTCTGCCTCTTGCCCTTGAGGAACCGAAGCTTGATGATTGCCTAGACCTCGGTCTTGTTGGTCTCGGCGTTTACGACCACCAAGAACGACACATACAAATGGGCATCAGCAATCGAGCATGGAGACAACCAGAAGTCGAAGGTTCGACTCACCTCCCAGTAGAGCGCATCTCCGTCGACCTCGTAGCCGGACGACGTTACGTACTCGCCGGGGCGCGACACACCAAACGTGATCGCCGCCATGAGAAAGACAAATTGGTTGCGCTATACATCGTCAGCAAAACTTCCTGCCGAGTTGGGCCAGTGGTTGATAGACAGGCGCGTGAAGTTGTGCCATCACGCGCCCGATGCGCAAAGCGGACTCACCTCTCTTGCGCAACGCCACTAGATGGACGGGTCGTAGGCAGCCTTCAGGAACCGACGCCAGTCTGCCGCAGAAGCGGTCAACTTCTCCCGTACTTCTGCGTGCAAGTCGAACAAGTCCATCAGCCGTGACGCGATGTACTGCACACAGTGTCAGTACTCAAATTTGAGGCACCCATAGGGGAAGTATACTCACCGCCTGGACGCCCTGCTTTGTCTCTACCGGGATGTTGTTGCCGGTGATACGTTCGTACGCCGAAAACGTCATAGAGGCATCTCGTGCGACTCCCACGAGCTGAAGAGACCCGTTTGCAATACGCGAAGCGACGGGCAGTTCAAGACGGGTTTTGGTCTTGAGGTGCAAGAAGGCTTTCTAGACCTCTGTGACGGTTAGAGGAAGATGCAGATGGTGAGAAGAAGGAAGGAAGGAAGACTCACCCTTGCTGAGCTGCTCTCCTCCAGGACAGAGGAATCGCTGCGCGGACCCAGGCTCCCTGGTCTCAAGGTACTCCGTGAGCCGTTCAAGACACTTCGTGTGCTGAGTGGCTGGTTGGCCGAGCCAGTGGTATGTTGTCATGTGTACCTTGCAACTCGGCCTCCAAGGCGAGCAGGTTGTCCTTGGTTCCCGAGAGCGAGAAGCGAGAAGGCGATGAGATAGTATCGAAAGGAGAGAGGTATCAGCAGATCATGTGGAGGGAAAACTGCGAGCAGGCTGTGCAGATCGTTGTGGTGTGGTGTGTGCTGTGGAGGGGGTTAGCAAGGCGCATATGGGAGCAGCATACTGAGTGGAGAGGTTTGCTCAGCTGTGAAAAGGACTGAGAAGAACAAAGGAAGGAAGGTGAGGAAGACGCAGATTGAATCAGCTCCTCCGATCGCTCCTCGGAACCAAACAAGACCGGTACGCCTGCCCGCAGCCACCCAGAACTCAACCTCGGCTATCAGAATATCGAAAACGCCGAGGGGTCCCCATCCGCAGCCGTTGTCATGCACACTTCCGCGATGAATTTCAAGAACTGGACGCCAAGACGGACTTCAGGATATGGGTCAGGGATGATAATGCGGGTCCGAAACTCTCGACCGATGCACCCTTGTCAGCTCCACATTCCCGCATTCTCAGTCAAGAGGGCCCAGATGTTCCTGTGACTGGGCATCCGTCGGCTCTGGACATACGAAGAGCAGGGCAGAGGGAGTACGTTCTGGCCACCTGACGGCTTGCTTTCGGCTCGCGATCGTGACTTCCATCAATGGGGTCAGATGATGGCAGATGTCAGGCCGAGTGCTGAGCACAGATCAGCAGGCGACCCAGAAACGAAACTACATCAATTCATTGCGCCTCGGTCAATCCTGGACAGGAGAGAACGTGCCTCGTCTGTGGTTACCGCACAGGATGCAGGGTCTCTGGGAGCCCTGTGAAAGTTATGACGTGAGCAGACGTCTTTAGGCAACACGCCGTTCATCGTTCAGCGTACGATTGTGGCTGTTTGCTTGGCTTTCGGCACCGACTTCGGCGACTACGCATGTTATGCACTGCCTTCTGGGTTCACCGCAGAGTATGACCGACTGCCGGGCCGAGCGATGGGTGGGGCGTCGCGGACCTGACGGAGCCGTCACCTGCAGCTCGGGGTGGGCATGGGCGGCTCCGGAGAGCAACCTCACGCCGTGTCACAGACATTATCGCCCTGCTCGAGGCTGCTGCCAGGTGCGTGGCCAAGGACTCATGGACTCATAAGCTCATAAGAGCCTGGCGGCAGCCTATTGGGAAGACCATCAAGCGAATTAGCTTTCACCCGCTGTCAGAATCAACATGTACTCTCTCCTCGCTCTCCTCGCCTTCGTTGCCCCCGCCCTCGCAGTCCCCTGCGGCTCCAACTTCACCATCACTCCCGCCGCTGATCAGACCTACTGTCTCGATGCGACTTACAGCACTGGCTTCGCCGTCACGTAGGCTGCTCCTTCCCCCCATGTAGCTGACCTCAGCAAAAAGTGCGATGGCAGCGCCGGCCAGAAGTGGCAGTGGGACGGCCTGAAGATTTACAACTACGTTGGGCCTGCCAACAACCGTGCCTGCCTCACCTTCAGCCCTTGTGAGTCGACCGTCAGGCTCGGCTAACGCCAGTCAACACGCAGACCTGGATCACCGGTCAGGTCGGTCTGCAGGGCTGCTCGGACCCTACGGCCGGCAAGCGTAACGAATGGATGGAGAACTCGCAGCAGCAGCTCGTGTTGAACACCAAGGTTGAGAGCGAGAGTGAGTGCCAAAGTGAGCGTGACTGACAGCAGCCGTTGTTCTCGACCTCCGCGACGGCAAACTCAACGGCGGCACTGCCCAGGTTTACAGACAGACTCCCGGCAACCTGAACCAGAAATGGATCCTGAGGGTCGTCTAGGGACAAGAGACGCTCTGCGCACGGACAATGGACAATGAGGTTGGGAATGACGAATACTATCGATTTATCACCTGAAATAGCCAATATAGCATGCAATGGACAATGAATGCCGCACCTACAAGACGGAACTTCAGAGTACCTTCAGAGAACTCGCCCTTCTCATATGCCGTACATTCTGCCTCTTCGTTTTCCTTACAACGAGACTCTCCTCCCTGCCACCAGCGAGATTCGAACGCCATCTCAGACCCTCGCACCCCTTGGCGCCCTTGGTGCGAGGCGGAGTGCGAGCATCGGACTCCGACGGCCGTATCTCGCTCAAATTTGCGAATTTCCGAGAAATTTTCGGACCGTTACGTAGCCCCGCCTCCGCCGCGTCCGACACAGCCAACCATTGAGCTGGCCTCGTTATATCAGTCGGTAGATAGTGTGACTCTTACGCAACGCGCCGATTGATCACACAGTCATGGGTTCGAGCCCCATACGAGGCTCTTTTTGCTGTGTCCCGGGCGGGATTCGAACCCAGACAGTGATCTGCGCCGGTCCTGCACTGATTCTGTGAGGAGTGGCGTAAATTTCCAAGGACCAATATCTCGGCGAATAGGACCAATTTGTCCTGAAAACTCGGTGCGTTCGATGGCCTGGCGCGAGCTACGTCTCCCGTGAGCAATCAGGCTCGCCTCGTTATATCAGTCGGTAGATAGTGTGACTCTTACGCAACGCGCCGATTGATCACACAGTCATGGGTTCGAGCCCCATACGAGGCTACTTTTTCGGTTTTTGAGCGCTTTACGGGCAGAAGGGTGTGCCCGCAACCACAAGCATAGGCCTGGCGGTTGAAAGGAGCGGGAAGATAGCCGTGACTGGGCATGGCTGGTATTCGTGGGCCTGGCTTACAACGTGACTAACGACACTTGTCCGGAGGAGGCTGCAGCTTCGCGTTTCGACCTCCATCCCCTGAGCCTCTCATACGCAGTCTGGACTGGCTACATCTGCGTCTATTCCGCTATTCACTGGAAAGAACTCGATGCGGGAAAGCAGAGAGCATGTGATACGTTATCATTTCGGCGACTTCATGCCTGCGGCGTGATGAATGCCGGGAATTGCCCGATTATCGGTCCAGACAGACAATGGATCCGTCGCTGGCAGCGTTGTGAGGTCTTACGAGCCGTGACCGCATACTGAAAGGACTCGACTAGACTCTGTGTCCCATCAATTGATGATAAATCATGCAGCTTGATCGAAGTCTCGCGAGCTTGCAGCGATAAGCTTCGTCCACCGGCGATAGCAGACACCGCTCCCTATTCGGCTGCCCTTGCTCGCTTCACGTGCGCACTTGCCCCAAACAGACGCCCAGCTCCACGCGTCTGCTCTCCCCTCCGCTGTTTCAGCGTTTCTCAATCTCAACACATCACCTTTGCCTTCGCCCCTTACTCGTCTCTCCACAGCCTGTGATAGGAGATTCCTCCAGTTCGATCCCCAAAATGCGATCGCAAATCGACGCCAAATTCTACCCTCACATCATCGATTCCATATCTGACGAGCTCGCCTTCACGGATCCCAAGAAAGCGCGCCTGGTGTGCAAGTCATGGTGTAAGCGCGTAGATACAGCGAACGCAACCTGGCTTGCTGTGGACACTTGTGTCCCTGGGATCAAGATACTTCCGGCGACGGAGCAATGGGTCGCCGGTCCAGAGTCATACTCGTGGGAGGTCTACGCGGTTCGGCAACCAACGGTGGTCTACCAGCGACAGTCGCTCAATGACCAGACACTCAACAACGGCGCCCCACTGATCCGGAATGTACGCGACATTGAGCTGGCGCCTTCTCTCCTTGACTTGCTCGATCCCGTCGACTGGCTTCACAGTCCGGTCGACCTCCCGCCAGCGGACACCGTGCGGTTCCAGGTGGAGCGATATCGCAGCGTCGCGGTGGGGTGTGGGGACGCATTTCCTCATACACGCCGTATCATCTTCAGCGACGGTCCTTACAGTCAGCAGCGCTCGCGAGGTTTGCCTGAGCACTTGATTCCGTCTCTCGAGAGGCTCTGCTGTCTCCGTGAGAATTGCGGCACGCAACACACCCAACGCCTGGTCCTCAACGCGCGCACACCGGCGCCTATCGAGGCGCATCCAACCCATGATCTGTCTCCTGATCTTGACGAGGTTGTGGTCGTGTTCCACGGCTGGCGAGTCGTGCGTGGGTACGATCCCGCAAGGTTGGAAAACTATCACTCTGGAGATCCGACCAACGACATCCGCGGCGTGATTCTCACAGCCATTCAACACCTTCTTCGAGTCACCATTGTCAACTCGGACCTCTGTGACCTGCAGACGGGCGAGAGACGCTCGAACGTCACGAATGTCCGCTCGCGCCTTCAAGAGCTCATCGAGCATAGCCTCCAGATGCAGGGAGGCGACACCTCTGAGATGCTCGCAAGACTTCAGTCATTAGTCGAATGGATCACGCTGAAGGAGTATAGGGAGCGGGTGGGTGATGAGGAGTTCAAGATCGAGACTATGACCGACCCCGAAATCAAACGCCTTGTCGACCGTCGAGGATGAGCAGCTATATCCCTGCGAGCAACAAAGCTCGCCTCGCTATCAGTCGGTAGATAATGTGCCTCTTACGCAGTAACAGCACATTGATCGCACGGTCATGAGTTTGATTTACGTGCTAAGCTTCTTTTCTCCCTTGTAAAATGATCTGCAAGATGTAAGCGCTGCAGCTACGAGTCCGACCGTTTTCGCAGAAAGCTCGCAGCAATCAGGGCTGCCAGAAGTCCAAGATCAAGTGCTGTAACCTTCAAACGGGCCCTACCTGTTGCGAGGCAAGTACAGCGCATGCATGCTCCTGAGATTGGCACGCCACGGAGAGGATTGCAGGACTTGCGCAGTGAAGTCTTCCGCCAGCGCATAGCGACAGGTAGACCATCTGTTGCGAGGCAATTTGACCCTTGGTGCACGTGACTGTCTTATCATCGGTTATCAGGTCAATCCTCGTCGCTCACAAGCAAGAATTCGCCGAGCCCTATTCACCACTGTCGGTACCGGGAACGCCGCGCGCCTTTCTCTGCACTGTCCGCAAGACTTGTATGATAACACTCTATTCCTTGTAGGCAATTTGTGGTGGTATCACTAACTAAGTCACAGATGCAGGCTTCATGCCCAACGAGACCTCGGGTAGACCGTGTCGGACGTTGTCTACGCAGCCACAAACTTCGCATGTCGGCGACATTGAAATACCGCTCTTTACCTGATTGCCCCTTCTTCGTTTTGTGCGCGTCTCGGCCTGAACATATGCTCTTGCAACGCGCGCCCCGCGATTCTTCAAGCAACCTCACGAGAGAAATTTCGACAGGGTTACACTTGCAGCCTCGATCTCACCAGAGCCTCGATCTGACCAGCTTTCACTCTTTTGCAACCACCTGTCACCTCCCAACTCTCGGCAGACGGCTAGACCGAATCCCGCATCAAGATGTCTGGGCACATCGACGCAAAGTTCTACCCACACATCATCGACACGATTGTGGACGCCTTCATTGCGGAACATCCGCGGAAAGCGCGCTTGGTATGCAAGTCATGGTGCAAGCGCGTGGACAAGTCGAACGCCGACTGGATCGCCGTGGACACTTGTGTGCCAGGACTCAAGTCATTCCCTGCACTTCGCGGAGATCTAGCGCCTGAACCTTACGCTTGGGAGCTTTGCGCTGCCCGGCAGCCGACGGTAATTTATCAGCGCCAGTCACTGTGGTACGGGCCAGGGGAGAATTATCCTCCTGAAACGCAGATTGTTCGCGACATTGAGCTGAGGCCCTCCATGCTCGATATCCTTGATTCTGTCGAGTGGGTGCATTGTCCGATAGAGCTTCCGCCGGCGGACACTGTGCGATTCCAGACGGAGCGGTATCGCAGCCTTGCGGTGGGGTGCTCCCTTCTGATGCCGCATGCTCGACGCATCATTTTCAGCGATGGACCGTACGAAGACGACTTTGCTCGCGCTACTTCGACGCTTCCGCCACCTGACGCTCTCAACAGACTCACATGTCGTGGCAACTGCGGGATGCAGCATACTCAGCGCATCGTCGCCAACGCACGCACACCGAAGGCCCAAGGCAATGACTCCTCCATCGAGCTCCCGCAAGGTCTACCCGAGCTTGTTGTCGTGTTTCACGGCTGGCGCGTTGTGCGTGGCTTCGACTACCACAGACCTGAGACGTACCACGCTGGAGACCCTCTCAACGATGTCCGCGCCCTGGTCATGACCGCCCTCAAACAGGGCACGCCCGTCACCATCGTCAACCCCGAGCTTCACGATTTGCGCACTGGAGAGTATCGCTCGAACGTCATCGACGTCCGCGCACAACTCGAGGACTTTGTCGAAATAGACCTTGTGGAAGTAGGCGTTGCGAACGCTGTAGAGAGAATAGAGTCGATGATCGAGTGGTTAACCTTGGAGGAGTATCGCAATCGGGTCGGCGATGAGGAGTTCAGGATCGAAACTATGACCGATCCCGAAATCAGACGTCTTGTCGATCGTCGAGGATAACGACTGTATCGCTCCCCGCTTAAGCGGATGTTGACTGCCCTCGCTGAAACTTTGCATCACTTTGCACATCAGAGTTGAGTCCTTTTACTGTGCTACATTGGAACGTATGTAAGCTCGCACTTGGAGGGCACTACTCGTGCTTCCCTTCTAACCAGCCAAAGGGATGAGATCTGCGGTCAGCCTTCAGTACCAAGTGTACTCACGGTGATCGATCATGCAGTCGATGACATCGCCCTCTTCAAGTCCGCAGTCGACAAGGCGGACAGCGTTGTGCAACTTCCTACCGTCGAAAGACAGTCTCCTGTCAGTAGAGCTCGTTGTGTTACACTCACTGAAGGACGTCCGGTCCCAAGTTGCGGAAAAAGTAGTACGCCGCCCACCTCTGGAACTCAGTCAGCAAAGCTCAGGACAGCGAGGCGCTACCTTGAGGTCGTAGACACTGTTTTCCTGATAAGCCGATACAAGATAGGTCTTCGAGCCAATGCGAACAAGAATATTCAGGCGGGGGGCTGACGATTTACCGGCGCGCTTCCTGGCGGCGAAACGAGAGCGCTCCCTGATAATCCAGGGCTTCTCGTCCTCAGCACTCTGTTGCTTATCTGCCATGGGCATCTCAGCTTTTTTCTCAGGGGTCGGGCGGAGGCTAGCAGTCTCGCTCTTGATTTGGAGGCTGGCGAGCCCCATTAGAGTAGAATTTGAGCAGTCGGGGCGGATCGTGCTGGCAAGGCTCGTGAGAGTGGAGTCCGAGCAGCCCGAACGCAGCGTCGTAACGCTGCTCACTGTGGAGAGCTCTGAAGGCGAAGCCTCACGACTCAGGGTGGGGGTGCTGTCGCCACTTGAACAAAACGAGGCTGATGAGTTACCATCAGACGAAGCGCGCAGTGAGTCCGACACCCCAGAGATTGAGGAGCAGTCCGAGAGGGTGATAGGAACGTGACCGCTGGGCAGTGAGCTGCCGAAGAGCCAGTTGGGAACGACACCATGACCGGCCATGGTGGGCAGAGAGCTGGGTGAACGACACAGAGACGTGGCAAGAGGAAGAGCCCTTATGAAGGCGACCCACAGCTACCTTGTGCTCCTCGAGAAGCGCAGCCGATAGTGACGCGAAAGGACCTGCGCCTGGCCCATTCCCACGCCCCAGTCTGTGTTGCGCCTCGCCTACGCCCTCCTAACCTGATAAGAGGATTCAGGTCTCCGTCAGTGGCATAGTCAGTGAACAGAGCAGGCTCGGGCTGTCAAAGGACCTCTCAGTCGGTCCCGGGCGAAGAATACCGGTCGCGGCAACAAGGATGAGATGGGCATGAGGATTGGCGCAGGTGGATCCGGCAGCCTCTCGCCCTCGGGATAGCCTCCGAAAATGGTTGCATGCTGACACAGACATCGCTGTTGCTCTTCGCCAGGTCAGGACGACTTCGCGCCCTCGATTGTGAACTACTGCCAGGCGATCGGATGAAGACCGTCTGGTCAAGTGATTATCTGACGGCGCAGATGCTCACTCTTGCCACACCGATGTGTGCAAGTGTCCCTCATAGCGACACTGTTCGGATTGATGGGGCCAGTGTCTGCTATCTGTCGAGTGAAGGTCTTATCTGCAGCCAAGTATGTGCGGTGAGTGACTTGCGTTCGAAGGAAGAGGCAGATGCGCTTTGAATGTCCCAGCGTTCCGATCAGACCACTCTTCAGGGCGCAGGCGGCCAAAGCGCCGCGCCCGTTGCAAGTGATCCGCATGGCTCATTAGGGTACCCGCACGGCTTCACCGTCACCTTCTGCAGGCTGGCAATGAAGCTTCCTACATAGGATCGATGGGGAACGAATGCTCGTTCCGCGCAATGCGAGCACTTCGAGGCCAGCGAGCAGCGGGCTTGCAGTTTGTCGTGGCTGCAGCGGCGAACCTTCTGTGGGCAGACATGTTGCCATCCGGCGACCCCACTATGCTTTGTCTCCCGGAAACCCGGTCCGATGATGTTCTCGGCGACTCAGGCCGGTCGAACACCCACGATCGGTAACTCAGCTGAGGACCCTGCAATGCAGGGTCAGATATCCGGCGCTAAGCTATGTCCACAGAACAGGGTCGATCTTCAAGGACGACTGCGAAGCTCAGACATCCTCAGCGTTTTGTAAGGTCGGAGCACGGCGGGCTCAGCTGACCGCCAAGAGCCCATACGAACTGCTCTGAGCACTCGGGTTAAGCGTGCTCTCGCAAGTGAGTGTAATCAGTCCCACCCCCACCAGCCGCTTCATTCGCCTTTCCGTACGAAACTCATCCAGAAACGCCAGCTGTCATTGTTCTACTACCACTGTTCTCACAGAACTTCTTGGACCTACTAACGCATCAGTCGCATTGCTGCACGTCGTGGGGCCACAGATACAACTACAGACTCCTTCGATCGCATGGTACTAACCCTCACCACTGCTAATTGCGTACTCCTATTGATATGGCACGACGTTCCGAGACGTCCCCGATTCAGCCGGTCACGATCACACGTTTCTGGTGGAACACCCACTGCAATACCCGCATGGGTCTGGCCCACTTTACCTTAAAGAGGTGATGAGAAGAGCACACGGCGTTCTTCGATTCCGAGCGAGCCGCTATTGCCGGGAGGTCCATCTGAGTTATGCGAAAAGTTGACGATCCAGCTCAACCTCCGCATTCCCACATCTCGGTCCGCATGCGTCTCGGTCATGCCGTCCGAGGATCGCGCAGTCCAATCGGCTGCTGGCCCCGAATTAGAGTTTGACGTGACATTCCTTCTGTGCTACGACGCACGAGGCGCGGACAGCAGACAAAACGATGCTTCTTCTCAGCAGCCGTACACCGGGACAATGTCAGTCTAGCAGGGCAGCAACGACAGTCTAGCAGGGCAGCAACGACAGTCTAGCAGGGCAACTACAGGAAGCATGAGGAATCATGGGGCGGCCCAGGTCTCAGAGAATTGGAAGGTTCCGATCACAACGGTGATCCGAGCAATGGCGCTCCAGCTGACCTTGGGTTTGCAGCCGAACGGGTGCGAGTAGTCAAGAACAGAGTTTCCATTCATGAGCAATGCCGGATGTTCACATGATATCTCCATGATGGCGTGGGGTTAGTCGCCGGAAGAGGTAGAGGTTCCCACTGCTGCACGTTGCATGCAGCGTTGCGAGGCTACCAGTAACAGTGGGACATATATAGGGCGCCTCGAGCAGCGACTTGACAGGACTCTCACTGATCTTCCAAGCAGCAATCAGTCAACCCTCAGACGCAGCGATGGACGCTTATCCTTACACCCTCTATGGACACCCCTACTGGCTCGTGAGTATGGTGGGATGCCTTTGCTGACAACCAGGACTGTCAGCGTGTGCTGGCGATCATGCAGCAGGGCGGCATCAGCCAAGACAGGGTGGGCTACATGCCCACTATCACCGGCAACCTGTGGGAGGACTTGCTACCTGGAGGGGCGAGTGATGAGGAGCCTTTCAACAACAAGCGCCCGCAGCTGGAGGACCACACGCGCAAGTTCTCGATGTTCAAGGGCCGTGCTATCGCTCGATGTACGTTATGAGTTTGATAATCAGCTGACGTGCAGACCTCTTGAAGCAGGAGAAGGCTAACCAGCTTCTGCCTGCTGCCGATGACCCGGTCGCATTCGCACGCTTCGAGCAAGCCTGCGCTGTTGAGGTCGGCGACTTCGACCCTATTGCCAATGAACTCATCGATGAGGCAGAAAACAAGGCCAACGACTTGTAAGCGCTAGTAACTATTTCGTTCACTGACAGCCGAGCGAGCACAACGCCAAGCGGTACGAGTCGCTGAAAAAGAGCTTCGCGCAGGTGCTGCAGGGTTACGAGCGCATGCTCTCCAAGACCAAGTACCTCGCCGGGGACAAGTTGACGGCCGCCGATGTCTTCCACTACCCCTGCGTCCGCGCCCTGAACAAGGTGAGCTGAGCGTTACAGACAACACTGACAGATGCAGCATCCCGATGCCATTGCGCCCTTGAAGGACAGCTCCAACAAGAACGTCAAGCGTTGGTGGGATGAGATTTCCGCCTTGAAAGTCGACCTCCCCGAGCTCATCGGTTAAGGCCGAGCGGGCATAATGAGAGGTGATTGTGGAGCTGTCTTCTGCGAGTCTCAGAGTGGACCTAGCCATGGAAAGGCAGATAGGCGAATAATGTCTGTAGATAGTTCCTAAGCCAAGGACGGTATAGCTGTATGCGGTGGTTGCCACGGTCGTGGAGGCTTGGAAGCCGTCAACTAATGCGCTGCCTAAGGTGAGACTGTTCCGTCGTCAGTGTTGGTCAACGACCAGCATCTCATATGCCTTCGTCAGTCTACTGCTTGATGGGCAAGTTGAGTAAGAAGACGTCACGTGCTGCCGCATCTGGTGCGCTTGGCCTAGACTGATTGATCGACAACGCTGTCGGAGTTGCCGAATCGGCATGAGCCAGTCGCCTACAGCCACACAGACTGATTCGCGACTGACGAGATATCCGCTAGTAGGCCGAGCGGTGAATGGGAGCGGACCACGGCGACCGAAGGCAAATGGCCGGTGGACACAGTGAAGGACTCAAGCAGTTTGTTGACCGAGCGGTGGTGAGCGCGTTATCTCGTGAGGCTGACGCAATATGGCGGAAGAACACGGCGGAGACCGGCACACGCGCACCTGGTTTCTCACGGTATCGCGATGCACAGCACGCACCTCGGTTGCTTTGTCACCGAAGCAGCGAGCGAGGGCTGGATGAGTGGCTGCTGCTTGGCAGGCTGACTGGCAGTCACCGTGCGGGCTAATCATATCGCACGGAGCCAGGGCGAAGCGGATGAGCGGGGCCAGCGGGCTTCATCTCGAAAACCCCGAAGACGTCACCATCAGACTCCGGACCCCGAATACTGGCTGGCTCCGAGACCACTCATCCGATCTCGACCCGATCTTCCATCTGAAACCTCTCTTATCGTCAACAAAAACAAAAATGCTCCTCACCCGTGCTACCCCCGCTCTCCGCGCCTCGACGCGCCAGTTCGTGAGCACTACCTTGCCTTTCCTTTGCGTTGCGACTAACTTCAGGCCACCAAGGCGCGCTTCAACTCGACCCAGGCCGGCTCGGGTACTCCTCCCAAGAAGGAGCCCAGCAGTATGTATCTCCCCAGCAACAAGTTAGTGGCGATGCTGACAATATCGCAGACTGGGGCATGGCCTTCTCCATCGCCGGTGTCGCCGGTCTCGCTGCGTACGCCTACATCAACCGTACTGACGGTGAGTTTGTTCATTGTGCTTCGATGGGTGACTGACTCTTTTAGCTCAGAAGAGGAAGGCTGCCGCCGCACTCCCGGCCATTCCTGGTCTCGACCCCAAGGAGTGGACCTCGCTGACCCTCGAGGAGGTCAAGAAGTACAACCACAACTCGCACGTCTTCAAGTTCGACTTCGAAGGTGACGACAAGGACCAGAAGACCGCTGGTCTTTCCGTTGCTGGATGCCTTGTCGTCCGCAGCCCCGAGGGCGACAACGCTGTCCTCGACGACAAGGGCAAGCCTGTCATCCGCCCCTACACCCCCGTCTCTGACCACGACGCCCGCGGCCACATCGAGCTTCTCATCAAGGAGTACCCGGTAGGTTCCCATCGGCAGGACCAAGAGAACCGAGTGCTGACAGGTACAGACCGGCAAGATGACCCCGTGGCTCTCCAGCCTCAAGCCCGGAGACAAGGTCCTCATGAAGGGTCCCATCAAGAAGTACCAGTACCAGCCTGGTAACTTCGACCGCGGTGTCTTCGTTGCTGGCGGATCCGGTATCACCCCTGCTTACCAGCTCATCGACTACGCTCTCCAGAACCCCGAGGACAAGACCAAGTTCACCCTTCTCTACGCCAACGTTGCTGAGGAGGACATCCTTCTCCGCGAGAAGTGGGACAAGCTCGCCAAGGAGCACCCCGACCGCCTCGAGGTCGTCTACTTCCTCGACAAGCCCCCTGCCAACTGGAAGGGCGAGACTGGCTACGTCTCCAAGGACAAGATCCAGCAGTACTTCCCTGCCAAGAAGGACGGCGAGAAGGTCATGGCCTTCATCTGTGGTCCTCCTCCCCAGGTCGCCGCTGTTGCCGGCCCCAAGGACGGCATGAAGCAGGGTGCCGTTGGCGGTGCCTTCAAGGACCTCGGTCTCTCGTCCGAGGAGGTCTTCAAGTTCTAAGGAGCTAGATGCGATAGAAGTAGGGGATCAGATGCAAAATACAATACAATGCGGATGGTAGTGGTATGCTGTGGTACAGTGTTCGTGATGTGGAGGCGAGGAAGACGATTGGCGACATGTGGCAGAGACACCGGCCCTCTCATCATCGCATGATCGTGCTTTCTTCGCCTTCCCACTGGTCGTCCCAGCGCTGCTGGAGGCTGGCATCGCTCTGTTGATGATACTGGTCGACTGTCCGGTCATCCTGCTCTTCGGCGGCTTCCGCTTCAGCTTCCGCCTCGAATCGACTCTCCTGGAAAGCCATGAAGACACTGGCTCGGTACTGATGTCAGTTGCGGTATGTGCTGCGGAGCTTACGAGTGTCAAGACCAGTTTCATTTTCCTTTCCAGTTCTCTCAGATCCACCAGCAACTCTCCGTTCGGCTTCTCAGACGTTTCCCGTGCCAATGCTGCGATCTGTCTGTCAGTCGAGCCCGAAGTATCTTCTGGCTCACCCGCTTCAGCTTGTCCGCGAGCTTCGCGTACTCCCACAGAACCTCTGACTCCAGCGGAGTCAGTTGGGAATGATTGGCACTGATGCGTTAGCCAGCGACAACTCGTATGTAGCTCACTAGGGGTTCACGGTGGCGACCGACATGATCGATGGTGTGGGATGCATCATCGTCGGTGCGATTGTTGACACCTTCCCTCCCAGGCGCGTCGCGGGCACGGACAGTGCGCCTGACTCCGCGATTCCGCCATTTAGTCCCGTGCTTGTGTTATTCACCTCCACCCACGAAGTTCTCTACGACCTGAAATTTCAGAGCAGTGAGCGTCATATCCGGTACCACCTCCACCACTAAGACTCGACCTATCGCTGAGCATCGCAAGATGCTGACCGGCTCTGCGCTTATCAAGGCGCTCAAGGCGCCGAAAGAAGATCCGAATCAGCGAAAAATCGACCTCGCCACCGAGGCGTGGAACGATGCGAGCCTTCTGATTCCGAGGAAGGCCGAGGTGCTCGCCGACTGGGTGTTAGAGGCGTGGACGCGATACAAGCCGGGGCCCGCCAGCCCGCTGCTTGACCCCAAGTACCACCGACTGCTCGTCACTGTCTATCCCAGCTGCCCCGTCGCTCCGAGTGCCCAAATCGGTCTCCTGAACAGCTACATCCAGTCTGTCGCCAAGTCAAACACATGTGATCCGCAGCTGGAGGAGGTTGTCGGACAGAGCCTTCCCCTGCTGCTCCGAGGACAGAAGGCGGAGGCATGGGCAGAGCAATGGGGTAAGCTTGTTGAGGTTCTAGCACGGAAAGAGGTGCCCATCAACGCATTGCGACCAGTCGTTGAGCTCGTTTGTGATCAGCTTGCGACGAGTCTAGCGGGTGCCCCGAATCCGAAGAAGGTGAGTGAATATCGACCGCCTAGCAGATGCTGACAGCAGATTACCAACTCCTTACATTCCTACCTGCCTGCCTATGCTGAGGCACTCTACTACCACGACTCTCTCCGACCTACGCTGCAAGCCCTGTCGTCCACTCTTTTCTTCCCCGTGCCGGTGCTGCAGACGGTAGAGCCGCTCAAGGTCGCCGTCCGAGCTCTCATCGGAGAGGGCTCAAGTACCGAGGCCGGCCCGTCGAAGTCCAAGACGACTGACCCCCGACCAGTGCTCGCGGCCGTGCCGCATCTGTTCTCGGCTTTCGTTGACGCAACTCTCTACAACCGATATACTCTATACGGCAAGACGTCGAGCGACAGGCCGATCGATGTCATCGTCGCCGACCGAGTAAGGAGTGCGATCATCTCGGGTCTCAGTGCTTGTATCGACCTCGTAAATCACGTCGAGAGTCAATTGAAGATCGACTCGAGCTCAGCGCCTCTGCTTCATGCTATCTGGACGGCGCGATTACTACTCTGGCGGAAACTGCAGGAGTGGGGTGGATATCTGGAGTCGGACACGTCTGCTAGCGACCTCGTAACAAAGGCTGCTCGGCAAGCATCCTCGGCTCTCTCGCAGTATGGAGCATCTGAGCCGAACGCTACGGATGAGGGTATCGCTGGAGCGGTGCTGCGAACGTTGACCGCCCTTGAGCAATTGGATCACGATCGAACACAGCTCGACACGAGTGTGCTGGCCTGGTGTCTCGCCAGTCCGCCACGAGTACACGCCCCTGCCCGCGAACTGCTCGCCGCCCTTCTCAAATTCCACTCGCTCACCCACTCTTTGCCGAAATACCTCGAACTCATTACCAAATCCCTCACGGAACTCTTCGACGAGAAGCTGCCTCAAGACGCCTTGGACGCGCTCTACGTGCTTGTGGCTACTGGCCCATTGGTTGACAAGGCCTACCAGTCTGAGCTGGCCGGTGCTGTCCGGTTAACAAACTTGGGCGGCCGGCGGGGATCGACTTGGGCTGGACTGCTGAACGAGATTGCCTCCCAGGTCAGCTCTGTCCTCGAGGCCAAGCTCAGCGCAGGGTCAGCTCGCTTGGTCGGCGAGCTCAGTCGTCTAGCCAAGATTGTCCTGGATGCTGGAGCCTTTGCGAAGGCTGGCGACGAAGAAGTGGAGGCCGCGGTGGGCCAGACCGCTAGGGCTTTTGAGCTTCCGTCATCAGATGAGGAGCGACCGAAGAAGAAGCGGAAGAGTACATCACCCGGTGACGACGCTGCGGACTACGTCAACGCAGCCAGGTTGCGTGTCGCTCGCAGTGCTCGCTTGCTGGGGGCCGAGGTCTCGGTTGTTGGAGCCCTTTCCGAGTCCCGGTCATCCCTTCCAGAACTTAGACTAGCTACTGTGAGTGTCCTTCCCGTTGACTTAAGCTGACGCCAGTTCGAGTACCTCTACACGGCGCTCGCCCTCAATCCGACTGACTCGGAAGCTGTCGAAACTATCCTCTCTACCCTCGACCGCAGGTCTACTCCGTGGACAGGACGAGATGCCAGCGTCACGAAGGAGTCCCTCGCTTCTGCTGCTTGGACCATTGTCGCCGAACTAGGTATCAGCGTGCTCGACTCTGCAGCGAACCAGAAGCAGCTGGAGGACTTGGTGGCAATCATCCTCAGCCGGGCACAGCCGGTGGAGACGACCGACGAGCTCTCGACGCCCGTTGCCCTTGCCCACATCCTTTCCACAGCAGAGACCTGGGAGCTGCCGAATTTGCGCTCGGCCCTGCTGAAGGCGCTCGTGAGCGCCTCGGCGTCCGAGGGCAACACGACGGGCATCTTCACGGTGCTGACTGCCTGCCCCGCCCAGTGGCTGAGCAAGGGCGCGAGAAACCAGCTGCTGACCGCCGCTTATCAGCTCGACGCAGACCTGACTGGCGAGGAGCGGGCAATTGTGCGCTCCTGGCTTGCTCGTTTGGCTAGCGTCGATGTCTTCGGCCCTCTCGACTACGACACGATCAAGACATTGGACAAGACGTCCGAGGGCTGCGAGGCTGAGACCACTCAGCTGCTGCAGCTTGCCTTCACGCACTTCATCAAGCAGTTCGCTGCTGATCCCAAGCCGCTCGACAAGCTCGTCAAGTCAGCTGCATCGTACCCGTCGAAGAGCTTCCCTACCAGGCGCACGGTGCAGACACTGCTGATCTGCTTGGCAGCTGCGTCGCCTGACCGCCTCGCTAGTCTGAAGGACAAGCTCGTGTCGCTCGAGTCGTCTGTCCGCAAGGCTCTCGAGCCTGAGGTCAAGGCTGCTCTCAGCGAGCCTCAGGACAAGACTGAGCTATTCGCTGTCTGGAGGGCACTAGAGGCGTACAGCTGCTGGCTCGGTGTGGAGACAAATGACAGCATCGGTCGCGATCTGCTCCGCTCACTGCTCACCAACCCAGCCGCGGTCGACCCAGAGCTTGCCGCTGCTGCACTTGAGCTGAGCGGCGGCCTCGATGTCCTTGCGGCGTACATCGTGCTGCCCTGTAATCTCGACGCAGCGATGAGTAATTGGGCTCGACGACTGGACGCTGCCGCATACGCTGAGGCACTGGACTCGCTCATCCCCTTGGTCCAGGGAGCGAACGATGTGAAGAAGACGCGCGCTCTGCGCGTTGTCCGCATTCTGCTCTCTGTACCTGTTGAGGGCTCCGGCCGTGTTATCGCCACGGCCCTTCCTTCTCTTCTCCTTGCTGTCGACTCAGCCAGCCGCTCGCGATCGCCGGGCGTCCTTCAAGCCGCCCTCGAGGTGCTGAACGCTCTGACGATCGATCGTATCGGTGTGATCCGTGGAGGTGACGCCGCTCAGATTTTCTCCACCCTCGCCGCGGTGATCACTCCTGATGCTGAGAAACCCACCTCTCCTCGACCGGAACTGTTCGCTCTCGCGCTTGCGCCGGTGATCGCGCTGGTTCGTCACAGAGCGGAGCTGCTCCTCCCGTACCTTCCCGCTCTTGTGGGACTGCTGGCCGGATTCTTCGCACTGCTTCAGCGACCGCGCCTCTCCGGCTCGGCAGCCGCCCAGGCAAAGGCTCGCGCTCGTCAGCCGTTCTGGGTCTCCACCAGCGAGGCGGACACCGACGCTCACCAGTTTGCACGCGCGCTGACCGCCCTCGCGACCGCGAAGGTGAAGCAGGGCGATGGGGCTGAGGCGAAAAACCTGGCTGCGCCGCTTGCCAAGCACGCGCCTGCGATCCTTGTCGCTTATGCTCGCTCTGCATCCGATGCGTGGCTCGGACTCTCCCGGCAGGTCAGGAAGGCGCTCGAGCAGGGACTGTTCAGCGTATGCGACATTGTCACGGCCGGCGGAAGGGCGGACGGGCGCGGGCGCGAAGGAGAGGGCGTTGGCGTGCCGTTTGGTCTTGGTGAGGGCAATGGTGAGGCTGAGTGGGAGGTGTGGAGGAGGCTGTGGACGACGTGGAGCCAGAAGAGGTACACTGGTAGAGGCTAGACATCGGTTGGGCATCATGTACATCACTTGCATTGGGCACAGCGAAATCGAGGACACTGATCGTTACGATTACGGATCTGACGAGAAAATCTGCTGTTTAGGGGAAGTTTTCACTAGACTCATCGGAGCTCTCAGGATTAACTGGTACTCACATCTATATACCACAATTAAGAGAATGCTAAAACAATGGAGGTTTTTGCATTAACGCACAAGTTGACGTTGCTTGATTCGTGCGGGGCTAGATACGGGGCTTTCGGTAATCAAGACACCGACCACCTCGGACCGATCACATGATGACAACCGGTCAAGGAGCCGATGTCGCTGACGAGGGCGCCGCCATCGGGCGTCACAGAGATCTTAGTGATGGACATACTCGCATCTCATCGGAACGCCCCGCATCGCTCTGCCTGCTCGTTGCTTCTCTTGCGGGCTCGCTGAAGCCACTATATCAAGCCCTACTGGGCCTTGTGAGTCCTTCCCCTCAGACCTAACTGCACCAGAGACGACACCATGAGCGAGCCACTCGTAGCCCACGGCAATGGGACGTGCGACGTGATGATGCTGAACAGCGGTAACCTGCCGCAGACGATCAAGGCGGACTGGATTGAGACGCACGAGGACGACCCGGTGGTGCTGCCAATTCTAGTATTCGTGATCAAGCATGGGGGAAAGTACTATCTCTGGGTAAGTTCTAGCTTTCTACCTTCTCTGTTTTGCCTTTCCTTCAGCTGTTTCCCCTGCCCAGAAGCTGACGATCAGGACCTAGGCACTCGCGGCGACTTCTCCACCAGCTTCGACCCCTCCATCCTTGCTCGCTTCAAGCGCTCTGCGCCCGTCATTCACCGCCGCCTTCCTGCCAATCTGCCAGCTGATTGCAAGCCGCTCAGCGCAGTCTTCATCTCCCACTACCATTGGGACCACTGTGGCAACCCCGCGCTTCTTCCCAAGGATGTCGCCGTCTGGGTCGGGCGCGGCACTCTCGAGGCCATCGACGATGGTAGGCTTGGCTCGCATGCCGGCCCTGCGCCGCATGAAGTACGCGAGCGCCTCTGGGAGATCCCCGAGGGCAATGTCTCCGTACTGGGCTACGAGCAGAAGGGCTGGGATGTCTTCGGCGATGGCAGCTTCGTCATGCTGCCTGCGCCGGGTCACTGTCCGGGGCACTGTATCGCTATTGCGAGGGTCAGAAAGGACCCAGATGCTTGTGAGTGTCTCCGTGCCAACCTCTGCCCTACGCTACCCCATCACGATCTGCTTTTCCTTCTTGCGGGTGGCACAGTTATCCAGCGGCAAATAGCAACTGACCTCAGACATCGTCCTCGGGTCCGACAGTGGACACGCCCGTGCCCTTTACGAACCCTGTCCTTGCCATCACAGGACTGCCGAGTTTGGCCGCCTGCAGCTCCACTCTGACCTGGCGGAGACGAAACGCAACCTCGCCCGCTTGGCTAAGATTCACGCTCGCGACGACTCGTGGATCATCGTTGCTCACGAGCGCGAGGCAGTCCAGGTTGTTCCTCAGGAGACTTGGCTTGGTGACTGGCAGGAAGCAGGGTGGAAGGACAAGATCGCCCAGTTGAGGAAGGAGGAGGCGCTGGTCGACTGCTGGGCGGACAAGATGAAGCCGCAGAAGGTCGTTGGCGATGAGAGCTACGAGTAAGTGATAGCTGACATGAGAGCGTGCGAAAGCGGGGGAGAAATCTGATGTGCATGAGTCGTCGTCGAGGTCGTCGAGGAGCCCCTTCCCCTAGGTCTAGGCCAAAGTTGTAAATGTTATGCATATGCAAATGTTCGTCGAGTCTGAATGCTGGTGTTGTGGTTGTATTCCAGCCTGATACGGGAAAGTTGCAACACCATTCTGGTGCCCCGGCCGGCCAAGTCCGGCAACTACCAGGCTGAGCCGATCATGGCAACGGCTGTGCTCGGTACGCGGTCGATGAGCCTTTCCAACGTGGGCAAGTCGTTTAGACGCTGCCCACCTGACCCAGAGTGAGCCTGCAGATAGCCTTCGTTTAAGCATGCGGTGAACGGCGCCTCGCCGGGCCGAACTCCGCCAGCGGGATGCAATCATCGCCCACCTTGTGGTATGTCGTACCTCGCAGCCGAGCCGATCATGCACATCAAGTGACTTTCCTACTTTTGTCTTCCTCGCATCCTTGCTCTGTCTCTTCTTTTCTCATCCACACCCACTAACTACCACTCACGCACTTCACAATGAGCTCCTCGGGACAGCGTGTCGCCATCGTCACCGGCGCCGGCAGCGGTTTCGGTGCTGGTATCGCCAAGCGATTCCAGAAGGACGGTGTTGCCGTCATCGTCGCCGACATTGTGAGTTTTGTCCCGTCGCGCTTGTCAAACTGACAGACAGAACGAGCAGGGAGGCCAGAGCGTGACTGACGAGATCAACTCTGCGGGCGGCAAGGCGACCTTCGTCAAGTGTGAGCTTCAGAATGCGAGTTACAGCTGACACCAGGCGATGTCACAAAGCGCGCCGACTGGGAGAACGTCGTCAAGGTCGCTCAGGACACGTACGGCGGCCTCAACTTTGTCATCAACAACGCGGGCGCGACGTACAAGTCCAAGCCGGTGCTGCAGACGACCGAGGCTGACTTTGACCTCTGCATCGACGTCAACCTCAAGTCCATCTTCCACTCTGTGCACGTTGCTGTCCCCGTTCTGGAGAAGACGACGAAGGCTGGTGGCCCTGCTGCGGTCATCAACATCGCCTCGACGGCGGGTATCATGGGCCGCCCGGGACTGACGTGGTACTGCGGCTCGAAGGCTGCCGTTATCAGCTGCACGAAGAACCTCTCTATCGAGTTTGGAAAGGCGCAGATCGTGAGTACAGGATCTACGCTGAACAGTGCGGATGCTGCTCAGTCCCAGCCTTGTGGAAGAGCACACTTCTGGGGGCCACGCTTTAGCTGTGTGTTTTGCGATCAGTAGCTGATAATCAGCGCTTCAACGCCATCTGCCCCGTCTTCGGCAACACGGGCCTCAAGAGCGCCTTCCTCGGCGAGACGACCGAGGAGCAGATGCTCGCGTCGATTCCGCTGGGACGCATCTCGCAGCCTTCTGGTGAGTTTCGGCTTGATCAGCTTAACTGACCAGCAGACATCGCCAACGCTACCGTCTTCCTGTGCTCCGACGAGGCTTCCTTCCTTACCGGCGTCGCTCTGCCCGTCGATGGCGGCCGTCTCGCCTAATACCATAGCTAATAGCTATGCAGAGACATTGATCTTAGTCAAAAGTAGTACCAGTTGGGCATGCATGATACTCAGAAGAACGACTGCATCCAGAATGATGCTTGAGGTCATCTCGGCCGAGACTACGAGACAGTCCTTGGTTCACCCGCGGACAGTCACCCCACGGGGTCCTCGGGAGCAAGTAACCGACTCAGGCCACTCGGGTAAGTCTGCCAAGCGTCCATCCGCTGGACCAGCTACGTACCTGCGCGTTATCGCGGACTATTTCGACGGGAGGAAATACCGGATCTGGCCGATTGCAGGCGAGTTTCAAGTCGAGTCGTCGTCTCTGCATCTTCCTTTTGGACATCCAAGACAAGCACATACGACATCATGGCCGAGCAGAAGAAGCAGATCGGAGAGGACCAGTTCCACACGCCCGAGCTCGACGCGGCTCGTCAGGAGATCTGGGACAACGGTATCAAGCAGGTGAGTCAGGAGTTGGAGGGTGGGCTCAGCGCTGGCCGTTGAGAGCGCTAGAGCAAAGCCGTCTCAGTGATTGCGAACTGGCTTCTTTCACTCAGATACCTGGCAGTGCTGTGAGGTGGACAGCTGCCGATCTGTGAAGTGTTGTGCTTCCGGAGCTCGAGTGACGACTTAGCGGCTTGCCTGACTTGGCATGTAAAGACGCTGGCTTGTTGAGCCGAGAGACGTGCGGATCTGAGAAGCTAATTCGGGAATCCGAGCCAGAGGAAGACAGCTTACGCGGCCTCAATGAACGAGCTGACCCCAGCGCCGCCGCGTCCTCGGAGACGCCTACGTCGACAACCAGCTTGCCCGCGGCTCGAGCGAGTTTGCCAAGCCGGCGCAGGACTTTGTCACTCGTTGTGCTTGGGACGGACTGTGGTCTCGCCCGGGACTCGAGCTGAAGCACCGCTCGCTTGTTGTTATTACGTGAGTCAGCTTGAGCCTTGCCGTATCTACTGCACTTCGTCCGCCGACATCGATGAACTACGACGCTGTGCGAGCTGTGTCGCTCGTCTCCACCGAGATCCTGCGAGGAAGATAAGACCGATCTCTTGAACCGCAGAACTGAGATCGATGCTCGCGGACGCCCCAGCCCCACTTTCCGGGTGTTGAACGTTCTTCCCGTTCTCCCGTTCCTTGTGAAGACCGAAGTTCGGCCGAAGGACCATATCAGCTGTTACGCGCCCGGCAACAACTGACACGCAGCATCCTCGCCCTCGGCGGACACGAGAAGGAGCTCAACGGCCACACCAAGGGTGCCCTCCGTAACGGCCTGACCGAGGAGGAGATCCGCGAGGCTGTGAGTTGACGGCGTACGGCTGAAACTGACCCCCCAGATGATGCACGTTATGGGCTACGGCGGCTTCCCGAAGGGCCTTGAGGCGTTCCGTATTGTTGGCAACGCTATTGAGGAGTACAAGCGCGAGCAGGAGGCTGAGAAGGCCAAGGAGGCTGAGAAGAAGTAAAAATGGCAATGCATATGCATCTGAACCCATGATTTTGCTGTATGCGAGTCTAAAAGACTGTCCAAGGGCTACAGAGCGTTGTGTATGCGATGACTGTTGATTCGAGCACCGATGCTTACTAGTGCGGCTGCGCTGCCGGTCAGCTAAACCCACAGCCAGCTAAGCTCACCTACGGTGGTCCAGATTTATGCAGGAGTGATAGCGCTGCGGGTCAGCTCACCTTGTCGAACACGGAGCTTACTCACACTCGCGGGCATGTGCTATCTGAGGGGTGGACTGCAATTGCCGTGCATTTGCTCTTGTACTAAGTCACAAAGCTTAGGCGTTGCGCCGCTTTGCTTCCTCAAGCACCTCCGTCAGATCTTTGATCACATGCACGCCCTTCAGGTCTTCCCCGTCGTGCCGCATAGCGCCGTCCGAGTACTCGCCCTCTCGCCGGAGGAGGCGAGCCTCGAGCCCAGCGTTGACCGCGCCTTCATAATCGCTGACTGTCAGTTGACAAGCGCATGACACAACTTACGCTTCCAGCTCGTCGCCGACCATGATGACACCCTCCCCCATTTCCTCTCCCGCAAGCTTGCACGCAGCTTCGTAGATCCGCCGATCAGGCTTCGCAGCCTCGACGTCCCAAGACAAGATCGGCGGACACGTCAACAGCGGCAGAATGCGCAGTGCGGACAGCATGCGCAGAATGCGTGGGTCGGAGTTGCTGACACAGGTGATCTTGATGTCGAGGTCGCGGAGCCCGTTCACTGCCGTTAGCTATTATGTACTGCGAACAAGAAAAGAGCTCAGGAGTAGACGCCCGCGGAGTGGTCAAGGTGACCAAGGCCGTCGGTGAGGGAAGAAAGAGTGTAGGGAAGGACAGAAGCACTCACGAGTGCTCAGCGTATCGGGATACAGTCGGTATCCCTTCTCGCTCTCGAAGCGCTCGAGGATGTTCGAAAGGAGCTGTCCGCTCTTGTCCTTGAGCTCTGTCTGTCAGATTACGATTTGCGGCACATATCTCACCCTTCTCACTGACGCCCGCGTGTCGCATACACCGCGTGATGACCTCGCCCCACCAGCTCTCGGGCGACAGCGGCGGGTCGTTGTGCTTCCCATAGACGGGGAACTTGGTGTTCATTTCGCGGAAAGCTGCATGTCAGCTTGGCCAAAGAATCGAGCTACACGGCGCACCTGGCTTGAAGGCTGCCTTGACTGCCGCCGGCGTGACGTTCATGCCCAGAGCCTGCGCCTCGGCCGCATACTGCTCCGGCACCGGAATGCGCGGCGTGGCCAGCGTATCTGTCGTCAGCTAAAGGGAAGAGACTCACAGCTTACCGAAGACATCGAACAGCACCAGGCGTACCCGACTTCTAGACATGGTGGATGTGGTCTAGGCAACAACACACGACTGATGTCATCGGCGCTCCTTATCCGTTTGCTCCCGCCAAGTCGGCTTAGATAACACGCCTATCGGGGGGGAGTCATTCTCCGACCTCTGCTGGTGCCGGCATGCTTGCTGGAATGCACAAGCCTTGCATCGCTGCTCTTCTCCTACTACTGCTTATGGTACAGACTAATCCTCAGTGTCCAGGCACTCTTGCTCTTCACAATATCGATGCGATCGCTCTCAGCTCAGCCGTGCTGAGCAAAGGAGAAGATCTGATCCTCATCACTGACGCAGACGTTGTTGGGCTTGCAGCGCTGAATCTCAACCGTACCGCCGTTGACAGTCACGCAGGCGCCGGTCTTCTTCTGCTTCATGCGAGGAACGCCAGAGAACTCGAGGAAGAAGGCGAGGTCGCCACCGCCCTGGGGGCCCCACCAGTACTGTGCGTTGCCGAAGGTATTCTGACAGGGATTCTGCGTGTTGCAGGGACGCACGACGAGGCGGCGGCCGTCGGGAGGCGATGCTGAGAGTCAGCTCAGGCGCGAAGAAAGTAAGCAGCACAGGGCGAACGGGACACTCACCACCCGCTCCCGAGCCGTCGCGCAGACCACCGTCGAGGCAGAGGTCGGGGTGCGAGACGAGCGAGATGTGTCCCCAGTTGCCGGAGGAAGGCACGTTCCAGCCTTGGAAGTCACTGGGACACTGCTCACTGCTGCGTTAGCTCAGGTATACGCATCGCTCAGCTCACACTGTCACCTCCGAGGTGCGGTCGATGCATTGGCCGCTGTTGTTAGCTATTCACAGAGCCGATAAGCTCACGGAATTGCGGGCTTCGGGTTGCGCACAGCGAGACAGTTGCTGCTGCCCGAGTGAGTGTAGAGCTGCTTGCCGGGCGCACGCTCCTCGATGGGGGAAGCGAGTACGACAGTCAGGAGGGTGAGAGTCGCCAGGAAGAGCATGCTGTTGGAGTGGGAATAGCTCTGAAGGGGAAGGGGACGTCAGTGGTGGAAGATAGTGCGAGGACACGAGTCTTTATGGCCAGCAGTCTGAAGATGTCGGTGTACTGTCCCGCTGCCCTCGCACCGGAGGCGAGGAAGTCTTGGCATACACACTGGAGGATGCACGTCAGATCACCTTCTGAGTGTTTCAGTGGGACGTCGAGGAGTGGCGCAATGAGGCCAGTATCAGAGGGACATGACGACGATGTGTGATCTTCTGACACGCTGCTAACACGCAGTGCCAAGAACACCCTCGGATCCGTCTTGAGCGTCACTCTAGAAGCAGTGCTTGAGCAAAAGTGCCACAGCTTTCTGTGACGGGTCGACCTGGGTGCTTCGATCGGTGCAGACTTTCGTCGACAGGAATGCGATCGAACCGTAGGATCCCACATTCGAACATCGACAGGCTCTGCTCGCTACCGCTGTCGCTTCCTGTACACGGCCGGACCCGCAAAGGCTGCTTAGCCAACTCGACCAGAACTCGTCCTCAAAGTCAAAGCTCTCGCCCAATCTTCAACATGCCGAGTAGGCAGCTCACAGGTCCATCTGACCGGCAAAGCCGGCCACTGTCAGATTGCAGTCTCGTCGGTCGAGCGACCCTCGGGCAATAGCAACGACGAGCGTGCTATTGTTAGAGCTGCGGAGGACTTTGCGCCGCCTTCACAGAATTCAGCTTACAGCAGGCCCACGCAACTACTCCTTTCAGTCGGCAAGATCGCTTCGGACGACAGTCGAGAATGCTTTTTGAAGCACCTCTCAGACGAAAGCTCGTTGCCATTGGCAAACGCGTACAGCTGGCGGAAGCTGGGAGAACGTAGCCCTGAAGGGTGTCAATCCTGAATTGGCTATCTCTTGACCCTTAGATTAGATGGCCGCCAGCGCTGGGAATCAAGGTCGGAGTACTAGGGGTGACCTCGAACACAATGCACACGAGCAGCTGCTGACAAGGTTCCTCTGCCTCTCGGCACTTGTCGGTACCCCAGTCTCGGTGAGAGGAAGGGTGTTCTCAGGAATGCCCTCTAGCTCCCACCTCACGATGTTGGACACCTCGCACTAACCTGGCCCGCCAATGGAGAACATCGAGCGGATGGGAACCCGCTGTTACAGTCCACCTAACCTTCCTCCTAGCACGCTGTTAGTGCGTATTGTTGGGCTCTGCGTACTACGTCTGGTCTGGACTAGCGTTCCTGTCGGAACCTCGGTAGTTGTTTCTCCGACGACGCTGAAGCGTGGCGACGTCAGCAGCAAAACGCTCTTGTGAGCAGTTGCCATTCACTGCCGTAGCCCCAGACGTGTCAGCCGGCTCGCTGCGCGGCTTGTATGTCGCACTACCTCGAGACTTCAAAAACCGGTCTTTTGAGGGAGCGAGGGAGCGGTGGTATGTGGAAGGCTTTTCTGCTGGACTCGCAGGGAATGGAGTGTTTCAGCCCTGCGTGACCGTGGGCGGTTAGTAACTCTCGCGTGCGGAATACGGTTTGCTCGTTATCTTATCTGCGATCGCGTGGCCCACTGTTTCTGCGTTCAGACTGCAGTATCCGTGACGTGCAGTCGCACTGGTTCTGGATGCACGTACTAGGAGACTGTTGGAAGAGTGTCTTTGATGCCTCCGATGCATGGTCGGCTGGCTTTGAAAGTCGAGATCTGCCAGATCTACCCACCATCGAAAGCGCCGAGGCCAGAGCACGCAGATTCCGCGATTTCGACCAGGAGTTAGGCTGCTTCACTACCCCGCTTCCGCATCCCATCCCAACCGTCAGCACATGCACACCAAGGCTTAGCTCCCTTAGTACAAGCCAATTCACATGCCCGCACACTCATGTATGTCGGAGTCCTGATGGAGTCCGAGCTCCGAGTTGAAGGCCGAGAACATCGGGGCTCTGCGCACGAGCCTCCGACTGCGCACTGCCGCCAAGCGCGATACAACGATCCGATCTGCTTGCAGCAAGTTCTGGAACGTCCGCAACTCCGAGATTCTCCAAGAGCAAGGCAAGTAGCAGGGCTGACAGATCGGTCTCGGAGCATATATATATATATATATATAAGCACTGAGATCTACAGTCCGATCAGATCCGCAAATCGCCGAGTTGTGAGTGCGTTGGGGCGTAGTGATCTCTAGTCATCGCAAAAGGCATCCGTGCAACCGTCTTTGCCACCAGCGGGGTCCTCCGCATAAAAAGCAGCTCACGGTCACTACGTGTCCGTTCTCGTGACCTCGGACTTTGCTCCTGAACTTATACAAAGCCGCCCAGTTATGCGGTCATCATCGGTAACTTCAAACCACACCCATTTCGTCATCACAGCCGTCCGTTCCGATGGGTAACTCAAGCTCTAAGCCACCCAAGACGGGTCTCAAAGTGCCCTCCATCATCCTCGAGGAGGATGTGGCCCGGCACCTGCTGGCCCCTCATTTAGTGGGCCAGAGAATACCAACACCAATCGACGAGAGTGCATTTCTAGCTGCGCTCGAGGCGCTCACAGCACTCGAACCGCGGATGCGCCACTATGCCTCAAGCTTCCGAACACGATCGCTGATCAAGGCGTGCGACGACTTCCATGATCGGCTGTATGCTGTGTATTGTAAGTTGCCTCTGCATGAGCAGGACCCCACTGACGCCAGCCGCATACTACGACAGCATCGAGGAAGAGGATGAACTCCAGAATGACGGCGCAGCGGACTCTATTGCTGAATGCAAGCCCGCGGGAGCTAGTCCAGGAAGAGATGGCGATGGGCATAGCCCTGTTTCTGGTATGAAACCAGGCTACCGCCCTCAGCAGTCTGACTCCTTAGCCTCATCGACGACCACGCTCCCTTGCCCTCCGACGAAGACTACCGATCCAGCTGCATGCACGACAGAGAAAACGAAGCAGGCAACGCAGGACAAGGGCGACGACGAACTGTGCCCGCTCGCCACCGAGGACGCTAACCACGTCTGCGCCAAGGTACAATCACTTGAGTCTAAGGTCGCTAGACTAGAAAGAACAGTCAGCCTCCTCGCCAAGCTAGTCGAGCGCAGCCGCAGCATGAGGAAGCAGCGGCAGATCGCCGCCGCCAGTGCCAATGCGAACCGTGTGATCCCTCCCGATGCGCATTCAATGTGAATGGGACCTGCACACTGAGCCGCTCAACGGATACCCCTCTGTACGCACATATACCAGACATGCTGCTTCTTCTCACACTCTCTAACCTCTCTCATCTCAGCTTGTCGCCTTCCCTCTCCACCTTCGTTACTTGTTCCAGGCGCACCTGAGCGATACCTTTCGACCCCCTTCACGAAATGAGTGACCCCATCACCTCTCAGCAAAAAGTCCTCGAAGTAGAGGACGCAAAGGTAGACCAGGATGCTCCTTCCCTCGAGGAGTCGGCTTCGGGCTGCGACAGCCCCGCAGAAGAAGCCCGTTCTTCCATCGCTGTCCCACTTACCCTCCTTATATGGGACCCCCACCCTCTCCTCGTCGAGCTCCAAGCGGCCCACGGGGGTGTCCCTCTTCCAGTGTCACCCCAGCATTTTGCGGCGTGCATCGAACTCTGCCGCTCCATCTACCGCTTGTGTTCGACCAGCGCACCCTCCGTATCGAACTCCAATTCCGCTTCGAGCGCTCCGTCCGTAGCGGCCATCCACTCCGCACCCCGCGCTCAGCCCTCATCACCTGCTAAGCCTGCGAATCCGACTGTCACTGGTCTCAGCTGCGCAACTGCGCCTAACATCTCCCCTCCTTCGGGCCTCCCACGCCGGATCGTTCCCGTCTCCGAGCCCTCTTCCCAAGCCAAGCCCCTCAACAGTCCATCCACGTCGACGGGCTCCAGCAAGTCCAAGAAAACTCGCATCACCCTCAAGTCTGACTGCAAGAAGACCACCCGCGAGATCGCAGCCCTCTGGTTGGAGGAGATCTTTGCCTCGACGAAGCGTAAGGCGACTTTGTCAAAGTCAGCTGACATTAGACTTCGGCTCCATCAAGCCAGCTGATCCTGCCGCGCTGCAGGAGTCTAATGCCAAGGTCGAGGACGAGCTCCGTGCACTTCGTTTGCGCATTGAGGCTGCTGAAAACGAGCAGAAGAGCCAAGACTCCCGTGTCGCCGAGCTCGAAAACACGATCGATGATGCCACCATTATGCTCGTCGACATCAAGGAACGCCTTGAGGAGGTGACGACTGAACTGGACGAGGCGACCACCTGTGGTCGCAACTTGCTTGACCTGGAGGCCAAGGTCGCGACCATCGGAAAGGACTTGGCCGAGCACCAGACTGCGCTCGTCAAGATCCAGGACCAGGCGGGGCAGCAATTGGTGAAGCACACGCTCGAGATTGAATCGATCTCGACTGATCTCGACGAACTGTACAACAAGGTGTACCAGGGGAACGGCACCAGCAGCGATCTGGCCCGCGTGCTCGCCAAGCTGAACGAGGAGTATGAGGTCCAGATGAAGAAGTGGATGGAGTGGGTTGAGTCGATCCAGCGCCGCGTGTCCAAGCTTGAGGAGTGCGATGAGGAAGAGTGGGTCGACGGGGACTACGAGCTGTGAGATTCTGTAGTAATACCTGTAGAGATGCCATATGCAATGTAATGTGTTTCTTGTTGTGAGTCCTTCTCGTCCATCAAGTCAAATCAGTACAGTCAGTGACTCGCAAGGATCATGAAAATCGTCGCATTAACCCTCTATACTACCGCTCGTTGAGCTCGATCTCCTCCGTCATGACCTCCAGATCTGAGCTGACTTCTCGCTTGATGCAGAGCTGCTCGCCGATAGTGATCATGAGAATAGCGCCAAGGGCCATGACGACCCAGACGTAAAAGCTGGTGGGGAAAGCTTTGGCGTAGTAGGTCGTGAAGATGATGTGGAAGAAGAGGAGCGTGAGGCTGAAATCGAGGATATGCGTCGGCCTGCGAATAAGGTAGTACAGCGGCACGATGCTTCTCATCAGCCCCATTCACATATTTTGAACTCACTCAACAGCCGTCGCGATGATCCACGCCAAGCCGAGCACCCAACCCCGGCGGTCATCGACGCCATAGTCCCAAGCCCCAGTGTCGTTCGTGCCGACCTTCTTGCCTCCCGCCCACGCACCACGTATCCGCTCCCAGGTCGAGCCCATCGGCACGGCCGGGCGCGCGGCCATTTCCCGCCAGTCCATGATGTGCCCGACTGCCCGAGGGCCGCCTGAGTACTCTAGCAGGTCGGGCGATGTGAGCGCGCTTAGCATTGGCGGAACAATGATGGAGAGCACGAGGTAATGGCAGGCCTGCAGCGAGATAATCTGAGGGGTAAGCGCTGTTCGTCAAAACAAGCTAGCGCGGCACAGCTGTTGCCGTGTTGTTGGTCATCCAGTCGGAATGGCAGTCACCAAGCCGGCAAGTTGTTCGGCATGTTCGAGGTCTGGACTCACCTGCGAAATGATACTAACATGTCAGTCAGCTATCTAGAGACGCGGGGTACGGGGCCGTTCCCGCTGGCAAAACAAACTCACAGGACCGGGTCCCAGCCCTGTACTCGAACTGCTACCATTGTTGTTCGGCAGTTTCAGCTATTCAGCTGGTCGTGGGATTGGCTGGGTAGTGTCTGGAACTGAGTGTCGACGTCGGCTTCGTGAATGGGACGAGACCACGAGACAAAGGGCACCAGGGCGCGCAGCTAGTGGTGAGAAGCGTGGGGGAGATGGCCGGCGTGGGGTGAAAGCCAGTGTGCCGTGGAGGTCTAGGTCGCGACGTCGTGATGGGGTATGTGGAAGATGGACGAGGTAAATTCCTGCGGAACACAAAGGTATGTGCGCCTGAACAACTGACCGATCACCGACAGCCGATGCCGCGATGCCTTGTCATGTCGCGGCTTCTCTTAGATCCTCGAGCGGGTCAGCGCGAGCTCTCGCCTGTCTCGCCTGGTGTCAGGAACGTAGTTACGCCGTGTCTTTGCCATCTATAGCCGCCCCACGTGGCTGGTATCCGCGTAGAAGCGTAGAAGCAACCTGAATCACCTCAGTCGGGCGTCGCGTTCCTCGATCCTCGACCGGTCGCCGGTCTCGGCTGGCGGCTGGGCTGCTATCTATATCGTGCTTGCTCGCATCGCGATCTATTCCCTATCGCCCCCTCCCTTCTCCCGATTTCCTCGTTCCCTGCTTACAGTGCAGCTCTTGCCATCTTTCATCGTCTCATTAAGCTTCTTCTGTTCCTTGTTTCCACTCAAACTCTGGTCGTCGGACACCGGACGGGCTGCGCACATCGACCGAACTTATCTCGCTCGCTCTTACCTGCCATTGGATTCCCCCGAGTGAGGCCCCGGTCGAGATTCGGACCAGACCCAGCCCGTCCCCGACTGCTGCGGCCTGGAAAGCGAGGCATCGCACACCCATCACCTCTTCCCCTCCTGCGTTAACACGGCACACGGCAGATATGGCTTATCGACCGCCGCATCGTCGTACTCCACGGCCAGACCCTCGAGACCCGTCAGACCCGCCTTCGTCTGACCGAGCTTCCCCTGCAGATTACGATTCCGGTAGATCTTCCTCGAACAGAGGCGAGATGAGCGAGATTAATATCACCTCTGGATTACATCACCCGGCGCGGCCATTGGCCTCTAGCAACAACTTCGGTGCTGTCCCCCCACGTTCCCAATCCCAGTCCCAATCCCCGTCCCTGCGCAGCAACATCGGTACTGCTCGTCGAGATCAAGATCGGCATGGGTATGATCGACCGCAGCAGCCGCCGCAATCGCGACCAGGACCAGGAACAGATCGATCCGGGATATACCCAAGCGAGCGCTCGCTGCCCTCGACCTCGACCGGAACAGCGGGTCAAGGGAGGGATGAACGTTTCCGACGCAATGTCTCCCAATCACATTCATTACCCCGCCGTGGGCCCGACTCCGCCGACCGAGCCTACATTCACCAGACCGAGGTGACTACGAGAGGGAGCATGAGTCTCCCAATCGGTGTCGACTTGCGCTCCCAGCCATCACACACGCAGCAAATGGGACCAGCAGGCGCCATGCGCCGGTCAGGCTTGGCGCCTCTTAAGCAGCAACAGTCACATTCCGGTCGATTGGAATCACCGGCTACTGATTTAAAGCCAACAACACGGACATTCACACCTGTACCCGACGAGATGGAGCTTCTCGCAAGCGTCTCCAGAAGCGGTGGTACGGAGGAGGGCGATGCGTTGAAGAACTACGACACGCAGGAGCGGCTGCGTGGATACATCGATGAGAAGGTGTGTATTCGCTTGCGGATGCAGTGCTGACTCTAGATTCGGCGGTATCACTCGTCCCCGGAGGACAAGGAGAGCATGGATTGCTTAAAGAACATTGTGCTGCTTTTCCGTGCGTTTTTAGGGCGGCGACAGCTATGTGGATACGCAAAAGCTGACTCTAACAGGAAAGCTGCGCGAGGGTGTCATTGCCTCTGGACGATTAGACGACTTTACGATTGAGCTTTTCGAAGAGTCTGTGCGATATGCGATTCTCGCCCACGACCAGGCTCAACTGCTATCGGCATTAAACGGGCTGGTCCCCGACCTGTACATCAAGGTGGACGAGAAGGCGAAGGAGGAGGGCAAAGCGAACGACAGCGTCAACCACGTCGTGCGGCACATCCGAACTCTGTCGCTGAGCAATGGGACCGGGCGAAAAGACAACCGGGAGTACTTTGCCAGCCTGTTGTTGATCTATCACCTCGTCTACTCGTCGCGGGAGACCTACCAGGGAACTCTGGAGAGGCTTACTCTGCCACCGATACCGCTTCTCCGACCGCAAGTTCTCCCGAAAGACCTACCTACCCTCTCGGACGACTCGGACGACTCGCCACCCTCATCTGCCCCCTCAACACCACCTGCGGAGAAGGCTCCGTTCGTCTCGCCTAGATCTCAGGCTTTCGCTCGAGCAGCGGCCAACGCCCTGGCTGCCGAACGATTAGACCCCATCGCCTTCCACCGGCTTGTCAGCGGCGACTTTTGCAGCGGCAAGGACCCCAAACCGGAGGCCCTCGAGCGATTACTACTGTCGTGGGCTGCTCCGCGAGTACGTGAGCTCGCTGTTCCGATATTCAAGAAGTGCTACATGTCCGCTAGCATAGAGTGGGCGTCGCTCATCCTCGGGCTGGAGAAGAAGGGCGTGGAGATGTGGGCCCTAGCGAACGGGTTCAGCATCCGGGACGGCATCCTCAAGCTCAGGTAGTATCATGAGGTGAACGTCGAGGCCCTCTGAGCAGGTCCGGCGTTTGACACGGAGTCCACGAAGTCCGACAGGTCATAGAGCAGAGTCCATGAGGTCAAGGAGGTTAAGGAGGTTATAGAGCAGGGCTCACACATCATACATCGTTGTACACTAGATGCACTGGCTATTTTTGTCACGATCAGCTCATCGGACGTCGATATTTGGTGCTAAACATCAATACCCGAACGACATCAGAGGTCGGTCCATCGCCACCTCTCGGCGCACACAAAGCCGTGCTCCGCCTTATGCAATCAGACGACGGTGGTCTGTAGGGGTTCGGTCATAGTAGACGAGGTAGACGATGTGACTGGCTCGGCCACTCAGGTCCGACACCGCCCAGGAGAGCTCGGTGATGGCGAAACAGGGGTCCGAAGCCGTCGTCCTCGTCTATATTGACGATGCAATTCATATGGTTTTCAAGGAACACTATCTGCCGATGCTATTCTGCTCGGCATTGCCAGCGGCGGCCGGCTTGCCGTAAGGATGATGGTAAGCGAAGATGGATATGTTGATACTTGAGGGGAAGGCCCCTTGCCCGATAGTGAGAGAGCTTATTCAGGGAGTAAGCTTGAGTGCATCGATCGCCCTTGGGCGCGGGAGACGATAGCTCCAAAATCTGCAGAATGCACAACTCTTCAGTCAACGCTCTCGTCAGGCCGCAGGACTGAATGTATGCAGTCACACTGTGTCGATCGCTCACGCCCACCGTGGCTGTCGTCAATGGCGCCGAGGATGAGGCATGACGGCGTTGGTGGTGACGCCAAACGCCAGAAACGACTGGAACGCAAGCGGGGCCCTTCTGCCACGCTCGGAATTTTCGCGGTGACTGCTGACTCGCCACCCAGTGAGGATCGAATCTGGCTGCCTGGCTGGCTGGGTGGTGGAGGGAGTGATGGGCGAGTGTGCCTGAGACGTGTGGTGGTGTGGTGTGCTACGGTGGTGGTGCCCTCTCCGGTGCAGTGGTGCGCTGTACGGTGGGCCCTGCCGCCCCCTGGCTGACGGTCAAGGCTGCAGTGGTGCTGTCCACCGTACGCTGGCAGCTGGCAGCCGTTTGCCTCCGTCCCACCAACCGGGCCTCGTGCGCCCCCCGCCCCTCCAGCGTCGTGTCGTCGCCTCGCCCGGTGATGCTCACCTTCCTGCTTTCCTCTCTTCCAACCATCACCTTTCAACCTCATCCTCTTTGACAGACAAGCCGCTCTGTCATCCCTCGTTGTGTGCGGCTACTCGTAATCCCCTGCACCACCCCTTTCTACCTTGTAAGTCTTGTTGTTCAGACTGACTCGCGCGCGCAAAACACAGCCAGAAAGCCGTCCACGGCACGCGCTCCAATGCAGTCATAGCCGGGCCACTCGTCGAATCAGCAGCGGTGCTGACTGTGCCCCTTTGGGTCCCTACGTCCGCTCTTCAACCCTTGGCGTCTTTCCATTCAATCTTGCCACCACTTTGTCACCGATCACTGACTTGACTTCTCTTTCAGTCTCTCTCTCCACCACCACCTAGTTCTCTAGCATCATGGCTCTCAAGCGCATTAACAAGGTACGTTGCTGCTTGGGACTCGCTTCTGCGCCACGCAAGCACGCATGCAGCAAGTAAGCGGCGTTGCGTCGTTTCGCGTCCGTGTGCGATCTTCGCTTGACGCAAGGCCGGGTTGCTTTTGTTTCACTGCAGATGCTTTGCAATCGAGCCCCATGCGATGCTTTTGCACAGACGCATGCTGTGCTTGCCTCCACCACCTTGCACACGATCACTGACATCGACCACAGGAGCTCATCGACCTCGGACGCGACCCCCCGTCCTCGTGCTCGGCCGGTCCTATCGGCGACAACCTCTTCCAGTGGCAGGCGACGATCATGGGTCCTGTAAGTAGCAGTAGCGGTTGTTTGGACGGAGTGTCTGCCGCCGCTCCACTGGTCATGCGAGTGATTACTAACATCGTTTCCAGTCCGACTCGCCGTACTCCGGAGGCGTCTTCTTCCTGTAAGTCACAACAAACATGGACATTCAGTACTCGTTGCGCCCGTACTCACCCTCCAGCTCGCTCACCTTCCCCACCGACTACCCCTTCAAGCCTCCCAAGGTCTCGTTCACCACGAAGATCTACCACCCCAACATCAACGCCAACGGCTCGATCTGTCTCGACATTCTCCGAGACCAGTGGAGTCCGGCTCTGACCATCTCTAAAGGTGGGCTCACCCACTGACTTCTGTTGACTAACGATCCCAGTCCTCCTCTCCATCTGCTCGATGCTGACCGACCCCAACCCCGACGACCCCCTCGTGCCCGAGATTGCTCATCTCTACAAGACCGACCGCGCGCGTTACGAGGCGACCGCCAGGGAATGGACTAGGAAGTGAGTTACCGCAGCTGCAAGGCGAGCAAAACTGACAAGCAGGTACGCTACGTAAGGTGCAGATGGTTACGCTTTAGTCATGCATAGTCTCTCTCTATCCCGTCGCCGTGTGGCTTGTATGCCTTTTTCGACATTTATGCACGAGTGGCCATAGCGGCGGGGCACAGCGGCGCGGCAGCACAGGTGCACAGGTGCACTCTGTGCGTGGAGCGAGGGCTTCTGGACAGCACACGGCGATCTGGTCTCACGCGGCACATACTGACATAATGTTAATACTGATCTAGCGACTCTTTCTGACAGCAGCACGCCACTCATGGTTGGAAGCGACATGCACTATAATGCAGTGGCAACAGACTAAGGACGGAACGCCCAACACTGTACGGCGCATGTCATGACATGTCATGACAGCGTGACAGTCGCTCCGGCGCAGTCCGACCCCGATCACTCCCGCTCGTCTGACCTCGAAGTTGCGCTTTGAGAACATCAACTCCGCACGCATCTTGCATCGCAAAGGCAAGTGCAAGTACAAGCGCAAGCGCAAGCGCAAGCACGAATGCAGAGTCCATCAATGGGTTAAGCTTGATAATCAGCTCCGGTCGGAGCAGCAGCAGCAAGCGGCGGCAGTACATGCGGCCGCATGCGGTGCAGCAAGGAGGACCGATGACGCGAAATTCCTCGGTGGGACTGTAATCACGTGATAAAAGGCCACGTGTGGGATGTGGTAAGGTGGGAGGGATGGTGGGAGGGATGTGGTAAGCGAGCAAGGGCGGGAGGGCGGGCGTGGGAAAGTTGGATTTTGGAGAGTGGCGTCTCCGATTTCGAAGAAACTGGTCGTGAGGGAGTTCGTCACTTTCGCGGTCCGCTCAGTGGTGTCTATTGGGCAGATTGGCGGTCCGCTGAGCGGTGAAGGAGGCTTCTCTGGGGAAAGCTTGAGTACTGCACGTCGCAATCGGGAATCCGACAGGATACTGAGCAGACCGTGAGACGTACTGCTTATCTGCCTTGACACTTAACTCACAACAGGCGGGTCCTATACTTGGATTGGCCAGGCGCAGTTACAACTTCTGGGCTCGGAAAGAATCAGACGTATGGAAGGAGATGCGGCAGCATCAGGGGGTCTTGGAGAAGCAGACAGAGCATGGGCTCAGCTATGGTCTCGAGATATGACTGCATGTGCGGTTTTGTTGCAAAAGCAAGCCACTTCAACGACTGACAGTAACGGATGAGGAGGCGAGCTCAATGCCTACGCACAGGATAGAGCTGAACAGGGGGTGGAAATTGGGACAGGCGCCTATGGACAGGTGACGATTGTAACGACTGTAGGGACTAAGCGCCTCGCTGCAAACCCTCGTCATCTAGCTGACAATCAGCCGCCGAAGTCGATGATATCTGACAAGTGAGCAGTGTAAGGGTCACATGGCTTACTGGGGTCAACATGACAGTCGATCTGGTCACCGTCTTCCATGTCGTAATCTGGAGGACAATCGTCGTCGCCCAGACGCTGGCCGTCGTACATGAAGCTGCAGCAATGAGAACATCTCTAACTGAACACTCACATGAGGCCGCCGTCGAGGGTGTACATGTCCTTCATCCTAGCCTAGGGTTGACGTTGGACTACGCTAGATCTTGGAGATACCTTGATACTCACCTTAATCACGTAGAACGGCGTGTCGGGGAACACGGACACAGCCTCGGAGAAATTGCCGAAGTGAATAATCAACAAGACTTTGCCTATCGTGAGATCCCCGTCGCTCGAAAAGGATACATCACCTCGTTGGTGCCATGTAGCGGCATTATGTACGTTCCTCCAAACTGGCAATTCAAAAGGCTTGACATCCTCGGACGGGGGACATTGGCCCAGCTTCGCCCGCACTGGGAGTGGTTTCATCTTGCGATGAGAAGGGAGGTAGAAGTGCTGGAGTGCGAATTCTCTATTGGCCATCTTGGTGAAGGTCGAGTATCAGAGTCGTCAGCGTGGAAGCGGAAACTTTGTAAGCGCGAGAGAATGTTGGGTGCTTCAGCGTCCTATCAGCACTCGCTGCTTTTATCTCTGAGCATCAGCCTCGGGATACTCTTCGGCGACCGCGCGTAGACCTGGAGCGAGTTGGGAACCGATCGTTCCGACTTACGCCAGCGAGGCTGCGAAGTATCATCTAGGCGTCTTGAATCAGTCTCACACTCGTAGTCGTCGGTTTGTCTTGCGTAAGTGCGTTGCATCACTGCACACCGGGACCATCGAAATACCCATTGCCCTGCAAGCGAACGCTTGTTGAGACCGCTATGCCGCCCTACCAGAGCAGGTCTTCGCGCCCCTGCTCTCGTTACACACCTCTGACTGGCTTCAGAGTCTGGCAGCGGTGCAGCGGTGGTGCCGTTTCAGAGCAGCTGAAGCGAGAGGTCTGGTCAGTAGCGGAGCGTCAGTTAGCCAACAGCCGTTACCACACACACTCATACAGAATCTGCATTGTCTGTTGACTCCACCGTCTAGGTGATTCGGCGCACAACGCAGAGCCTACAAGACACTGTAAGTCGTACAGGCCGGCCGTTGCGCCCGAACACATAGTTCACACATTCCTCCTCTCATGACTCGCAGAGAAGCGGTGGCCACGCTGCTGCGACCTACGCATCGCCGACTTGCTCAACACAGCTAGCCGGAGAAGTCAATGTAGTCTCCGAACGTCAGCAACGACGGAGAGATCCGACTCACTGGGGTTGACGTGGCAGTCGATCTGATCCCCGTCCTCCATGTCGTAGTCAAGCGGATACTTGTCGTCTTGCAGGCGCTCACCGTCGTACATGAAACTGGACGGATCAGTTCCGTACGAACGCAAAACGAACATGAGAGCTCCGGGTCCCTTCTCGCGGTAAAAACGATAGGCAATATAGCCCTGCAGCCGTCAGCTGGACAATGCAGCGCCTCAATTTCACCTTCATTTTCTTGAAGGTATCGTCTGGCCACACATAGATCGACAGCGCATTCTTTCCACTGTGGATCTGCAGCGTGATCTGACCCTCTGTTCCCATGAGCTTACTGATCTCGTCCGCATCAGCCTACTTTGCTTTCGTCCAATTATCCAGCCCAGTTTCGCCTCGCGAACCCAGGGCTTGTCATCGTCTTTCACCGGACTGGCGCACCTCGCGGCCCGCGCTGGCAGTTGCTTCGTGGTGCGGCCGAAGCGAAAAGAAATCCTGTTGGCGACAGTCATTGTTGTAGAGAGTAGTGGGGACGAAGTAGGTCGCTTGGACGTATGCGAGGGAATGATGATCACTTGAAGGGGTGACTGCGTCTAGGCGGCTCTTATCGCGATCCTTGCCAGCTCACTGGAGCCTGCACTGCGGTCGCTCGGTAGCCCGCCGCATGCCTGTGGTCCGCATCGAAGCACAATGGGAAAGCTGGGGCGTAATCGCAGCCTCAACATGCGGCGAACAGGACGTGATCTGCCTGGCACAGGTTGGGCGCACGCTGAAAGTCTTGTGCTGTACGTAAATGTCTACCCGTGAGTGTCGCATATGAACGCTCTGCGCAGTACTAGTGCGATCTGAGACGATGATTCATGTCGCGGCGGCCAGAGACGCGGTCAACCGGAGAAGTAGAGGTGGAGGGAGCGATCATCTCTGAAAAAGAGAGACGAACATCGTGATGAGTATGCACAATCAAGCAGTGATCATCTTCCTGTACACCTTGGAGTCCTTCCTCGAAGCCCTATCCTTGCGTGGAGGCGACGAGCAGCCTTCCTCCGATGACGGCTGGAATTTCAGATGTTGGAAACACATGCGACACATGCAGATGGGTGGTTCAGATTGTCTCATCCGTTCACAGCGGTCGGCAGGTCGAGTTTGAGATCGGTGTTGTGCATGACGTCGATAACGTCGCCGTTTTCGAGACCAAAGTCCTGCGGTGTCGAATCGTCGCGGAGGGTGTAGCCGTCAAATCTCAGTCTGCAGGTCAGTCTTTGTTTGTCTCAGACACGTACGTCAGCGTCCCCTCGTCAACTTCAAAGTCGAGGTCGCCAGCGAAGACGTCCTGCCATTAGCTCGAAGTCAGCCTCTGAGCTCACCAAGATGGTGCTGATCGGGCACTCAGCCGCATCGACAAAGTAGCGCTTCTCAATGGTGCCCAAGCGCACAGTCAGCTCCATCAAGCCTGCCATTAGCCTCGGCGGCAAGTGAGACGAACCATCGACTTCCGTCTCGGAGATGAGCGTCTTGGCTGGACAGCGGTGGGGCGTGTGATGGTGCTTGCTGCTATGCGGCTCGACTTCGTTCAACTCGTGGTCTCGGCGAGGCGCTTTCGCCGCCTGGCCATTCACTTCCGGTCTTCCCTCAACCCGCCGCCGATCCTTCTTGCCACCGAACAGGCTCTTGAAGCGGGTTACGGCCGTCTTCAACCTCGAGGAGACCTCGTTGAGCTGGCCGGAAGTGGTGGCGTGCGTTTTCGGCTCGGGTGTTGGAGGCGGTGTCTGCATTGTCGAGAGGAGTCGATGATGGAGGAGGGTCTAGTGACGATGTTTCTTGTCGTCGGAACGAGACGCTCTTGTGCTCATATCGGTGTCTGCTCAGATGGGGGCGTCGAGGAATGGGGGCGCCGCAGAAGACATGGCGGGGGCGCTGTTGTGAGCTGATTGTGTAACGATAGAGTGAGTCACTGGTCAGACGAGTCAGAAACGACGTAGACAGGCGCAGGAAGCATGAGAAAACGTGAGACGGGATCAACCAAACGTGAGGTGTGCGGATAGGCACAATAGACGATCATCGATCGTCGTTGGCCATAGACGGACGTGCACGACGGCGAGGCACTGTGGCGCCCACACTGCACCAACTAACGCTATGACCACGAGAGCGATACTACAACGGACGTCGAGAGCATATGTTGAGCCTCACGAGAAACTCCTATAGCCTGTTCATGCGTGAGTAACTTTCAAGGTTCTCAGGTAAGCGCCCTTATCTCCAGACCATGCGGGGCACGCCGTTCGAGATATTTGGAAATGACGCGAGCAATTTGATCCGCACCTCTGGCCACCGATGTCCGCAAGGTCAGCACTCTCGCAGCACTCCCTATGAAAGGGAAGCCAAGGATACCGTCCCGAACAGCAGCAAGGCTACGTCTGCGATCTGCTCATTGCCGAGGTTGGGCTCGCGGATTGCGGAGTGAAGTTGGGTAAGTCACAAGAGCGTTATGCGGAGCAAAGAGCCGTGGCTTGGCCGCGCTTATCGGCACTCGTTAAGTGTCCCCGAGCCTCGATCGACCATTCAGAGACTGGGTAGCGCTTTGTCCATGAGTGGGTCTAGCAATGGTAGGGAGGCCTTGGCTGAGACGATTGTTGCAGCGAGGAGGGCAAAGAGCAGTAAGGGACATTGCGGCATCGTCTGTCGAAAGGCCATCGAAAATAGCAATGAGTGTTATCGCGAGACTGGAAACCGCCAGGAAATTGCTCATCGACGGCAAGCATATGAGGAAGGAAAGGTGGGTTGGACCGTCGAGAACCGGTCTGCTCATTCCGTAGGAGGAGGGTCAACAAACGAGAATGCGGCATGTAACAAGTAGTGCAAGGCGCGAAAAGCGGTCACTGCGCTGAGCCCGTGCATCTCATATCAAGCTCTGCGTTCAGTGATCCGAGTATGCGGAATTCAGGGTGACAGAGGATGGAAGGGTCGTAGGGCATACAGGGCTGGATCCGGCCGGCGACTTTCCATCGCCAGGTCGCGGCCTCAATTCCCTCGCTTCGCCGAGTGGGCCGAGTGGGGGCGGGATCGGTGGTATGGCCAGCGGACGTCCTATCGTGCATTAAGACGAAAGGGGAAGGTGAGGCAGATATCCTCAGATGCAGAGAACGGAAATAGGTCGCAAGACAATTTACGAGATAGCCGTTGAGCTTCTGCCGCTTGACACCGGCTTACTCGTCTCCTTTTGAGCCCTTCCCGTGCAGACCGTGCAGATGACAAAGCGGTCGCACAGACGCCGACGCCGCGTCCGTCCCTCACAGGGTAGGGCCCCTCGGGGTCGTGTGCACGGGGTCAGCATCTAGCTTTAGGAACAAGTCACGTTGCCCTGCCTTGGCCGCTGACAACTTATGCCCATCTAGAACGTCGTACATCCAGCCGTCTCGTGATTGCTGCCTGCACCAGCGATGCTGTGAGCCAATCGGCGCAAACGCCGTTCCCCCATGTCCGTCCGCTCTACCTATCCTGCCTTGCCCCAAGGTACGAGCTCGTCGGTGTCAGCCACGTGAGGCGCTCCTCCGCGCCGTGGCTTCGATTGTACGCCGCCTCAAAGTCAGCTGACCGCCAAAGAGGGCAGTGCACGACGCCAACAGGGACTCCGCAGCGTCGGAGACGGACATGTATTGGTCGACGGTCGCTACCATTGCGGAGACTGACAGGAGCGGAGGCAGTCGGTGAACAGTCCGGCTGAGACCGGCTGAAACGCCGGTGCGAGCGAGCATTCCCAGACCCACGCACTCCATGCACAAAGTGTGACCATTGCGCGTGCTTGGCCAATTGAGAAAAAAAGTGCGCGTGATAGCGCGTGATAGGGTGCGATAGCGTCGTCGCCCCGTCTACCGAACCTGGGCGTGACCGATGTCACGTGAAGAAGGGCGCGGGCTATGACCTTCCGCCCACTCTGGTCCCACTACTTTTTCTGCCCGCTCTAATCAGGACTGGCTCGGTCGGGCTCGGTCAGGATATTGCAGCGCCGATAGTCACAGATTGCCACGCTGGTGACATGCCCGGGTCTAAACTACAATTACGGACTAGATGACTAGAGATATGAGAGAGAGGGAAAGATTTTGACTACGATACTGCTGATGCAGGCCGATGGCCCTAACCTATCATTATAACCTGAGATGGAAGAGCTCCTTAGAACTTCTCGTGGTCGGCAGGAGCGGCCGCAGCGCCGAGGGAGGCGCGGGGCGAGCCGTGCTCGAGGTCGCCTCGCCTGTGCTGGTTCTGGAGGTTGCTCTCCACGCGCTCGTCCTCGGTCCACTCGAAGTCGAAGTCGTCGAGGTGACGGAAGTAGGTGGGGAAGACAAAGGCGCACGCAAACGAGACGGCGGCGATGACAATCCAAGGAATGACGAGGTTGGGGTCGGTGAGAGCCTTGGAGATGGCCATCGAGATGGCAGCGGCAACACACGAGTTGAAGAGGGCGAGCGAGTAGACGAGACCACGCATCGAAGGGGGAGCACGGGTGTAGGCGAGCTCGTACGAGGTGACGTTGACGAAGATCTCACCGATGGCGGGGAGCGCAACGATGGGGATCTGGATCCAGAGCGACACGGGGGAGACGGCCTGGTTGCCGTCGACCATACAGCTGGAAGCGTACTTTCCACAGGGCGAGGTCTTGTAGATCTTGTCCTGAGCCCAAGCACCAACGGCACATCCGACGGCACCGAGGATGAAGCCGATGCACATGCGCATCATGGGCCTGATGGGGTAGCCGATCTTGACGAAGAAGGGGTAGATAACGTAGTTGATGATGGGGGAGGCGACGATGATAGCAATGGAGTTGAAGTTGGTGAGCAGGTCGTTGGGGACACCGTTCTTGGTCATGCCGACGGACATGTCGTTGAAGATGTTACCGAGACCACCCGAACCGGCATCGGCGAGCACGAAGATGGGGATAAGGGCGAAGACACCGCACGCAGAGAGGGTCTGGCGGACCTCCTCGACGAACTTGTCGTCCCAGTGGACCTTGGACTCGTCGACGTAGCCCTCGGTCTCACGGAGGTGAGAGGGGCGAGCGCCAGCCCAGAAGGAGTCACCGCCCTTGAACATGCCACGGATGCCAGTCTTCTTGATGCACATGCCAATGACACGGAAGGTGTCAGGGATGACAGAGCCAGAGGGGGGAAGCTTGACGAGGCGCTTGTTGGCCCAGAGAAGCACAATAGGCATGAGCATGTAGAGGATACCGGGGAGCAGGAAGGCGAGCCAGAATCCGACGTCGTAGGCGGCGTACTGGGTCGCAAGCTGGAACAGAGCACCGATGTTGATACACAGGTAAAAGGTGTTGAGGTAGCTCGAAACGGTGAACTGGGGGTCGATGATGACACGCTCGCCCTTCTTGGTCGTCTTGAGCGTCGGCGCCTTTACCGGCGACTGGTCACAAAGCAGGGGACCAAGCGAGGGCTTGATGAAACCGGCAGCGAAAGCGAGGACAATGATGGAGATGATGAAACCGGCAAGCGAACCCTTGGGGTCCTTCTGGATAACGGAGGGCAGGGCGGGGAAAATGAGGATGATGTGCGCAACGGCACCAACGGCAGTACCAATGCAGATCGTCTTGAAACGACCAAGCTGGTTGTCGGCAACAATACCTCCGTAGATGGGAGTCAGGTAGGCAAGGAAGGTGAACATCTTGGTGACGGCAGAGGTGGTGACGGAGCCCTGGTCAAGAGCACCAGCGTTCTGCTGCTCACCGGCCGGGCCCTTGGCGACGGCACCCGCACCGTTACCTCCGGGAGGAAGAGGGTGAGCCTGAATGTCAGCAAATGCACCAAAATGTACGAAAAAGATCGTCTGCAAGCATCGGCTGCAGTGGCAGATCGCTGTCGGAGCCGTGGTTTGAGGAGAAATGGACGATTCTGTCCCACGCTGGTATTTGTGGCACCACATCTCAAAATGCCACTGCAGCGGGTGGCTGACGAGATTCAGAGACTTACCAGGAAGTTGTTGAAGGGACCCTGCGAGCCGTAGTACGAGGCACGCTCGGCGAACTCGATCAGACACATCGCGAGACCGACAAGAGGCAGAGCGGCGGGAACCTTGCGAAGGGTGCGCATCTCCTCGGGGGTGGGAATGGTGTCCGGGTCCTGGTCGGGGTGGCCGACGACCTGGCGGGTGTAGGGGTCGTCCTCAATCTCCCTCTTCTCGTCGGCGACGGGCTGGACGTCCGCAACCACATCGTGGTGCTTGAGCTCCTCCTGTGCTGCGACCATGGTGTGTGGGTAGGTGTGATCGTTGAAAAAAAGCTGGTGGGTCTCGAGTTTCGCGACTTTATATTGCGCGGGGGTCGATGTGGGGGCAGCAGAGCGACCCCAGAGCCGTAGCCCCCGAGGCTTTTGGCGGGTTTCCGCATATCCATCGCGCACCAGCCCAGTAGTCCAGCGAGCAGTCCAGCAGCCCAGCAGCAGACCAGTCTGGCAGGAAAACGGCAAAGGACGGGCAAAGACTACTGGCGGAAGGCCAGAAGCAGCAGAGGCAAGGACGGTTGCTCTGATGTCCGGATAGCGAAGCGCAGGGTTTACGGTTGGCTCCACATGGTGCAATAGATGGTGCCTGGGCATGGTCAGGGAGCGATCGCCCAGGTGGTCTAGTGGCGGTCTTGCTGTAAGCCGAACGTGCCCAAGGGACGGCGACAGATCCATCTATGGCCCCTACGGGCCCTGAGCACCCACCCACTTGTCGAGAATTTTGGGTCGCCGGACGGCCCTCCCGCACCCCTCTGCTTCTGTACTGTCGTCTCGTTACTCTGCCGTCGAACCGAGGCAACGAGCAAGGACCATCACAGGCCGGCCTGCCAGCTACCCCACCTCGCCAGGCCGCCCACCGCCTCGAGATACCCTCGGCGGGGATCCCCTCTCATCCCCTTCAAGCCTCGCGATCGTTCGGGATAAACCTTGGAGTCCCGGATCTTGACCGGTGGGGCTCAACGAGCTCCGGATTCACATCTCCGCTGTCTGCCGCCGCATCCCTCACGTCCTTGATGGCTCTGGGGACCCCCGGACGTGGAACAGGAAAAGGGAACGACTGGAAAGCGCCTACGGTTCCTCTGGTCGTGTGCGAGTAGCCTTCCTGCGACTAAACAACGAGGCTTGACAGCTGATACGGATCCTGAACTTTTTTTCGTGCCGATAGTACAATAGTGTGCCCTGATACGCTTCTTCTGCAGCGATGACATCTCCCTTCAGCGTCAGATATGCAGTAACAGAACGGGAGACACGGATAAATATGGCGTGCTCGCGGTCTGGATTGGCCAATCGTCGCAACAACGGATGGACATATCACCATGGAGCGGCCCAATAGCAGTGTCCAGATGTAGATAAACACCCTGCCCCTCTCTATGGTGTAGGCCCTATCGCAAGGTTTGACTGCTCGATCAGCTCTATAAGGGGCTCAGAAGCCGGGCACGTGAGAGGGAAGGAGGCTTTCGGTGACCAAGGCTTATGCCAGCAGCATAGTCACCGTTAATCCCTGACACCCTTGACCCCCTCACCAATTAGAAACCCTGTCTGGGGACTTTTGCTGGATCTCAAGTCCTAAGACCAATAAGCTGCTGGTCTGCCACAATTGGAAGGGAAGGGGAGCAGAGCAGAGCAGAGCAGAGCAGCAGGGCCAAAGCGGAAAAACATTTCGAGACAGGAACGTGGATGCATTGGGGGTAAAATGTCAGCGGCGTCCGTCCCATCCCTGTCTTCATCTTGAAAAGCCCTGCCACCCAATAATCCTGCACCTGGTAATGTCTACGGCCTCCTCTAGACCGCTTGCACGAACCATATTTCTCAACGGAACGGTCGGATCCGGAAAGACTAGCACTGCTTCCGCCATAGGCACTGCCTTGCAGAAGAAGCATGTGTCCCACGCCATCATCGACATCGATCAGCTGTCAATGCGCTGGCCGTCACCACCCGATGATCCCTTCGACTTTGAGTTGACGCTGGCGAATGTGACTTCGGTAGCTGCAAATTACCGGGCCGCAGGAGTGCAGATCATCGTCCTGGCCGGAGTCATCGAGACGACACATCAGCTTCAGCGATACGAGGACAAGCTGGGAGTGGGGGGCGCAGTCTTCGACCACGTAATGCTAGTGGCCCCACTGGAGGTGATAGAGCAGAGACTGAAGACTCGGCACGAGGACCGGGACGAATTACAGTGGCACATTCACAGGGCCCCGGAGCTTGCCTCGATCCTGAAATCGGCCGGATTGCCGGGCCCCACCATCGACACCAATCGACCCTTGCTGTCTCTCGCAAATCTCATCGTGCAGACCGTTCTGGATCCCTAGCTGCGGAGGTCGAGACGCGGAGCCGTAAGGGGCCGGCTCGGGGTTTGAGGAGCGTCCCGAGAGGCGCGTCCAGCGTTATCCTCAGATCCAGCTCTGGTCCCCAGATCTTCTGCCTTCGCGAGTCGCGGAGGCCTCCAGGTCCGCGACTGCCCCGACACGCTCAGGTATGGCCAACTCTTTTTGCTCTTGTTCGGGATACGACCTCGATGCACACGTACCCTGCAATACTCCCAGGCATCATTATCTTGGCATTTTACAGACACCGGTTTGCTGGGACGTTATCGGTGCCGTATCAGCTCAGGATGCCTGGCCCGATACAGGGCAGGTCGCACGACCGCCGACCGCTCGCCGCGAGCGACGCGGCCTTAGTCGTGACTGGTCAGCTATCTTGCGTTTGCTCGCCAAAGACGCGGTTCCCCGACCTTTGCCGATCAATTGACGCACGTCCGACGCACAGCGGCGATGCGGCGATGTCTGCGGACACCAATGAGCTTGCTATTCGCATGCCGGCGTTGATGGATTGTGATGTCGCTGGCCGGGCATGCCGCGCTCATGCCGGTGTTGCCGGTGAGGTGAGCTGTGAGACCGGGGCCATGCTGCGAGTAATGAGTAATGTGGCGTTATCTTCGCTCGCTGCGCGCTTGCATGATGATCGCGAGCGCTTAGCTTTCCGCACACACAATCACTGGACCCAGCGCGCATTCGAGGAATGTGTGTGTGTTGAGAATAGCAACGCGGATATCAGTGCACTACTAATTGTGGCTTCCTCTGGGATGATACTGTGGCTGCGATCCGTGGCGCCCGATACGGACTGGCAGCACTAACTGACGAGATGTCCGTCGGAATGTCCATTCAAGGCACATCAGGAACTCATGTTCCGAACCGATGAACCTGTCGGCCGTCGGGTACGTTGGGCACGCACAGAGCTAAAGACCTTCTGTCATGTACGCAGGCACTCGTTAAAGTTGAATAAAGGAGCAGTGGGAGTCGCACGTTCGATCAGCTGAGCCGGCCTGTCCCCGCGGCAAGGCGGAAATACATGAATGCTCCAGCTGCCGGAAACGTGGAAATGGCCCCGCAATTGGTCTAGCCGTTAGCGTACATCGTCAGCAGCCGCTGTTCCGCTACTCTGGGGTGCGATATCTCGCATCTGATGGATGTTCATGTCTCTCTATCGAACAAACACGTCCTGCATCGATTCCATCCATCCGTCTCTTCGCGAAGTCTGCAGCCCTGAGCGCCCGAGCGCTGACTGGCTCGACGACGACGAGGCAGTGCTCGCCGTGCACGCCCCCTTCCAGATCTGCTTCTGGTCGACTAACGCCCTAATGTCTCAGATTCGCCTGCACAGCTGTCTCCTCTCCAGCTCCCATCGTCACTGCCCACCCCTTCGGATTTCCATCATCCTCTCTCGCCTTGTGCAGAGGAAAAAGAGATTCTCCGCCAGGGAGTCGAACCCTGCTCTACCGCGATCACTTGAAGTCAAGTAACTCTCAATTGAGAGGCGGTTATACTAATGTAATGCATTCGGACTTGGTGTAAGACAAGCGTGCAGGGGAGCCCGGGCTGGTACAACAAGCTACTACTAGGGATACAAGATCACTACTCATACAAGAAAGGAAGAGCTACAGGGTGTCGCGAGAGAGAATTTGGGAAGGGGCGGTTAGGTAGCCATGGCTACCGACAAATCCACCTGGGCGAGCGGTCGGTAGGGCAGGGCGGAGTCCAGCGGGCGAGGGAGCCTGGACAGTTGTAGAGCGATCGAGATCGAACGGACGAGGTGACCAAACGACGAAGCGGGGATGAAAGACTGCCACCTGCCGAATGCCGCTGCCGCGTTGTTGTGCATCAGACCGCCAGCCGACAGGACGAAGGCGACAAACTTAGGTGAGGCGTGGCCAGGGGGCGCTTGTTTGTCGTTCTTAATCTTGTCCGCCTTGCCAAGGGCCCGCTGCGCGTTGCGGCGCACCGTCACCAGGAGGTCGACGGTGGCAGCCGGCGCAGGGTCGGGCGCAGGCGCGGGATCCGGGGCGGCGTCGGCCTCGACTTCGGCGTCGGCCACGGCGTCGTCCGCTGGAGCCGGACTGGTCGGGTCGTCGCGCAAGGGATCGGGAAGATGCTCGTCGCCACGGGTGCGGTTGATCGTGGGCACGTTGCGCACTTGCGTCAGGCTGGAGACCGTGACATCCACGTCCAAGCGGCCGAAGGGATGGCCGGGGGCGGAGGTGGCGCGAATGTCGTTGTAGACACGGTCCCGGTGGAGGATCGAGGGCTCCCAGCGGGCCGTGACGCCGTAGATGGAGTTGAAAGCCGTGGTGAGAGCCACCTTGATGTCCTCGTGTCGCTGGCTGCGCGCTGATTGGAGAGTGCCACAGTTGTCCTCGTGGCCGAACGTCAACTCGCCTTCACTGCGCCGCTTGTAGCACAGGGGGCACACCGCGACTGCGGGATCCGCTAGCGCACGGTGGTACAGGCCAGTGGCGAAAATGTCGTCCGTCATGGCGAACGTGCCGTGGGAAGGGTAGGTAGACAGCCAGGAGCGGCCGAACACCGACTGGGACTCGAGAACCCGCGCTTGTTGGAGGGGTGTAAGTTTGCGCAGGAAATCGCGTGCCCGGTCGTGCAGGGCTGCTTGATGGCGGTCACGCTGACCCCGGTGGTCCGCTGGTGGCTCGATGGAGGGAATGTACTTGGACAGCGTAGCGTGCGCGGAGTCACGAGCGGCGCCTCTGGCCAAGGGAAGGCGCTCCACGTGGTCTAAGATGCCGAGACCACCCATCTTCAGCGGGAAGGAGAACAGGGCGCGGTCGATCTCGTCATCCGGCGTGAGCAAGAACGGCTCCGGTGGGGGCCCACGAATGCGCTTGAAGATGGCGAAGAGGTTGTCGTCATGCCGGCTCCACAGGTCCTCGAGGCCGTCCGGTCGGAGGGACCGGAGTAGATGGGCGAGGTCGAGTTGGTAACAGAAGCGGAGGATCAGGAACGCCTCCTGCCGCGACAGAGCCAGAAGCAAGTCCAGCTTATGGCTGACCTCGTCCACCTTGGCCTCGAGGAAGCGTCGGCGGGCGTCGAGCGGCCCGAGCATGGTGCCCAGGATCTCCAAACCGTTGGCTTGCACTTCGGGAAGGCTGGCGACCTTACACTTGTGGGGGTTAAGCTTGAGAGGCTGCCCGCGGCTGTGAAGGAAGCGGTCCACCTTGGCGACGACGTCGGGGTCAGTCGACACGACACTGACGTCATCCAGGTATGCTCCGAGAGTAGTGCCCGGAGCATCCTCGGAGAGGTGCGTCAACAAATCGCCGAGCAGGTCCCGAACGGCGATGCTGAAGAGACCGGGGCCTAGAGGGCAACCCTGGCGCACTCCTTCGCAGGACCAGCGCAGGACTGGCTGGCCGGTGAAGGAGCGAGAGATGAGGGGCGCCGGGGTGCCGTACGACCAACGAAGCAGGGGAAGCAGGTGAGGAGCGTGCTTCCTCACAGCGGCGACGATTGCGGATCTCGACAGCGTGTTGAAAGCGTTCTGGAAGTCCAGACAAGTGATGTAGACAGGGTTGTCTGGAGCCGGCTCCACGTTGTCCAGCACATGCTCTAGCCAGAAGACCAAGGGTTCCACTCCGCCTGGGATCCCGACTCCGAATTGCCACTTGTGGAGCGCGGGCGCGAGGCTCTTCGACCGCAGCACAGCCTTGGTAGCCATACGGTAAAAGAGCGAGCCGATGGCGATAGGCCGCACGCCGCCGTGGTCGTCCTTCTTGAGCGCGATAAGGGTAGAGGCGCACAACAAGTCGCGGCACGGCGCATCCCCTGAGATAATGAGCGCCAGGAGGGTGCGCAGAGCGACACGGAAGTCGGGGTCGTCCAGGACCATCTCGAGGAGCGGAATGTTCCAGCCATCCGGGCCCGCGGCAGTAGCTCGATTGAATGACCTGACAATGGCCGTCAAGTCGTCGTCGGATACTTGGATCGCGGGGCGGTTGAAAGCGGCGGCGGGAACGTCGGCAAAAGGGTCCGATGACACTTGAGGATGGAGTCTGTCGAGCGCGGCCTCCGTTTCTGGGCTCGGGTCGGCCAGCGGCGACGAATCCGTCAACGCCCTTCCCGCAGAGCCAGGACGGCCCTGCGCCAGAAACCTCGAGGCTCGGAGAACGGAGTTCGATGAGCCAGACGGGGGCGGCGGGGGAGGGGGTGTTGGCAGGTTGGGATACGCAGCAAGGGAAGCCTTGACGGCGGCCGTGCCTTTATGGGCCACGGCTTGCACCGCCAGCTTCGGTGCCATGATCAGGGCCCTGCAGGTGTCCTGGCTGGGGAAGGTGTTGAACGCCACTGAAAGCCTCGACATGTTCGTGCAGTATGACGCTTTAGCCCGTGTGGACGCGATGCGACGGAACGTAGGATAGAGAATCAAGTCCTCCACGGAGAGATCGCTACCGCAACCCCCAGGGGGGGCCACCGGCGGCGGGGCCTTCCGTGGCCTACCACCTTTTCCTCTGGGGCGTACTGGGGAAGGGCTGGGGAGCCGTTGCGAAGGCGACGGACCGCCAGCTACGCGGTTGGGGGAAGGGGTGGAGGGGACGTTCAGATCGGCCAAAGACTGCGTGCGCTGCAAGGGGTTGAGCGTGGCAGGCCTCAAGGGTGTCGCAGGGAGGCTGCCAGACTGCGAGCGCTGCAAGCGTCCACGGGGTGAGGGACCGAAGACCGGAAGAGACTCGACGTCAATGCGGGAGCGCGCCGGTGACCGCGAGGGCGAAGGGGCCGAGCCGCGAGTCCCCGATGTCGACCGAGCGCCCGAAGGCGGTCGCGTCGGGGTAGCGGCTGGCGTCGCGGTAGGCGTCACAGTTGCCGGGCGTCGGTGCTGAGTGGGGCGGATGTTCAGCGGCCTGGGCGTGGGAGTACCACTAGGCGGGGTCATCGTGGCTGGAGAGAGGAAGACGTCGGCAGAGGGAAGAACTGGTCGGGGAGCGGCCTGCGGCGAGGCACCCGCGGGTGTCGCCCGCGCAGGACGCGAACCAGATGGCAGAGACGGGTGCCACTCCGTGCCGTCGGGGTAAAGAATCCTCGCGATGAACCTAGAGGACACCACGGGCTCACATCTATGCTTGCGGAGGCCGCTCACTCGGTTAGGCTTCAGGAGCTTGCAGCACTTGCCACATTGGTCAAGGTGCCACAGCTGCAGCTGGATATCTGTGAAGGTCCAGCTGTCGTGGGTGCGGTTGATGTGGCCCATCAGGTTCTGAAGGGAGCTCCACATGCTGCCAGCTCCGCAGAGAGGGCAAGCGTGTGGGGTAGATGTGGGGGGGAAGGATTCAGAATGGGTGGATGAAGAGGTGGAGGCCTCGCTCGCGGCTCGGCTCCTGGTACCCGCGGCTGGGCCCTCGGACTCCTCCATGTTGGGGGTGCGAGGGGCGGGAGTAAATCGAAAACGAGACGGGGGCAAATTCGAATTAGCGAAAAGGGGAAGTGGATGGGTTCCAAAAACCGAGGCGGAAGCAAATTCAAAACCGGGCGGGAGCAAATAGAAAACAGGTCAGGGTGCCGTTGGTTTGACAGGCGCGGGGCAGGAGGGCCGAGCGTGTCAAGCTCGCGGGAGTCCTGAGTCCTGAGGGAAGGAATGTGAAGCGCTGCGAAGAGCGAGCGGTGCAAGATAAGGCTGAAAGGAAAGGAAGGGGAAAAAGAGCGTGGGTGCCCGAGCCAGTCGCGCGGACCAGAGCCACCCCTCGACAGCGACCGGGGTCACTGGGGAGGAGGGGCTGGCGGCGGACCAATCCTCTCGGCCAAGGACCGGGTCGGAGGAAGGTCGGCGTCGTCCTGAGTGCCGCTCCTGCTGGCCTGTCGAGGCGGTTGGGAGAGGCGATGCCAAAGGTTGCTGCGCGTGCTGGCGTTACTTGAGCGACGCGTGCGCAGGCGCGACCAGAGTCGAGGATCGGTCGGGGCGGGGGAAGAACCAATGGAGAAGGTGGGTGGCGAGTGCTCTGCCCAAGACCAGGACGAGGGTTCCGGAGCGTCGGCTGTGCGTGACGTGTTGCCACCGGCGTAGTGATACGTCGTGGTGTAGGTAGTCTTAGTCACGGTCACGCGGATGGGGTTGGGGGGAAGGTCCAGCGCAGGCGCTGGTTCAGGCGGTGTGGGTGAGCGGCGGTTGTGGGAGGGGGAGGAAGACCGACTCGCTCGGGGAGGAGTCAGGCTTCTGGGGGAAGAGGTGGGGGAAGGGGGACGTGCGACGGGGGACGTGCTTGAGCGCGCGGCCGCCAAGTCGACGGACTCCGATATACTAGCGAAGAGGTGCTTGTTGTTATACTGAGGGCTTCGCCCGCGTCTGTGAACGGTCTCCAACTCTCGAGTCCGATTGTTTTTCCATCGCCGTGGGGTGTTTGAAGACGCTATTCGTTGGCCCTGCCGTTTCGAACCCCCCTCGAGGTCTGCAGGGCTTATCCGACCCGCGACAAGCTTGGAAGGTACTGCGACGATGCCTTGCGCCTCCCCTGTCCGTCGGTTTGCGCACTGGGACCATTGAAGTCAGCCTTGAGGAGCCATCTGAGCAGCGAGGAGCTCCGAGAGGGGTCTTCCCTCTACTACCCCCGGCTATCATTGTGAGGATGAGAATAGCCAGTCCTTGCGAGCCCTGCTCTTCATGTCCCGTCAGCGCGCTTGACGGCTGTCCTTGAGCCTCAGTGTATTGTCTCCGTTCATTGCCCTGTCATACGCGTGGCTCAAGAGCCATCTGAGGTCTCCGTGAGCTTCGAGTCTTGCTTGGTGGTCTAATACGGATGGCAGCAGAGCAGTTGCACGTCTCGATCGCCACAGGCGATAAGAAAGCGATATCGTTCCTGTTCCGGTCACCTCCGACCGATTTACGTAATGAAGCACGCGGTCGCGCACTGCGCGTCTGGATCATCGAGAGCTTGGTACGTCGCGTCACTGAGTCGTCACCTCGCAGAAGCTCACCAGCTTCCTCTTCATTCGATCGAACAACACTGAAAAAGGTCACGCCCACGATGACCGTAATCGACCACAATGTGTTCCCTCACATCATAGAGGCGATCTATGCGTTTGCCGACTACGACATGCTCCTCGCCATGCGGGCGACCTCGAAGACATACCGCGACTGGTCGGACGCGAGACTGTCAGAGCACATTGTGGTGCAAGTGCGGCGCCCGAAAGACGAGAAGGGAAAGCCACTCTGGGCGGCAGGTTCGCGCTCGGTGGAGATTGGAGCTCCGGGAGGACGACGGCTGCCATTCTTTCGCTCTTGGAAGCGTGATCGCGGCGACGACTTGTCGCAGTGGCGTGCGTTCGACCGGTACTTTGCGCGGACGACGACGGTCGACTTGGCAGATGAGGGCTTGATGCGCTCAAGAACGAACTGCATCAAGGCCGTGTGCCCGAAGCTGCGCACGCTGCGCATGCTCAACAACTACGAGTCGGAGCGCGAGATCGACGATGTGTCGTCGTCGGCGGTGACGTTCCCGGGCGACGCAAAGACGGGGACCTTTGTGCAGTTCTGCTACGCTGCACGGCCAGCAGACCCGATGGCGGAAGGGCGAGTGACCCGCGTCATGTTCCTCAACCCGATACCGCGAGGCGTGAGACGCTGCGTCGTCAACCTCATCGGAGACATGCGCGACCCGAAAATCATGTTCATCGCCGTCACGGATACACTGCCGCGCGAGCTGCGCGAGCTCGTCTTGGTCTTCCACCAGATCGCCGGACCGACACCAGAGGTCAAGGACGACTACCAGCTTCCGGCCGCGACGCTGCACTGCTTCCACAGCTTTGCGCAGCTCATCGCCCAGAACGCCCACAAGTGTCGCATCACCATGGTCGGCGCCCTTAGCGTTAGCGAGCGAGTGTACGGCTTCGAGGACATGGAGAGTCAGCATGAACTGCGCGACACGCTGGTCGAGTTCCTGGGGCACATTGCCGATGGACAGACACCGATGGGTCCTGACGAGATCAAAAAGGCGAAGGCGGCCTTTGAAGACATCCGCTGGCCATCCGTCGCCAGGTACAAGAAGAAGCTGCCGCCAGCGCAGTGGGAGGACGAGTGCGTCCCGCGACCATGGTACTCGAGTCCCGAGCTGTCGTGGTACACGAAGTGATTGGGGAGTGACTCGTCAACACCAGCATATATGCATAACACTAGAGGCTACAACTTTGAGAAACGGCTTCGCAAAACGGGGCACTTAACCATCCAGAGCCTTGACGCTCTTCGCCCAGGACTGCGGACCATACGCACCGGGCGCTTCGCCGTCAAAGAGCGATGCGTAAACGACACGGTCGCTCTGTTGGCCCTTCCATGGGTGCCGGCCATGCTGCGTGATGACATTGTCGTACACAAGAATGTCGCCTTCCTGCCACTTGTGCAAGACGGTGATCTCGTCCGTAATCTCGGCGAGTCGCTTAAAGTACTTCTCCGGGATGGGCTCTCCGTCGCCATAAGTCTGCGCGACACCGTAGCGTTGGCCGCCGTTCACGGTGAGGTTGCGGTAATACGAGGCGAGACCGGTAAAGAGAACCGGCAGGCCGGTGCCCGGTTGTGTGCGAATGGCGGGAATGTGGTGTGTGACGATCACACCTCCGTCGTCGGTCCATTCCCACGTCGTGTTCTCCCCACGGTTGTAGCGGCGGATCTGGTTCTCGACCTTTCGTCGCTTGGTCTCCTCGTCGTCGCCATCGACCCACTCCTTGCCGAACGCCTGCTGCAGCGTTGTGCCGCCTGCATACTGCTTTCCGCGCTTGTACGTAACGCTGGACTTGACTCCGCGGGCCGCAAGCTGCTCGATGAACTCGGGAATCTCGGCCTTGGCCCGAGCGAAGAGCTCAAGCGATGAGGAGACGGGCGTCTCGCCACCCTCCTTGGCGGCGCGGTGTCCGTAGAAGAGGATGTACTCGGGTGCGTGGGGCACCTGCGGCGACTCGTTGTGGTTGAAGATCAGCGTCTCCTTTGAGCTCTCGTTTGCGGGCGACACATTGGGTGCGAGCTCAGCGCGCTCGACTACCAGGCCGATGATCTCGTGCGGAGTCCATCCGAACGAGTGCGCGAAGCGAGAGAAGTCCGCCGGGTTGTGCACCGGCACGCCTCGGAAGAGTAAAGCGCCATGCTGTGCAAGGAGAGATGTCAAGATGCCGGTCTTCTGCAAGTTGCTGATCGTCGACACGGCCTCGTCGAGGGTGATGTCCTTGCTCGGCCGGAGGGCGAGTGGCGCCACAGAGCCAGGCGGGTGCGGTGCGCCGAGCTCGCGCTGATTCGAAGCGGGGAGCTTGAACGGCTCAAAGTGCGCCGCTGCTTCGGTCGGGAGGACGCCGAGAGGTGTATCACGAGCACTTGCTACAGCTGCCATCGTCGATTGTAATGCAGTGGCGACTTTGGTGGCCTAGACAGTCGTATATATGCGGCGTGCGAGTGCATCGGGTATGCTGCAGTGTGAGCCGATATGAGCTACGGAGGTTGCCGAGATAGCGGATGAGGCAATTCTGCCGAAAATGTCGTGCGCGGAATGACTCTGTTCGTTGGCCTAAATGACAGGCACCCTTGGACGGGCTAAGATAGCTCGCGACCTGGGTTGTGTCACAATTCGTGCTTGCTGCCGTCTGCGTCTCATCTGCTCTTTCTGTCTTCTGATTCGTCTCCGAGGGGTGTCACAATGCGAACCGCAGTCTGGCGACCGTGCTAGTCAACCGACCGTACATCTGTGACACCATCGCGCTTCCCCGGGCACCATGTGACAACATTGGGCGAGTATGGGCCCCTCGTATCCGGGATTGGAGCGATAAGATGGGAGCCGCTGCGGAGATGGCCGCTTCAGTATAAGTGTCGCGAGCACTGAAGGCCATTGCGGTTACAGCCGTCGACGCAAACACCTTCACCATGTCAGAACGTGAGTCCGACAGCGTCGGTGTCACCCGGCTGATCCCAGGACTATCGCACTTCTACCGCTCGACGCTGTTCCAGATCCTGGTCGTCGGGTTCTGCGCCTTCTGCGCTCCAGGTATCTGGGCGGCCATGAACGGGCTCGGCGTGGGCGGTACACAGTCGCCGAACCTCGTGAACGCAGCCAACGCTCTGCTGTACTCGTTCATGACAGTCTTCTGCTTCCTCGGACCATGGTTCACGAACCTGCTCGGATTCAAGATCACCCTGGCGATCGGCGGGCTGGGATACCCGCTATACGCAGCAGGGCTGTACTTGAACAATCGTACGGGCGCGACGTGGCTGATATACCTCGGCGCCCTCACGTGTGGAATCACAGCCGGCCTGTTCTGGAGCGTCGAAGGTGCCATCGCCACGGGCTATCCCGAGGCGCACAAGCGAGGCCGGTACGTCGCGACATGGTTCACGTTCCGGAACTTCGGCAACATCATCGGCGGCTCTATCAGTCTGGCGGTGAACCACAGGTCGGCGCGCAAGGGCAAAGTGGGTTATCAGACGTACATCGCCTTCATCGCAATTCAGTGCCTCGGAACTCCGACCGCCCTACTTTTGTCCAACCCCGAGAAGGTCAATCGCGACGACGGGACGAAGATTGCCGCTCCGCGCGGTATCCGCCCACTCGTTGAGGCGAAGGCGATGTGGCGTCTCATCAAAACTCGCCAGATCCTGCTCCTCACGCCGCTGTTCCTCTATCTCGGCTGGCTGCAAGCTTATCCAGGCACGTACCTGGCGACGTACTTCACCGTCCGCTCTCGCGCACTGGGGAGCCTGGGCTATGCGATCATCGGTACTATCGGGACATGGCTCGCCGGTCTTCTGGTCGACGTGCGCTGGCACCCCAGCCGCAAAGTTCGCGCCATCACGACCTTGGCAGTCACGGGAGTGCTTAACAGCGCAACGTGGATCTGGGCCATGGTGATCCAGGAAGAGTACTCTCGCACGCACCCTGTACTGGACTGGGCGGACCAGCGGACGTTCGGCCGCGGCTTCGGAGTGTACATGTTCGAGCGACTTGGCTTTGCCCTCGTGGAGAACTACATCTACTGGTGTATCGGCAACCTGTCTGACTCCCCCGGCGATCTGATTCGCTACTCCTCGCTTCTGCGCGGCATCGAGACCGCTGCTATCGCGGTCAGCTTTGGTGTGCAGGCGATTCCGGCGCCGCTCCTCGTCACGGCTGGCATCAATACGGCCATCTGGTTCTCCGCATTCCCCTTCGCGCTGTACGCTACGATTCAAGTTGTGCGCAAGTTTGACGAACAGAACGCTATCCAATCGGAGGCTGGAACGGCCACGGCTTCGGACGTGGACAGCAGGCTTGAGGAAGACGAGAAGGTGTAGCTTAGATTGCGTTCAGGATAGAGCCATACTTGATGATGCAAAGGCGTGATCAGCTGGTAATTTCGACTGAGGATTGTATGTGCACCGGCGATCAGGCGTTAATGGCATGACACGGTGCTCGATATCCATTCTGAATGATTTCCAAGCGGTGTTGTAAGTAATACAGCGTCATGCATATCGGTGACGAGAGTGTGTGGATTGGCAGCACCCCAAGAGGGTGAGAGCGCAGTCATGTCTAGTGTCCGTCGTACTCGTCCACCATGTCGTAGATCAGCTTCAGTTGCTGCGGGGCCTGGACGAGGATGTTTCGTGACCGGCGGATGACATCGACTGTCTCGGCGATTGGGTCTCCCTCAAACTCCTCAAGGCCGTCTGTCTCGTAAGTCCTTGGTCGTGGGTAGAACAAGGACGACAGAGCGATAAATGTTCCCGTACGGCCCACGCCTGCAGAGCAGTGAACCCAGACTTCACATTCCTGTTCTCCCCGGTCGGTTCCACTCTGCCGCGCGATGTCCTCAACCAGACGGCGCAGGCACTCAACATTCTCACCCTCGGGCACGCCGTGGTCCGGCCATGACGAGAAGAAGTAGTGGTGCACTGTCTTGCTGGAGTGCTCGTCGCTGAGCTCGAGCTCAGAGTACACTGAGCCCAGGTCGGGCTTTCGCTCCTGCTTGTTCAAAGTGAGAACAATCTCATCGCCATGCTTTGACCTGAATGTCATGCTGTCTGAACCACCTCTTCTGCTTGTTAGTTGAGCGCAACCATTCAACAACTCACGGCATGTACGGGCACGCCTTCTCGATGCCACGCTCCACCCAGCCTGTCAGCTGAATGAGGATGACCTCCTTCCTATTCTCTGTCTTAAAGAGTTGTGGATCCTGCTCAGCCGTCTTAGACGCCGTGCTGTCGAGCAGCGCCCTGAAGAAAGTATATCGAGTGTGATCAAGCGGTGCCTATTGTCAGCCAGCGCCGGTCTTTTAGCCTCACTTGTGCAGCGACCCACCACCTCCCCGTGCCGTCGCCGACAATGTTGGCATTCAAAAACTCGCCACCAGGCTTGACCGCAGTGTAGTCATACGCGTTCACGTCCGAGTACCGGTTGTCTTCCCGGTGCAATCTTGAGTTGTGGATCGAGTATCGCTGCACATTGCTTAGACCTGGTCGGAGCGGAATGTCGACGCCGCGAGCAATACGATATCGCTCATGCTCTCGTCGTTCCAGCAAGTCCCAAGCTCTCCTGAACGGAAGACGCGGTGATCCCTTCGTCGACATGCTGCTTGTCGTTGTCTGAGAAAGAGAGACGTTTGTTCGTGACGACAGCAGGTCGCCGATGAAGGTCCGAATCCGGGACCTACGTCGAGGTGCGGAAGTCGGCCCGGTCATCTACCTCACCTACGACGTATGACACGATCGTTGTTTGGTCCCCCGCTATGCGCGGTGCGGATCGTCATTGTTGGACTCACGTGAAAGCTTTACGTAACCAATTTGCGATCGGCTTGGCCCGAGCTTGACTCGATTCTCTCGCTCGGCAAACGTCGGGAATCTTCGCATTCTCATCATCTATCCACGCGAGAGACGGCACAAGATCGCAGAACATCTTGCTCTCACCCTTACAGACTCGTTCCTAAGCCGTCATGGGTACATCATCTGGTGACTGACCTCCAAACTTTGCTCTTGCCTCGAATTTAATTACCTTCACAGACTTTGCGAGTCCTCTTCACCGACCTGGTCTAGCTGCATTAGCCCGACTGATGAGCACCGACATTCACCTGCGCGCTGTCACGCGCACTCAGTCTCCCGAAGAGATCACGGAACCGCAAGCAGTTCACGTCGCAGACTTGCGGCGAGTGTGCACACCTCTTGAATCTCCAACATCTTCTGTGCCCGAGCCGTTTTCGAAATTACCAACGACATTGGACGTAGGCGGGAGTTTCAGTCTCCCGTCACACCCTTCGACTGAGGCTCTGCCCGCTCTGCCCGCATTACCTGACGACGATGCCGACGTCTTCGCATCGCTTCCACCAGTCGACTCTGGCCGGAGAGCATGGACATTCCTAGCGGCCGCGACCGTAATGGAGACGATCACCTGGGGCTTGCCCTATAGCGTTGGCGTACTCCATGCCTACTGGGTGCATGAGATGTTCCCGGACAATGAGAGCACAGTGACACTAGCTGCGACGTTGATGAACGGTATGCTGCTCGTCGCCGGGGGTCTGTTCGCTCCCGTGCTCACGTTCTTTGCGTACCACACGACCTACATCCAGCTGATCGGGCTGGCAGCGGGGACGGCTGCGCTTGTTGGGTCCGCCTTTGCGACCAAGGCGTGGCACCTCGTCATCACTTTGGGCTTCCTGTATCCTATGTCGATGCGTGAGTGCTCAATCTGAAGAGCCAAGCTGACGACAGTCATGTGGCTGCCCTGTGCGACGTTCCTGTATGAGTGGTTCCACGCCCGGCGCGGATTTGCGTTCGGCATTCTCTGCGCCGGCGCCGCCGTTGGCGGCACAGTCTTCCCCCTGATGGGCGAGGGTCTGCTGCACCGAGTCGGCTACAAGGGAACGATGTACGCCCTCGGCGGAATGTTCGGCGGTGCGAACGCTGCGGCGATGTGCTTCGTGAAGCGGCGGATACCCCTCCCTTCGCGCCGTACGGGACGGCGTGCACAAACATTCTGGCCGAAACTCGACTACGGCTTCCTGCGACACCGGGCCGTATACGTGATGGGTCTGTGGGTGCTGCTGAGTGCGATGGCGAGCTTCCTCCCATCCTTGTGGATGACTACGTTCGCGGCCGACGTCGGGGCCATGAACGGCACCTCCCTCGTGGCCATCATGTACGCCTGCTCCGTCGTCGGCAACATTGCCACAGGCTGGCTCGTCGACCGATACCAGCCGCGCATTGTCGTCTTCTGCGCATGCGTATCGGCTGGCCTGGCGGCGTGGCTCCTCTGGGGCTTCGGGACGAGCAATGCCTGCCTCGTAGCGTTCTGCATCGTGTGGGGCCTCACGGCGCTCTGCTCGGCTAGCGCGTGGGGCCGCATGGTCGCCTACATCGGCAAGGACGACCACACGCTGCCCGGGCTCCTGACGAGTCTGATGATGATGCTCCGCGGCGTCGGCAACTTTGTCTCTGGCCCCCTGTCCACCGCCCTTCTGAGCCAGGGAGCGCTGCGGGGCGCTGTGGCAGCTTACCGATCCAACTACGGTGCAATGCTCATGTTCACGGGCGTCGTGACCTTTGTGGGCGGCGTCCTCGGCGGAGGATTCCCCACAGTGTGATTTGTCCATCTCTCTGCTCCGTAAGCCTTACTCCTCCCCACCACCGGAAGTGAAACATCATCTCACACAAAAGTTTCAGAATGTGCCTGTGCGTCGCCACATCGGTCCGTAGCTCTATATCGTCATCTCTGAACACAACCTGGCCATCAGAGCCTTGCGCAAAGTACCCATACATGTATATCATACTGTACAACACGGCCGAGGCGCGTTGGAGCCTTGGGCTTCACCAATTGTTACTCGGCCTTGAGCAATGTGGTAGCTCGATCTGGATGATGAATGGAGATGATGATGGAAGTAACGCCTCAGGGCGACCGGAATTCTGGAGCGCCAGGGTGTTCAGGGGATGGACGATCGTGCTTGTCGCAAAGACGAATTCGGGGTCCGTGTGAGATCCCCTTTTGGCCAAGTCGCGTGAGCCAATCCCAACCGAGCAATGGGCAGTTTTGCTTCTCGGCGTCAACAAACAGTGACAGGTTGCCTGGGTTGGGTCACAGCGACGAGCACTTGGAGGTCGGTGGGCCGGCAGTCGGTGCGGTGCGGTAGCCGCAAGGTCCAAGCGCCGGAAGTCTATGCGTAGATGGTCGCGCTGCGGTTCGTGGCCTTGCCCGCTGGGAGGGCGCCGTACTTGATGTGCTTGTCGGATTTGGGCCGCGGTGCCATGGCGGGGTCGGCGCCGGTGGAGCGGAGGATGTCTGCGAGGAGAGTGTCGATCTGCGCCTTGAGCTCGGCGACGTAGACGGGTGGGCCGCGGTGCTTTCTCCGGTTGACCGCGGCAGCGACGCGGAATGCGTAGTCGTCAATCTGGCCATCGAGGACCTGCATGCTCTGCTGGGTCGTGTGCGTCGCATCTGGGTCTGACGGGAACGGCCGCCAGCGGTCCTTGGGCAGGCGTCCGGCATCCTCACAGTCAGACAAGAAGGAGAGGTACTGTCCGAACAGTTCTGCAGCCCACAGCGCGCGCAGACGAGCCTCGGCCAGCCTGTCCTTCAGCGCCGAGAGCCTTGCGGCGAGCTGCGGCTCGAGCTTCGGCAGCTCGTCCAGCACCCGCCTGGCGTTGTGCACCTCCTGGAAGATGGAGACGAGGCGCTCGAACGCCGCACACAGGTCTTCGCGCGTGCACACACGCCGCACATCGTCGTCCTCCTCGTAATGGATAAAGGCCGTAAAGTAGAGCTTGTTCCGCAGGAGCTTCTTGCCCGCCGGGACGTAGAGGATCCGCTGGTCGAGGCCGACCGCTTGCGGGGCACTGGCTGCCGGTGCCGGTTTCTGAACAAAGTCGTGTCGGTACGGATACGCCGGGTATTCGGTCCACTTGCGGCTGCTGAACAACGGCATCGTTATCGAGTACGGAGGCTGTCGGTGGGCTGAGAGGATGTTGCTGAGACAAAAAAGGATAGACTGAAGCGATCGAGCCAAGAAGAGGCGAGTCTGGCTCCAGTACCGAGATTTTGGGGCGGCTTGGCAGCGCTTACGGACAGTAACTCATCGCCTTCGTACCCTCGTTGTGATCGTATGCCCTCCTGGCGTAATCACTTGCGGCCGATACGGCGCATACATTGGTCGCTGCCGTTTCGGCGAGGGGCGAATCAGAGTTTCTTCAGGACGCCTGAGCCGGACCCTGAAAAGGAGAAGACATCCGACCTTTCACGCCCAGACTCGAAGCTCAATCTAGTCTGAGCGGCTGAGCTCCTGACACCAGAAGAAGCCGAAGCAGACGCTCCTGTCGTGCTGCGAGTGCCCTACTCAGCGCACAATCTCAGAACGGAGAGAGGTAAGAGGACGTACACACGGAGCAACTAAAAGCAGCAAAACCCATGCCCAACGCCACACTCCAGGCACGCCAGGGACCTCCCTCCACCAAGCTGTTACCCCTTCGACTTAGCCCGGATCCGGACGATCCTAGCCCGTCATCGACCCCGCATCACTTGAGAGACTTGCGACCGGCGCGATGACTACCTCATCAACCATCACTCCCTCTCAGCCAACGCAATGTCCACGATATCGACGAGCATCGCAGAATTGGGCGAAACGTTCCCGCGACGCATGCGCAAGATCAGTCGCTACGCTCAACAGCTGGCCCCGGCAGAACAAGAAGCGCTCATCACCAAACTCGAGTCCGGCTCACGACAGGATCGATACCTTGCTGGATTAGCGGCCGTCGCAACGTCGGATAAAGCATGGGTGGCAAGACACATCGCCGACTCGACGCCGAGCCTACAGAGCTTGGCCCTCAGCTACTCGCATCTCCTACCAGATGAGGAAATCGAGCAAGCTCTCAGCGGTGACCTCAGCGACTTCTCCAGGCGGGCCATTGTCCGCCATGGTCTCGACGGACGACCACAACTGGCAGACAAGCTCTTCCCCAGCATAAGGAAGACATGGGGAGACTACCTCGCAGTTCGCGTGCTCGCGCATTGCTCTGCGGAGACTGTCGAACAGTACCTGCCCGATCTTCTGCCCGCCGCGGCCGTGACCCACATCTGGACGCTTCTGGTAGTCAATCACGCCGATGCGCTGGCAGCTTCCTTGGACAAGAGTCTCAGAGAGTCCGTGAGGTGTGGCATTTTACCAGATAAGTGGTGGGACATGTTCGGCGTTGCGATCGTCGCCTTATTGAAGAAGTGCCCCCAACGCGCAGCTCAGGTCCTCGACATGATGGACAGATATGAGTTGTCTTCCTTCCCAGATAAGCTCTACAATCAGCTCTCGACTTTCGCTCGTCAAACCCCGGCTCGTATGCTGGATGCTCTTTCTAGGCCTAAGTGGCTTTCTGCGGGCCGCTTCTCTTCTCACGCCATGCGACACATTGCGCGCCCCGCTGCCGGCACTCAAGCGCTCATCACGTATGCCGAAACACTCATCGGTGAGCCTTGGGATTGCGTAAGTGTGCTGTCTGCACTTCGACCGCGTGACCGCTTCCCGGTATATCAGGCTGCGAAGGTCGAAGGTACCTCATACCTGCACTACCTGCAACGAAAGGATCAAACAGCGATCGCGTCCGAGGTCATGGCGCAGTACAGGCGCGAACCCGCCAGCCGCGAAGAGAAGTTGGCTGCCATAGCCTTCCTTGACCACTCTGAGGCAGCTCCGCTGCTCGAGGAGACCATGATGGACCCCGACATGAACTTGAGGAAGCGTACGATTCAATGTTACGTTGAGAACGCCGCTCGCTCGCGCTCGCCCGACGTCTGGAACGCCGTCATGAAGAGAATGTCCAGCCTCCTGCGCAACCAGCCTCAACCTGTCCGAGAGGACGTTATAAGGGTCATTCTCAGGACTCGTCCTCAAGCGTGGACTGCTGAATCACTCCCCTTCGTGTTTACGATTCTCAAGGATGCCCTCGAAGCTCCGGACCGTAAATTGGCCAATGGCTTATGGTCCAGATTTATTCTGAAGACCATGCGGAAGCGACCAGACTTGGAGGCTTTGTGTCTGGAGTCTCTCCCGTTGGCATTTGAGTGCGGCCAGTCCCTCTCCGGGAGAGTGCGTCGAGGACAAGTGACGAAGGTATACAATGCACTTGAGGCGAAGCTTCAAGCAAGTGCTGCCGCAGATGAGCTTTGGCCCCTTTGGTCTATGGCCCAATGGTTAGCAGACCTGAAGCAACTCAAGGATTTCCCGTCACTTCAGAGAATGCTGTACGCATACTCTATCTCGGAGACCGCGGAGAAACCCCACGTCCGGCAGGCACTCAAACTTCTGATTGACGTCGACAGATCGTACGCACTCGAAGCTGTTCGAGCCGATAAGTCCACGCTGGCTTTCAGCTTTGTCGCAGATGTCATCGCAAGGTATCACCCAGAGCTTCTGGATTTCAAACAGCCGCTGTTAGGACGTTGGGCCGAATCGTCCGGGAACGATCGCGCTTGGTTTTCGGGCGATCCGTCTTTGAGCAAATACTGGTCTGATGGTCAAGTCTCCGACTATCTGCAGGTTTTCAAGGATGTGTGGAGCGAGAAACCCTCGCGTGACTTTTACTACCGACGTGCTCAGCCCCTTCTCCAGCTGAGGAAAGTGCCCGGCGGCACCGCTGTGGCCAAAGGCTTCACGCAGGACAGTAGCGTTCCCAAGGCCGAAGCCGCGCTCAGTGTACTGGCCAGCGACCCGAAGGAGTTACCGACTTTGCTGAGTTTCGCATCGACCGATCGGGCCCGTGTGGCCACGTATTGCGCCGGTCGCGCAGCCAAACATGTGCCGACGACTGTTCTCGAGCCGATGCTGAAGGAGGCCTTGGCTGATAAGAAGACCAAGATCACTAGCAAGAAAGAGCTTGTGCGCCTCATCGCTCGCCTTCTGCCAATCAGCACGGCCGCGGAGGTCTTATCGGTAACGGCCAGCGCGCCGAACGCGCACCGCGATGTCATCACAGCCGTGGTAGTTGCTGCGCTGGACTTTCTGCTGTGCGACCCGGCAGGTTGGACGATGGTGGAGACATTGGCTGCCAAAAATCGGCAAACGACTGTCACCGTTGCGAAGCGCTCGCCTCTGCTCATCGGCGACCAGGAGCGGTACGCCAAGCTGGTCACCTCGCTCGCGAAAGCCAGCGACGATGAAGTTGCGTCTACTGTCCTCGGTTTCCTGGGCAGCTGGGCTATGTTCTACTCGCCCGCTTGGACCATCCTGCGCGATGCGATCACAGATATGAGTCGACGTAGACTGTGGCAGACGGCGGCGAGGTCTCTCGTCGGCTGTGCGAGCGACCCTGAGGGCCAGAGGACACTGTGCGAGGTGCTAAGCACTCTGCTCTCTACGCCAGAGCAGCCAGAGAACAACGCAGCGGAGGAGGATGATCTGCCTGTTTTCCGCCGCGTGCAGGAGCTGCTTCAGTGTCTGACCTCACTTACTCGTGAAATGCCTAGGAGATACGAACGTGCTACTCGCGCCGTCCTGGCTGTCATCGATCACAGCGGCAGCAAAGACTACGAGGAGGACTACTGCAATCTTCTCCTCTCGCTGTGGAGAATCGACCCTAACGTGCTTGACCAGATGATCGCGCGTCTTGAGGGCCGTCCCATCCTTGCGTGGCAGCTCGCCGAGACGGTACGCGATATGCTGCAATCTACAGAGGCGCTCCCAGTCATCTCCAAGTTGGCGAAGGGCGATTACATCAGTGCGCTCTTGGCCGTTGCGCTGGCGGGCGAGTTTGGAACGACTCACAACTGGGATCAGGATTGGAGGGATGTCGTGAAGACGCTGCGATCGCACGAGAGCATTGAGATTCGCGACCTCGCGCGTCAGATTACAGCAGTGCAGAATGATACTATGTGATGGAGAACAGGAGATAGCAGCTTGTCAATTGGGACTGCACTATATGTTGTAAATATATGTCACTGCACAGAGACGCACTGAGACTACAGCTTGCAGCACGCCGTCGTCTTGCGGCAGTAACAAGACGACTCGATCGGCACGTCAGCCACGGCAAGAGCGAGTGTGAGCTCTGGCTTGAGCATGTCTGCCTCTGCCTGTCGTCCCAACTTGGTCAGACACTCATGGTACCCGTGCAGAGCCCAGACGTTGTTCGGATGCCTCGTGGCACGGGGCAGGGTGGTGAGGAATCCAAGGTCCTCGGCATAAGCCCGCGCCGCCTCCTCGACGTTTCCCTGCTCGAGCTGGAGTGCGGCGTAGGCGTGCCTCGGCGGCTGCATGAACCCCCACGGCTCGGCGTAGACGAGGTTATCGCAGCGGTTAATGCTGAGGCGGAGGAGATCGAAGGCCTCGTCGACCTTGCCTGCGCGATACGCCATCTCGCCGGCGAGCATGGCGTCGGCGACGTCAAAGATATCAGACCACTTGTTAGGTATGGCCTGTCTGGAGGGTTTCACCCGCGTGCGGGCGTCGCGGAACTCCTTCTGCTCCTTTTCCGCCTCGCCCAAGCGGTCCGTGAGCGCGTAGGCCAGTGCGCGTCCGTAGTGGATAAAAGTCGTCGTGACGCAGTAGAAATCCCGATCCTCGGGGAACTTCAGCGCGAGAATGTCTTCCCACCGCCCAAAACGGACGAGGACGTGCACGCGGAACGTGCAGAAGCCCTCCATCCAGTCGATCATTGGCGGCGACTCTATACGCAGAAACTCGTCCGTCAACCACGCCTCCATCCTGTCCAGCGTCGCCAGGGCTACAGAGTACTGCCCGTTAAACATCGCCGCATAGATTGGGAACGTGTAGTCGTGCAGAATGTAGAACATGTAGAACGAATCCGCACCCGCATGACGCATGTACTTTTCGTCGGCGGCTATGGCCTCAAAGTTACTGCTGATCATGGCGCGGTAGTCGCCTACCACGGCGTAGATGTGTCCCGACATGTGGGTCAGGTGGCCGCTGTCGGGTACCAGGCCGCGGAGAGCGTCGGCGGGAACGAGGGCCAGCTCGGGCGTGGGCGACAGCTCCATCAGGTGGATGTAGAAGTGTAAGATGCCGGGATGGCGTAGCGCTTCGGGCCGCTCCAGGGCGGCGTCTAGCGCTGCCTTGACCCGGAGAGTCTGGGATACCTCGCGCGGCTCGCCTGACGTACGTCAGCACTCAACGCTTCCTCACTACACTCACCAGTCTGAAGATCCCACAGATCCCAAGCAGCGAGACCCATAAGACTATCGGCGAAGATGGTCGTGACGTCGAGGTGGTCCTTATGCCGCTCATACACCTCGCCCATACGTTCCGCGAACGCCAGGTTCCACTTCCCATACTCCTTCTCTCTTCCCTCCGCAGCGCGAGACGAGGGGAACCGCGCAGCAATAGCCTCACAGAGCTCCTTCTCCAGCGGATCGGATGCAAACTCGACAGCACGCTTAGCCGCGGCATGGCACAGCGCCAGTGTAGCCCTCAGCTCAGCCTTGTCGAACAGCTCCCACGGCTTGTTGTAATTCGGCCCAGAGGCGTACGCTACGCCCCAGTACGCCATTGCGAAATTCGGGTCATAATGCAGCGCGTAGCGGTAGCAGCGCACCGCTTCGTCGTGGTGGAAGCCGTACGTCCAGTTCAGCGCGCGCTGGAACCACCGCTCGGCCTCGGTAGAACTCGTCTTGACTTTCCACTCGTAGGCGCCGAGATTGTATGGATAGTCCTTCGGGGGAGGCAGGGAGAGATCGTCCGGCACAGCCACAGCCGGGGCGTCAGTCGCAGAGGCCGTCATGGTCAGCAAGGCTATGTGAGTGATGAATGAGTTGACAGCAAGGCAGGAGTTTGCACAAGGTTAATTGGAATGGGACACGCAGGGACGGGAAGCGCCGCGGTGCCCCGGATATCGGCGCCGGATGGGACAAAGTCGGAGGAGCTCGATGGGCCATCTGCTTCTCGGCCGGGGAGAGCAGCCTTCATCAACTGGACGCTGGTTGATATGGACAGATGCATTCCTCGGGACTGATAAGCCCAATACGCCATCTCCGGCAGTCTACATGCAGCTAAGCGGATCGAGCGTGCTCTCGCTGGGACTAGTTTGCAGATTTGTTATCTTGAGAAGGGAGTAGCGTGCGTGGGAGACCTCAGAATTGGCCGACTTTGTCGTCAGCCGCTCGTCAATGTCGCAGAATCTAACGCCATCACGTCCCTCATTCCTCAGCTGCACAAACGAGCGCTCCTTCCGCGATCACATGCTCAGCAGTGCACGGCCATCGCCGCAGATACTGACGGAGCAGCTGATACTAACACTCCACGTCTCCGCGTGCTCAAAGCATGAGACACGTGCAAACCACGACCTCAGGGTTCCCCTAGGGTCAGAAGTCCGAATTGTTATCATGAAGTGTTCCGAATACCTTCCAGAAGCCGGAGCGGAGTGCACAGAACGCGGCGATCGCATGCGCAGTCACGCGGTGTGCGCGGTGAAGTGCGCGCACGGTATGCGGAGCAACGTACGCAGTCGCGTGGGTACTTCCATGAGCAATGGCAATGACGGTGTTTGTGCATAGGCCATAAGCCGGCGTCTGTGCTTCGGTGACTGTGTTTCAACTGTGAAGGATTGTCACCTACGACTATGCGGCGTAAGCGTGCGGCGTCTCTTGCCGCCGGCGTATGCATATACGGCGTCTGTGCGCTCCACTGTATACTTTTCCGAGTTTGCTTTCGGTGTCTGCTGTCAAGTCCGGCTCGGCGACTGAGTGTGCTTCGGGGACTGCTTCCGAGCTGCGTCACATGGGGATATGGGGAGGCGAAAGTAAAGGTTCGGCGTCTGTCTTAGCATGGGAAGAACTCGATTATGCGTGGATTTGAGAGAAGGGTTACTTGTGACTACCCTCTGCAGCAGGTGCGCCAGGTGCGCCAGGTGCGCCAAGGTTGTCTCACCTCGGTGCGAGCTTGTCGCCCCCTCGATGTGCACTTGACCGTTGCTCCCTGTGATTTCCAGGCGGACTGGAATAGACTTGCTCTTACTGGCGGCTTGAGATGCTCACTGTGGCCACTACGATGCCGAGTTTGGCCATTGCCAAGTGCTGAACAGCGGTAGGCGGTCAAGTAACAACACGGAGCTCGGCACCCACCTTGTCGATGTCGGAATGCCAAGAACATAGCGGACCACCTTCGCCTCATCTCCGTTCGACTCTGAAACGCTGCCCACCTGCCTCGGATCGACGCTCATCCGTTCCTTCAACACTGAAACGAACGTGCCGGTGCGTAACACTCGCAGACCTGCAGGTTACCAGGTCACTATGCAACAAAGGGGAGGAAGGGGTTCATGCTCGCGGCGTTTGCTCATATAATACAGATTGCATATGCGCCAGGCCAGGGCCATCGGCGTCTGACTGGATGAGCAGTACAGGTTGTATATACAGTGGGAAGTGGAATTGAAATCAAAGGGTAATTATATTCAGGGTAAATGGGATTTGAAGTGGAGGTAATGTACGGTGAATGTGGCGGATGGCGTATTTCAGCTGTTTTTCGTCCAATTTTCTTCTTTTCACGTTTTTCTTCAAGGATGACGCTGGAAGTAAAGCGCGAGGTACAGGAGGATGCGGTATAGCACAATAATGGCCACCAGTATGCCTGCATAGCCGGCCACGTCGATACCGCCGAATTCCAAGTAGTCAACGACGTCCTGTCCCGAAACACGGCACTGGCCGAAGAGTTCCATGGTCTTGGCGCTGGCGGGGTAGACACAGCTGCAGTCTCCGTTGGGAAGGGTGGCCGAGTTGCACTTGAAGACCTCACCGACCAAGTCGTTCTTGACGAGAATGTTGAACGCGAACGTCTGGAAGTCCATAAAGTGGAACGAGTAGTACCAGAAGCGGGGAAGCGAGCGCGCCTTGATGAAGTAGCCCTGCACGCACATCCAGAAGCCGTTCATGAAGGCGGTCAGGGCGAGCGCGGCGATGAAAATCGGTACAGCTGCAGCAATGATCTGCGCCTGCGCCTCGGCACAGAGAACTGCAAGGAACAGGAATGCAGTGAAGCGCCAGAACGCATTTGCGCCGGGACGCAGGCCAATCGCCCAGTAGATGATGACGCAGAATGCGAAGGAGCAGATGAACATGAAGGGAAGCATGACCAACGTGTTGCTGAGGACAAACGGCAGGGGACCGTAGAGACCGTTCTTTCGCTCGCGTAGGAAGACCGAGCGCTCCTCAAGGAATGCCGGGATACCCGCCACAGACATGAAGCCCAGGAAGGCAACGGAGAAGAAGTGGACTGAGAGACGGTCGTTGATGATCGAGTCAGAGTCACCGAGTCGGATCCAGATTGTCGCAAGGAGAAGGGCCATGCCGAGATACATTCCAAAACGGACACCGTAGGCGAGCAAGTTACGAGAGTAGTTCAGAAGCGTGCGCTCGGCGAGGATGTAGGTCGCATTGATGTTCGCAGTCCAAGGACGCCTCTGCAGCGCGATAGGCTGACCGAAGCCCTTGGGTTCAGGCAATGACTCATCAACGTGGGCGGCAAAGAGGCGCTCGAGCGCCACAGCCTGGCCCTCCTGGATGAAATCCGTTCCCACGAGGTCGAGAAGGTGGTTGGCCGGGTTCATGTACTCGGGAATGGGGAAACCGATCGCTTCACAGCGTTGCTGTGCCTGGTGCATCGTGCCGAGGAAGGCGGTACGCCCCTGAGCGAGGATCATCATCTTGTCGAAGAGCGCCAGGGCCTCGATCGAGGGGGCGTGGATGGTGGCGATGACAATGATTCCCTCGGCCTCTGCGATACGCTTGATGGACGCCATGACCTCGCGGGCCGAGGTCGAGTCGAGGCCTGATGTCGGCTCGTCCAGGAATAGAATACGGGGGAAGGTGACGAGGCCAGTGCCGACGGTGACACGGCGGCGCTGACCACCAGAGATACCGCGCTGGATCGGCGTGCCGATCTTGAGGTCCGCGCACGACTGCAGTCCCAGATCTGTGATGATCTGATCCACCCGCATCTTGATCTCGCTCTTTGTCATGCCGCTCTGGCTCAGGCGCGAGGCGTAGGTGATCGTCTCGCGCACTGTGAGCACACCGAGGTGCTGGTCGTCCTGCTCGACGTAGGACGAGACCTGAGACATTGTCGCCGCCGACAAAGGCTGGTTGTTGAGCGTGATCGAGCCGCCATCCATGTGCTTCTTGCGGTAGGACATGACATCGAGGAGCGTCGATTTTCCGGCTCCACTGGGACCAAGAATGGCAAGCATCTAGCGAGTCAGCATGTGACCTGAGAATATAGAGAGATATCAATGAGAATGGAAAACTCACCTGGCCCTGCTTGACAGTAACCGAGACATCGTCGACAAGGCGCTTGACGCCGTCCTTGACCTTGACTTCAAAGCTGAGGTTGGAGAAGGTGACGGAGGAACCTCCCTCGACGCCGCCCTCGGTGTAGGACGGGGAAGGCATGCCGCTGACCTGGGTGAACTGCTCAGAGTCTGAGCCACTCATGCTGATTGATTCGAGTGTGTGTTGATGGTAGACGTGTGGGGAACAGTGCCAAGTCGATCGCCCAGCTTGCCTTTATAGCCCACTCTGAGTTTGGAAAGGCGGCGGCAATGGACAGGAATGACGAGGAGAGGCAGGGTGCGCGGCCAGGATACAGGAGCGAGAGTGAGCATGTGCCAGATGCCGGGCGTCAGCGGCTAGACCCGAGACCCAGAGAGTGTACCAGAGCGAGGGAATGAGGCGTCTGGCGCGAAAGGAAGGCTTACAGCATGGTATACGGTGTCTGGAGATCACGGCGTCTGGAGCAGGCGCAGGGACGGTGTTTGCTGAGACAGGAGAAGGAATTGTGTCGACTAGGATCTCCCAAAGCTTGAGGCTGGATGCTGACTGAGCGGCGAGCAGCGAGTGAGCAGCGCGAGCAGCGTGAGCTGCCAGATCTGGGCTGGAACCCATGAAGACAGCTCTTTCTCTGCTCTGTGCTGGTGGGATCGCCGATGCTCGGCACAAGGTGCAGTTGAGAGTGCGAGAAGCGGCTGCATCGGGGTCTGGGCTCATACACACACGCTCTCTCTCTGCACCGCACGGTACATGATGGTACGCACGCTGGCAAGGGTAGTAGGGAGAGGGAGAGGGAGAGGGGCAAGGGGGGATGGGACTGCCCGTTACGCTTGCCGCAGATAGAGTTGCTTGCGTACGTGAGTGAGTGCCAGTGCCAGTGCCAGGTGCAACAAACTTGCTTGACCCATGTCCATCCATCCAGGATCCAGGACACAACCCAGGGCCCAGGGTCAGATCAGGCACGGCCGCCGCCGCCGCCCTCGCCGCCGCTCCCATTTCTCCCATTTCTCGGGTCTGGTGCGCGCAGACACCGTGCACTACAGCCACGTGGCACCATCGCCGCAGCCTTGATTAGGCGCTATTAGCTGAGCCCAATTCACCGATTATCTTTCTTAGCAAGCACTCACTCGGCCTTTGCTTTTCTATAACATGGCGGCGTCTGCATTAGCCAGGGAGCATTCCGAACACTACGGCTGCATTCCGAACCCCCATGTACTGCGCAGCGACGGTACTCCGAGTCCGCCGCCGCTATGCTTATTAATGCTCGGAGCTTAGTCAGGCGCGGTTCTCTGCTCGCCGAAATTCAAACACCACAACCCATTAACCCATGACGGGCAGAAGAGGCAGACAGACGGTGATTACCCGCCGCGGTCAAAGCGCAGCCCCTCCCAGACCACCAGACCCAAAGCAGACCTAAAGCAGACCCAAACAGGCGGGCACGGCCGCGCTCGTGCCGTGTGTGTGTGTGTGCGAAAGGGACAACGCATGGATGGATGGGGACACGACTCGAGTCCTCGAGTCCTCGATTTCTGGTGCCTCAGCGTACCTCGCGCGAACGAACATCCATCCGGTCCGAGCTCGACCTGACTGACCTGTGTACGAGGAGAAACACATCTTTGGTACGAGGTCCACGATGACAGTGCACAGAGTGGGGAATGTCAAGCTGCGCCGAACCTGTGAAATGACCCCCCTCGTGCCTTGGCGCTGAGGGCGATCGGCCGTGCTCCCTTGCTCCCCCTGTCCATGGCAGCCACTCTGATCACTGGGTCTCCTTTTCTCAAAAGCTAGGACTCCCTCCTCCTCTTCTCGGGGCATTCTCTCGCTCTCACTACAAGCTCCAGGTTGGGACAAGGCAAGCAGCGCGGCGGCCGGGAGCAGTCGGCGCGTATGCTTAGGGTGTTGGGCGTGTGCGCTGGCGCCGAAGTCGTGCCCTCGTGCCCTGCCCTCTTGCGGCGTACCCAATGCGGAACCAACAAGCACACCGAGGCAACCTTATTGGGGCGGCCTGGCTCAGTTACTCCGAGTTCCAGTCTTCTTGCATTCAGCTCGCCGAAGACACAGAAGGTCGAGCCGTATTTCTTAGACATGGGGTGGACCCCTTGAAGCTGTGTTTGGGCTCGACAACCATACATGCACCCCGGCCGTCGTGGAGAAAAGGCTTGTGCAGCGTGTATGTATGCAGCCTCACCATTGCCCAGTACGCGCATCCATTACTCGCTTCAGTCTCGCCCCATCAGACGAACTGGCATTGGCCAGCGGGCGGCATACAAGAAGCGATGCTGCCCTGCATGCAACTGTGCGTAACTGCCTCACTTGCTTCTGTCGATTGGAAGATGCTGTCCACTCTACGTGTGTGCTCGCTTGAGCGAAAATCCTGATGCCGTGAGAGTCGCCCAGATCCGCTGACCACGATAGTGCGATACTAAGCCTGGACTGCAGCGGAAAGAGGGAAAGATGGAGAGGCGTACTTCGCTTCATGCACAGAACGCGGCCAACGAGGTACGACGCCTGCCGAGACATGGAACTATTCAGTGGGTGAATTGGAGGCTAATGATGAGACGGACGCCCCCGGACGCCCCGGACCGAGCGAGACGATACCGAAAATAACGAGAAGAAACCTGAGCCGTAGGTTACCGAGAGTTCCGGCGAATAAGTGTCCAGCCTGGCCAGCCAGCGTGTCCAGCGTTGTCCAGCGTTGGCCAGCTTATCATACCCCAGGTCGTCCGAGTCACGCTCTCAGGGCTCCTAGGGATCCAGCTAGCAAAAGTGTTACCGCTAGCCCACCACTCGTGTGTCCGTAAATCCGTAAGTCCATGTGTCCGTGTCTTCGCATGCAACTCTTGCAACTCTTGCCTCGAGTCACTGAAAAAGGGCCGGTGTTCCTTGTGAATGCCGCAAAGAACTGCACGTAAAGCTTGATTGGCGCGGCGTACCTTTCAGATACCTTAGGTCCTGCGCGCAAAGTCCCCTCTGCACCCACTCCAGCAGAGTTAAGGTTGTGAATCGGTCGAGCCATAATGAGCAATTGTAATTATGCTTGGACGTGCCATATCGTTGGATCAGTGGGATAGATGCTTGACCTTATCCTTGTTCTGTCATGTCGGGCGAGTCGCAGGGTGTTCGCAGGGCATCACAGGGTGATGTGCACTCCCACGTCGGGCGTCGTTGCCGTTATCTATCCTATGACTTTCTAGGACTTCTGACTTTCATTTCCGAAACTGAACGAACTAATAAGGGACCAGGCGGCGCAATGACACTGACGAGAAGAGTACGAGCGAGAGAGAGAGTGCGTTGCGTGCGTCTTGCGAGTGTACGTTTGCATACATTGGTACGCGCTACTGTGGCTTGAGTGGGTCCAGTTGGCGAGTGGGGGAGCGCTAGTGCGTCCCGGGTCTAGTCTATTTGAGGGTAGTCGAAGAGAGTAGTAAGGAAAGAGCGGAGGTGCCTAGCTAGGCATCACGATCTACATGTGTCTGCTATAACAACGGAGTATAGTCCATAATATAATAAGTAAGTGCTGATGCGGGCGGGGGGAACTGAACAAACTGAACAAAGGCTGATGTGGAAGGGGTGCTTGTTCGCTTGCAAAGGTGGGAGCTGCGGAGCGCTGATCCTGCAGAGTCGTCTAAAGTGGGAAAAAGAAAAGGGCAGGGGCGCTAGTCCGCGCTGGGGTAGAAGTCATTGTCCTAGGTGAGCGTTTAGGCGAGGAAGGGGAGGGCGACGAGGACGATGGCGAACCACGACGCAACGAGCGACGACGCGGAGCTAGCGGTCTTGTCGCCGTCAGCGGGGGCGCTGGGCTTGGCGGCGGCGTCCTTGTCGCCAGACGAGGCAGAGCCAGTCGCCTTGGAGTCGGGCGACTTGGACGCGGAGCCAGAAGCAGTCGAGTTGCTGGCGCTAGCGACGGGGGTGCCAGAGTAGATGGCCTTGATGACGTCGGCGCCCTTCTCGGCGACACCGTAGGTGGGACCCATGGTGTGGGCAGAGACCTGGATGGGGACGACGGACGAGTCGATGACACGGACGTTCTTGGTGCCGTAGACGAGGAGGTTGGTGTCGACAACACCACCCTTGTCCTGAGGAAGCATGGGGCAGGTACCGATGGGGTGGAACTCGGTGCCGCACTTCTGGCGCATCCAGGCAGTCGTGTCCTCGTGGTCGAGACCGGGGTCCATCTCCTCCGTGAGGACGTCAGCGAAGGGCTTGGTCTTGGCCATCTTGCGCACAAAGTCGATACCGGCCTGCATGAGCTTGATGTCAGGCTCGACAGAGAGGTACTTGGGGTCGATGTTGGGGGCGTCGAACGGGTTGGCGCTCGAGACAAAGACGGAGCCACGCGACCACGGGTGCTGCACAGCAGCCTCAAACTTGACCGACGAGACGGCAGAGCCCCAGATGTTCATGATGCACTCGAGCTGAGTCTTCTCGTCAAGCCACCCCTTCATGATCTCGTACTGGGCCTTGTAGCCGGCCTTGACGTTGTCGGGAAGGTCACCGTGAGCGTTCAGCACATCGTCAACGTTGACCTCGATCTTGGCGCCGGCGTCCGCAAGCGTAAGGTACGAAGTGGCCTCGTTGATGTAGGTAAGCTTGCCCTTCTTGGTCTCGTGCCAGATGGCGAGCTCCTCCTCCTGGGCCTCGCGGTTCATGCAGAGCGGGTTCCAGGTCTCAGTGCCCTCGACGGCGTTGTACTCGACGAGCACCATGACGTGGTCCTGGAGGTTGTAGCCGACGGGGAGGTCGATCTTGGGGCTGATACCAAGGGGCTCGAGAACAGACTTGGGACCGATACCGGAGAGCTGGAGGATCTTGGGGGAGCCGACGGCACCGCCAGAAAGGATGACCTCCTTCTTGGCCTTGACCTGGTGGGGCTGCTCGTTCGCGCTAGAGGCGAACTCAACACCGGTGGCAACGAGCTTGTCCTTCGAGGACTCGTCGAAGAGGACCTTGGTGACCTGTTGGCCGGTGAGGACGACGAGGTTCTGAGGGGGGTTGGCGATGTACTTGTTGCGGGGGCTGGAGCGAGTGCCGATGGAAGAGTCAAGAGTGGAGGGGACGATGGCAGCGCCGTGGTTGCTGCCGCTGGCGAGGTCGATGGCCTTGAGGCCAAGGTTCTCGAAGGTGGGGATCCAGTGCTTGTTGATGTCGTAGATGTAGTCGGGCCATCCAACCTTGAGGGGGCCGTCGTGGCCGTGAGCGCCGTCGTCGTTGACAATCTTGAACTTGTCCTTGTTCTCGTCGGTAGGAGGCGAGATGCCCTCAGCCTTCTTGATGTAGTGGTTGAGGTCGTCCCAGTTCCACGAGTCGCCGCCGTTGAGCTGAGCGATAGCGTTGAAGTCACGAGCGTCCGGACGAGTCCAGAACAGGCCGTTCACGGCGGCACCGCCGCCGAGACCACGGCCCTGGGGGAAGTTCTTCCTGCCTCCCGACTCGGCGTCGAGACCGCACTGGTTGGTTGTGGTGTAGTTCCAGCCGTACTCGGATCCGTACGCGATACCGCGCATGTACGAGAAGCCTGTTGGAGGTGTCAGCAAGCATGTTTATCGGTCATCGGAAGAGGCAGGAAACGCGATGTGGACCTGTGCGGAGCTGAGTGGCCCGAGTAGTCCGGAATGTCGGGCAGGATTGGGACAATCCATGTGACAATCACACAGCCGCCTACTGCGCGCTAGTGGCACTTGTCTCACACATGGTCGCAGATCCACTAGGGCTGGTTTTGGTTGTTCCGATACTTACCGGGCACATCGTGCTGAAGCTGGACGTCTGATCCGTCCTTACCAGCCTCAACGACGAGGACGGTCGTGTTGTCCCACTCGGCAAGACGAGAGGCGACGACAAGACCGGCGAGACCACCACCGACAATGACAAAGTCGAATTCTTTATCCTGAACGTCGGCTACATTGGTAGTAAGCGCGCGTTCGAAAAGGCTTCCTGCCGGATAAGCCAAAGCGGCAGGAGCGACTGCTGAAAGAACAGTGAGCGCGGATGTGAGCGCGCTTCTCATGTGTGATAGATGTAATAGGGGGGTAAAAGTGAAGTAAGAGGGAGTTGTTGAGGAGTACAGAGAATGATCGGAGTGCTGTATATATCTACAGACCGCCTGAAGAGGACAATGCGCGATGCGTGCAGTGACCAGGGTCGGAATGCGGCTCGTGTGCGTCAGTGCATCACATTGCTGTGCTGGATCTTGATTCGGAGCGTTGGGAGCGAGGACAAGCGGCAGTTGCTGCGGCACGGATCACTGTCGGTCCAATCTGGTCACCTCTGGGAGCACACATGAGTGTAGACGGGCGAGGGCGCACAAGGGATGTGCGTCAGAGTGCAGAAAAGACAAAGCTGAACTCTTCGCTCATGGTTTATGAGTGTCCATGCGCGATAAAGGTACGACTCTGCAAGGAATCTTGGCAGCATGGCGGTGCGGCGCTGTTCGCGGATACAGTGGCTTGCCGGCTGTCGCTCGATTGTGGGCTTCGTCAACGAATGGTGAGTGAGGGCTCATGCGGCAGAGGTAACTGAGAACGACGGGCTGCGCCCTCCTCTTGATGTGACAGTGTGCGTCTTGCACAGTGAATCGTGAGCTCTCGCACCGCGCCGAGCCCAACAAGAGTACAGCGATGAAGGCACATATTGCTTCCCAATGGTACGAGTACGAGGGTACCATGCATTCAAGCGGCGCATGCAAAGAGCCTGGTGAAGGTGTCAAAAAACGTAAAAAAACATCGAATCAGGGGACGAGCGCCACAGGGCGTTGCTCCTGCGGGCGCCGTCTCGACCTGCCAGCGTTTCACGTTGAGGTGACCTGCAAGCCCGACTCTACCTGCTGCCGCCGCTCTCAAGCCCCAGAGAGGTACGTCCGCGGCAAGTCTAAGGCGGCCGCGCCAGATGTCTCACTTCGGAGATCAAGCTCGCCCTTATCTCCCCCCAAATCGTCCGCCCCGGACATGAGCTCGGACTCTCTCATCAGTGTCAGTTGACTTCGCTCGTGCACAGGCCAGCGGCCTGCGTGCACTGGATCGGCTTATAAGTAGGACTGCAAGGTAGTGCAGCAAGAGGCGGGTGATGCAATTATGCTGTCGATCTCACCTTCCATGACTAGCAGATCGTGGTGAGCTGTTGGTCAATGAATTAACGCCCATCTTGATCCGCCTCCACTCCAGTCACTACGCCGCCCTCGAAGGGTAGTGTCGGGAATCTTGAGGGCAGGGTCGGAGATCTTTACGCTCTGAGCAACGGCTGGACTCGGAGTGCATGGAGAGCATGTGCTCGATGGCCGTCGAGCTCTCCATTGTGCATGCGGCGCACTTCACAGCATTGCGTCCGCCTGAGCACTTATGCAGACTGGAGCACGCTACACCGAAGGTCAAGCTTCGCTACTCACCTTTCCTGTGCAACCTCCTTCCATCTCGTATGCTGCATCACCGGTCGAAGCCCACAATAGACACTCGCGTGGTTGAGGTCCGCATGGCCGGAGCGCACGTGAAACAGCCGGCCATGACTTGACCTGTGAGATGCTGGGCTTCACGATTAGTTTCCATTGTGGAACTCGCAAGAGATCGCCAATGATGCTCCTTCTGCAACGATTCATACGACTCATACTACAACGGAGGGAGGGCCTGACCAAGGCTCACCGCACTCAGATCAAGTGCCGCAGCCAAGGTCGGTGGTCGCCAGTCGGTGACCAAGGGCCATCCGACTGAGTACACCCGAGAGCCTTGGCTCGTCCTGCCAGTCAGCTTTCCAACCATTGCAGCACCACAAACAAATCAAGCTACTCACTAAGCGCAGCAGCGGCCCTGCATGCAACCGCCATAGTATCCATGAGGACTGCAGCTCCAGCACCAGTTACAGCGCATGCCGCGCCACCACCACCACTTAGCCCAGAGCAGGCCAAAGGTGCGCTTGTCCTTGTCGTTTTTGGTGACCGCAGCGCCGACCTTGGCGACGACGTCGCCAGCCTTGGCAATGACCTCGGGGTCGTTGTAGAACAGGGCATTGTCGACCACGTCCTGGGGCTTGCCGTCCCAGCCGAAGAAGGTGACTTTGTCGACCTTGACGACGTCGCGGGCTTCGAGCTGGTGCTCCTCCGCCGCGTTGGGGGCTGCAGAGGCGAGAGCGGCCAGGGTGGCGAGGGCGAGGAGGTCGAACTTCATTGTTGGGGGTTGCTTGGTTGGGTTGGCTGGCTGTTGGAGGACTTGAGGTGAGTTGATGGGGGGAAGAGGTGCGTTTGGCCCGGGTTATATAGCTTGCAGATCGCCTTCGAGGTGTTCACTGACTTAATGCAATGTGGTAGCAAGGAGGACTGCACTGAGGTGATCGCGGTGAGTCCCGACTGCCTTTGGCTGTGAGACCTCCGACGACTCGCTCCCCGCGAAGGAAGGATACCCAGGTCATCATTGAAGACGTCGAGCGTCTGTGAGAATGGCTGAACGCATTGCTTCTAGCGGCTCTTGATCCGTGAGCAGCTCACGGCATTGCTTCTCGCGGCTCTTGCTCCAGCATGTCGGCTTTGCGTCAAGGACGGTTGAAGACAGAGTATGGGTGATGTTACGGATGTTCCAGCGTGGAATCGGCTGGCATTCATCCCAACTTGGTGTTTGTGGCTCATGTGCCACGGCAAGTTTCCTGCAGACGCGCACCACATGGCAGATTTGCCCTCGAGATGCCACTCAGTGATCAAGAAACACCTGAGCATCAGCGACTGATGATCACTTACGTCCCGAACATGAAACAAGAATCAACCCTTACGTACGGCTTACGACGAGGATCTGGAGTCTGCTGCACGTGAGCATACAAGGAAGACTATCCCGTGAGTGGCAGCACCTCGTGGAGATCATGAAACCGCTCAGGAGTGAGGCTTGGAAGTTAAAGAAGCATGTTTGAGGTAACCAGTCGGCAGTTCGGCGACATCCGCTTTGAGATCTCGGTATGTTACGTTCTATGAATTCAGCGCGAGAAGGTCTTGGCGTGCGGATTTGGGTTGACTTGACTATCGGCAGATCATACAGAGTAGTCTAGAAAGTGTTGTCCCCGTCTACCCTGACGGCCGAGTGGCGCCCTGGCGATGTCATGTTCGCCGTCGCGCCCTCGCCGTCGCCGACGCCGTCACCACA